>JAJIBD010022137.1:0-146849 GCA_021461705.1 Cryptotis parvus
CCCCAGCAGAGCAGAAACCAGCTCTCCCCATTTTGCACGGCCCTGTGTGGCCACGCAGATTTACCTCCCAAATTACAGTGAATAGTCTACCCACCCCTCACAGAAAGCCCCACAAAGTAATGAGACTATAGTGCCCACACGGCAGAGCCTGGCAAGCTGTCAATGTGTGTTCGATATGCCAAATCCAGTAACAAAAATGTTTATTTTCCTGGCCCCAAAAGAGCCCTTAATACAGCAGCAGTAAGAAAGGCAAACAAGCAGTGCCTGATAAAATTTCACTGCCATCCGAGGCCGCAAAAAGAAGGACTAAAATGACTGTCTGTACTTTCAATGCACATACACTGGCATCGAAAGCATATATTGAGGATCTGATGGTGCAAGCGCAAAGATCAAGCATGACATCATTGGTCTGACTGAGACAAGAAGCGTCAGTAGCATCATGCTGTATTTGACACCAGAGAAGAATTGTCTTGGAACATGCAATGAAAGGCGTCGGTGGCGTTGGTGTCCTTGTCAACTTACGAACATGGCTGTCAACATTGATTCATTTGAATGCCTAACAAACCAGATAGGATGATTACACTTGGAGAGATGTGGCCCATTCCACAATTTCTATCTTCATTGTCTACACCAACATCCACATACAAAGGAGATGAAATTGAGAAATTCTACATGGAACTGGAGGAGTTCTATAAAAAAAGATCACACCTTCTACAAGATCATATTCGGTGATTTTAATGCCAATATAGGACCGAAGATCAGCTGAAGAAATCCACATCGGGACGCATGGCCTAGAATGGAAAAAACAGGGTGAGAGACTATCTGAGTTCATCATGTCCACCAAGACCATTCATGGGAACTCACAGTTCCAGAAGGCTGAAGCGAAACGTTGAACATGGGAATCTCCTGGTGGACTGTTCCACAATGAAATTGACCACATCATCTTCAATCGACGGTTTTGTCGGGACTGATGTTGCTGTTGTCCCCAAGTTCAAAACAGGGTGAGACCACTGTCTCCTTCATGCAAAATTCTATTTCACGCAATGGGGGAGAAAAGGCTGCAAGGTTTAAGAAGAGAACTCCCAGAAAAACCACTAACTGGGGAACTGTTGGCACCATTGCAGCAACATGGGAAGATACCACCATTGGCGACATCGATGAAGAATACAACCGACTGGTTCAGCACCTCCATGATTGTGCAAAGAATGCTGAGAGAGAGAAAGACACAAAAAGACGCCTGTCTCCAGAAACTCTAGAGCTCATTCTCCAACGTGGCAAGGCGTGAGCCTCAGGAGACCAAATGCTAACGTCCAAGCTTGCTAAATGGTGCAGAGAAGCAAAAAAGAAGACCTCAAAGACAGAAGAGCAGAAATACTGCAAGATGCAGCCAGAAGCCGGGAAAAGCATTCGCTCTGTCCGCCTGTCCTTTGCCAACTATAAGACCAAGATGACTGCCCTCCGACGCCTGATGGATCTCTCACATCTTCCAGAAAGGCAATGGATAAGATTATACATGACTTCTACTCAAATCTCTTTGATAGCCACATCCACATACCAAATTCCACAGGATGGATATGTCATTCCCAACATTCTCCCTTCAGAAATCCGACATGCCATCTCGTCGGTAAAGAAGAGAACAGCATCAGGCCCAGACAAAGTCAGACCCGAACACCTGAAGAATCTGTCATCAGTACTCATCAATACACTGGCTTGGCTCCTCACACTCTACCTGTCCAAATGCAAGGTGCCCTCCTAATGGAAAACCAGCAGGACAGTTCTACTGTTCAAGAAGGGAGACATTCACGACATCAGCAACTGACATCAGCAACTATCGCACCATCTGCCTGTCGTCCGTCATCTACAAGCTGTTTACACGAGTCATCCTGATCAGGATTGGCAGAACACTAGATGAAGGACAATCATGCGAGCAAGCTGGAAAGGATTCAGCACAATCGACCATATCCACACAGTAACCAGGCTTATTGAGGTTTGTAGGGAGTAAAAGATGCCGCTCTGTCTCACGTTCATTGATTTATAGAAAGCCTTTGATTCTGTGGAGACTGAAGCAGTCATCGAAACCTTAGCCTAACAGGGTGTTCAAACACAATACATCAAGATCCTTTGTAAGCTGTATTACGGATTCACCACCAGGATCTCACCATTCTACAAAGAAGTGATCATTGATGTCAAAAGAGGGGTTAGACAGGTTGATATCATTTCACCAAAACTCTTCAGCGCCACCCTCGAGAACATCATGTGACAATTAGAATGGGAAGGGAATGGGAGTGAAGATAGATGGTCTGCAACTACACCACCTCTGCTTCGCTGATGACATCATTCTAATAACACCAAACATTAGCCCAGTGGCACAAATGCTGGCTGACTTCGACCGATAATGTGGAAAGATAGGTCTACAGCTGAATCTAAAGAAAACTACATTCATGAGAAATGAACTAGTTTCAGAGGCCCCATTTACTCTCAATGGAACAAATATCTCTGAATGCAGCAGTTATGTGTACCTAGGTTGAGAAGTCAACATGATGGAAGACCTAAAACCTGAGCTGCGCAGGGAGGAAGAGAGCGGCATGGAATGCCTTCAAAGGCATCGAAGAAATAGCTAAAAGGACACAGAACCTCTGGCTCTGGGTACATCTCTTTGACTCCATCGTTCTCCCTGCATTAACATACGCCTCAGAGACCTGGGCTCTACAAAAGCAGGATGAGAATGCTATTCGAGTCTCCCAGAGAGAAATCGAAAGAGCTATGCTTGGAATATCACACCTTATTCAAGTGAGAGAAGGAATTTGGAGTTCTGACCTCCGTTACTATTCCAGAATCAGGGACGCTGTTTCGTTTGCAAAGGCATCGAAAATCAGATGGGCTGGACTTGTAATGCGATTTGGAGACAACCGCTGGACTAGAGCTGTTACCGACTGGATCCCACGAGATGTCAAAAAAATCACGTGGCCGCCCACCTACAAGATGGTCGACTTACTTGTCAAGACCTTGAAGGAAAGGTTTGAGGCTCTTCATATTCCTGAATAACCAGATTCCATGGGTTACATTGGCATATGATAGGGTCCAATTTTCATTTTTACTGGCGCCCCTCAAGCAAATGGATGAATAATGGGATTCAAGTGATCCAGTGTCTGTTGGGGACCCCAGTGGCATCCCCAACAGCACACTACTAATCTGACTTTGATCCCAGACACCATATATGGCTCCCTTTAATATGGCCACAAGTGGTCCCTGAGCATAGAGCTAAGAGTAATCCTCAGGCATCGCTTGGTCTGGCACCAAACAAAAAAATTGTTTTAAAAAAAAAAAAATTTTCTTTGGACAGACTATGACAAACTTAAATTTTAGCAATGATTTCTAGATCAGTTTTATAAGAAGTCTATATAGGATATTCAGATAACTGTAGATGTCAAGAAATCCTTGTCAAGTTGTCATCTTTTGTTTTGTTTATATAAATGCGAAAATAAAACTGGCTGGTAGTATTTGTTTCTGATGAAATATTTCCTGTGGCTAAAAACAAAAATTAATAGTTAGTGGAAAATGTATGTTTATTTTTTCATAGTCTCTTTCAGTGCTCTTGAAAAAGTCATTCATATTTATTGTCATATTACTTTCCTTCAGAAAAAAAGTTACCATTTCATTCCTCTGTAAATACCACATAATGCCATAGATGTTTTTTAAATATTAATAATAAATATATTCAAATAACTTGGTAGTAGTATTGTCTTTTAAAAAATATTTGCCTTCCCAGTCCACATTTCCTAAAAAAATTCTAAGAAATATTCTGGCAACAAATTCTTTTATTTTATTTTATTTTATTTTATTTTATTCTTAAATTTCTTCCTTTCCTTTTCTCCTTCCCCTATTCTTGTTGTTGATATTGCTTTGATGTAGGGGGTTTCATTCAACCATGTAAGTACCTCTGTGGTACTCACTTGGTTCTCAGCTGTGGTGCTCTCTGGGGAGTCAGTCATTGCATTGCAGGGTTTACACACAGCTCACTGGAATGTGTTTTCTTCACTGAGGCATAAATTAGGGCCTTGGTGCTGACCAGGGACACTGTGACATTCACAGACAATGCTCATTGATGGTCACACTTCCTAGATGTGGCACTTGAATCGATCTTTTAGTTACAATGTTCACTGGGTTAGCAATCTATTTGTGGTGCTCATACACATACAACTGCCACCTTAAAAAAACAGAGATTCAGGATCTCATTTCATGCATGTGGGGCACTGGGGATTTGAATTCATGGCCACATACTTCCATGAATGTGGACGTATGCAGCAATGAATGCTTAATTCCTATTAACTCCTGCACTATTTTCCTGGGCCAACTTGAAGAATTTTGAAAATAAAGTTAAAATTGTGTATTGGGTGAAGAAATGTTATCTTATACAAACAAGTTTGATCACTTGATATTCCGTTATTCATCAATTTGCCTCGAGCATGCACCAGTAACATTTCCATTTGTCCTTGTCATATGACAGTGTAGCTCAATGATATCTGCTTGCTCCAGGAATATGAAGAGCCTCAAACAGTTCAGCGTCTTGACAAAGATGTCTGACCATTATAGGTGGGTAGCCACGTGATCTTTTTGACATCCCGTGGGATCCAGTTTGTAATGTCTCTAGTTCAATGGTCATCTCCAAGTCACATTACATGTCCAGCCATCTGATTTTAGATGCCTTGGCAAACAAGACAGCGTCCCTGAATCTCGATCGTCTACTGAGGTTGGAATTCCACATTCCTTCTCTTACTTGAGTGAGGCATGATATTCCAAGCATAGCCCTTTTTGATTCCTCTTTCTCATCCTGCTTTCATAGGGCCCAGGTCTCTGAAGCGTATGTTAATGCAGGGAAAATTGTGGAGTCAAAGAGATGTGCTCTGAGTCAGAGTTTCTTTGTCCTTTTAGTTATTTCTTCATTGAAGGCATTCCACGGTGCTCTCTTTCTCCTGTACAGCTCAGGTTTTAGGTCGTTCATCATGTTGAGTTCTCAACTTAGGTAGACATAATACTGCATTTAGAGATGTTTGTTCTGCTGAGAGTGAATGGAGCATCTGGAACTAGTTTGCTTTTCATGAACATCGTTTTGTTGAGATTCAGCTGTAAATCACATTCATGGTCAAAGTCAACCAGCATTTGTGCTGCTTAGCTTATGTTTGGTGTTTTAGAACAATGTCATCAGTGAAGCAGAGGTGGTGTAGTTGCCGACCATCTATCTTCACTCCCATTCCTTCCCATTATAATTGTCACATGAAGTTCTTAAGGGTGGTGCTGAAGAGTTTTGGTGAAATGGTATCACCCCACCGAACCCCTCTTTTGACATCAATAATCACTTCCTTGTAGAATGGTGAGATTCTGGTGGTGAATCCATATTACAGCTCACGAAGGATCTTGATGTATTGGGTTTGAATGCCCTGTTTGAGTCGGTCTCAACAGAATCAAAGGCTTTCTTTAAATCAATGAATGTTAGACAGAGTGGCATCTTGAACTCCCTACAAACTTCAATGAGCTTGGTTACCATGTGGATATGGTTGATTGTGCTGAATCCTTTTTGGAAGCCAGCTTGCTCGCATGGTTGTCCTTCATCTAATGTTTTGCCAATCCTGTTCTGGATGACTCGAGTGAACAGCTTGTAGATGACAGACAACAAGCAGATGGGGCAATAGTTGCCAATGTCATGGATGTCTCCCTTCTTGAGCACTACAACTGTCCTTCTGGTTTTCCATTGAGCGGGCACCTTGCATACCGACAGGTAGCGTGTGAAGAGCCGAATCAGTGTATTGAGGAGTACTGACAGCAGATTCATTTGTTCAAGTCTGACTTTTGTCTCGGTCGTGTGCTGTTTACTTCTTTACTGATGAAATGGCATGTTGGATGTTAGAAGGGAGAACGTTGGGAATGACATATCCATCTTGCTGGAATTTGGTATGTGGGCAGGTGGATGTGGCTATCAAAGAGATCCAAGTCGAAGTCATAAAAAAATACCTCCAGCATAACATAAGGAGAAATAAAAGTGAGTAAATTAATTCACAAACATAGTACACCTAACTTTTAAAGAAGCTAATAAGTAAAAACAAGTAAATAAATAAGTAAAAAACCACCTCGGCAGAGCCTCACAACAAGCCACGGGCGCTGCCATTTTCCACATTTGGACTTCCCTCTCGTCAGAACTCCACCCAGCAGACCAGCCCATCACAGCCCGGATCATCGACACCCACCCTGCAGCAGTTTTTTCCTCAATCCAGCCCCGATATGCTGGTCCAGAAACTCTCACACATGGGGCAGAGCTGTTCCTTGCCTCTCCCCTGTGCACAGCCGTTCATGAGGCAGTCGGGAGGCATGGCGGGTTCTAGCCCTGGCCCACCACCTCGGCAGAGCCTCACAACAAGCCAGACCACCCCCTCACTCCACGGGGGCTGCCATTTTCCACATTTGGACTTCCCTCTCGTCAGAACTTCACCCAGCAGACCAGCCCATCACAGCCCGGCTTGCGCGGCCGCTTGTGGCTGCGCAGCTCATCTATAAATGCTTTATTTGGACGTGTTTAAAAGAGTTTGCCTCCCACTGGCAAGCCTGGCAAGCTTCTCGTGTTGTATTTGATATGCCAAACTCCAGTAACAATTATATTAGGTCATTCCCATGACCTAATATAATGGTTTGAGGTTCTTTATGTTCCTGTAGCAAGCCGATGCCCCTGGTTCTACTGGCATGAGACAGGACATATGGAGATATTACTGGTGCCCGCTCTAGCAAATAGATGATCAACCGGAAGATCGTGATTGAAGTAAAAACTAGATTTTAAATTTTGCCCATTAAATTTGGTGGGAAGCTTGTTTCCGTGTTCTTTGTACCCAAAATTTTTTATTTATGCTCCATAGTTAATAATAGTGTCCCAGCATACATGAGCTTGATGGCTTCATTGGCTGAGCTGAGTATGGTTATTGTTCCTGGTATTAGAGTTGGATTTTTTTTTTTTGATACCTTGCAAAACTAGAAATTTGCTATCACAAATTTGCTATTACAAATATTTGTAATAGAAATATTACAATTTATTTTTCTAAGTATTGGTCACTGATAATTGGAGACAGTTTCCCCTCTTTAGTTAACAAAACTAAATTAATCCCATTTAAGAATCACCTCAATCTTGTCCCAAGGGCCTTCCATGCATCTTTATTTTATTTTAATAGTGGAAATGTATAGACAGACATATGTATAAATTTGATATTCTGTAACAAAATTATTCACTTAATTTTTCCTTTTTTTGATATATATTTAGTTTCATTAATTTATTATTGGTTTATAATACTGTACCAATTTGGGGGGTATAATTTTAGATCTTTAAATGTACTTAAGCCTCCACTATACCTAAGGCTAAATTTAAAGAGCCATTTTCTTTATTGTATTGACCTCTTCTACCCTTATCTCCCCATGCTCCTTGCGAGAAGCAGAGGAAGAAATCAGCCATTTCAACATGAACAGTTAAATGGCATTTAGTACATTCATAATGTTGAGTAATCATCACCTATAACAATTTCCAAAACATTTTATAGTCTGAAGGGAATCCTAATATTTACGAATTTTGCAATTACTTCCACTTTGCCTTCCATCCTAAATATTTTTGATAATTGATTTAAATTTTTATTTACTCTAAAATTGTATGTTCAGGCTGGAGTAATAGTAGAGTGGGTAGAGATTTTTCCTTCTACACTGTCAACCCAGGTTTGATACTTGGCATCCCATATGTTGCCCCAGGAACCTCTAGGAGTAATTCCTGAATGCAGTGCCAGGAGTAACTCCTGAGCATCGCCGGTGTTGCCCAAAACCAATATAAAGGGTATTTTCAGGTACTTGAGAATAGCACACATTTGACTTTATAGCTAATTAACCCTTAATCTGCTATACAATGTCTTCTCATTCTGAATGTAGACACTCAAAAGTAATTATATAAAGTATTAAGCTTGTTTTATTTTTCACCATCCATATTTCATAAGCTCTTGCATGATTATATTTTAATTCTGTACTTTGTTTTAAGTTTTGAAATAGAAGGGACCAAGTTAGCTTACCAAATTAATCCAGCCAAATGATAAACCAAACCTTAATTTATTAATTATTAACTTCTGTACACTTTCCTCCACATTCAACTCTAAAATTATTCTTTTTTGTTTTGAGGCCATGCCCAATGATGCTCAGGGGTTACTCCTGGCTCTGCACCTAAAAAATATCTCCTGGCGAGCTCAGGGGACCATATGAGATGTTAGGGATTTAATCTGGGTTAGCCAAGATTAAGGCAAATACTTTTACCTGTTGTACTGTTGCTCCATCCCCCAAATTAATCTTTTCATTAAAAGATTTTGGGACCAGAGAGACAGTACAGTGCACAGGGGGCTTTGTGTGTGGTCATCCCAGGTGTGATCCTGGCTCCTCATGTGGTCCCCTGGCAGAGATCCAGGAATAAGCCCTGAATACTGGGTGTAGCACCAAAACTAAAAACTAAAATAATAACTAGGTTAATTTACTTTTGTCACATAGTTTTGATTCTGGTTTATTCACTGAATATTTCTTGTGAGTCACTGGTATAAAAATCATGTATGAAAAAATTCCATTAAAATTATTCTTATCTTCAAAATGCTGAACATATGCTTATACAATGGCAACAAGTTGAATCAATGTATTTTAAGACCGAAATATTTCTTCTAAATATAAATTTATAGCTGGATTTAGAGGTGAGTACAAGAGTATGCCACCTGCACTGCAGAGCCTGGCAAACTACCGTGTCGTATTTGATATGCCAGATACCAGTAACAATTGTAGACCTCATTCCCATCACCTGATGGAATGCTTTTAGGCTCTTTATGTTCCTGGAGCAAGCAAGTGCCCTTGGGCTCTACTTGCATGAGACAGGACATATGGAGATGTTACTGGTGCCTGCTCGAGAAAATCGGTGATGAACGGGAAGACAGTGATACAGTGATACAGTGAAATATAATGATAAATAAAATTGTTTTTTAGGTGTTCATACTCTCTACTCATGTGTAAGGAATAGGTTTTAATAGTCAGAGAAAATTTCTGGCTCATTGAGATTTATTCTGTCCAGTGCTCTATACTGCAAGCAAGGTTTCGTTCTTTCATTTCCATAGTGAAATCTTGAATTCAAGACAGTCTGATGCTACTACTGCTTTGTAGTAGAGTTTGAAGTTGGGGAAAGTGGTACCTACCATCTTTGTTTTCCAAAAATTTTCTTTGGTTATTCGTGAGGGTTTATTATTCCATATAAATTTCAGGAGTATTTGGTCAATTTCTTTGAAGAATGTCATGGGTATCCTTATAGGGTCTGCACTGAATCTGCATTAAGCTCTAGGGATTATTACTATTTTGGTAATGTTGATTTTTCCAGTTCATGAGCAGGGAATGTGTCTCCATTTCGTCAGGACCTCTTTTATTTCTTGAAATAACATTTTGTATTTTTTTCTTTGTAAAGATCCTTTGCATTTTTAGTCAAACTGATTTCTAAATATTTGATTTTCTGTGGCGCAATTGTGAATGAGATGATTTCTTTAATAACCCTTTATTTTCTTTCATTATTTGCATATAGGAAAGTCATTGACTATTGTGTATTAGTTTTGTTCCCTACCACTCTACTATAGAAATCTATTGTTTCTAGGAGCTTTTTGGTAGAGAGTTTAGGGTTCTCCAGGTATAATATCATGTCATCTACAAATAGTGACAGCTTGACTTCTTCCAAAAAATCGGGAGAAGAAAGGAACAGAAACTTCCAAAAAAGAAGACATCTGAATCACCAAAAGACTATGAAAACCTGCTCTTCATCATTAGTCATCAGAGAGATAAAAATCAAAACAACAATGAAATATCATCTCACATCACAGAGACTGGCACACATCTAAAAGAGCAAGAACAACCAGTGCTGGAGTGGATGTGGGGGAGAAAGGTACCCTTATCCACTGTTGGTGACAGTGCAGACTGGTCCAGCCTTTTGGAAAACAATATGAACATTCCTCCAAAAACCTGATATTGAGCTCCCATTTGACCCAGTAATACCACTCCTGGAAATATACCCAAAATAACACAGCAGAAACACTATCTGCATTTCTATATTCATCACAGCTTTTTCATGATAGCAAGAACCTGGAAACAACCTAAATGTGCTAGAACAGCAGACTGGCTAAAGAAACCATGGTACATCTACACAAGGGAATACTATGCAGCTGTCAGAAGAGATGAAGTAATAAAATTTACCTGCAAATGAAATGGATGGAAATGGAGATTATTATGCTGAATGAAATTATTCAGAAGGAAAAGGACAGATATAGAATCTGTCCTTTTGTTATAATGAATGCAATCACATTCATTAATGGGATATATACACCAGTGTTCTGCTAATTATGGGAAATGGTAACACCAGACTATAACTGAACATTGAATGTACACAAAGGTATTTACATGATAAACTCTAAATTTCTGTAGGGCAAGCCACAATGCGTAAGAGAAGACAGACAGAAAGAGAGCAGAGAGAGAGAGAGGAAAAGGCGGGGCCAGAGAGAGCACAGCGGGTAAGGTGTTTGCCTTGCAAGCGCCCAACCAGGTTCGATTCCCGGCATCCTATATGGTCTCCCGAGCACCACCAGGAGTAATTCCTGAGTGAAGAGCCAAAAAGTAACCCCTGAGCATTGCCGGGTGTGACCAAAAAAACCAAAAAGCAAAAAAAAAAAAAGAAGAAAAAGAAGAAAGGAAAAGTGCCTGCTATAGAAACAAGCTGGGAAGGTGGGGGAATTTGGGGACATTGGTGGTGGCAATTGAGCACTAGTGGAGGGACAGGTGCTGAAACACTTTTAGACTGAAACCCAATCATGAGCATCTTTGTAATTGTATATCTCATGGTGGTATAATAAAAAATTAAAATATGATAAAAGACAGTCTGATGTAATGGAACATTTTGCTGATAGTCTTAGTACAATTTCTTTCTTTCTATGGTAATTATTTCCCTTAGCTGGTGAGTGAGGCACACTGTATAATTAGTTTCCAGATTTGTTGTGATATGCTGAGATCACACACCTTAATTGTTGGAAGGAATGCAATCCACTGCCCCTGCTTACAGGTAGGTTTTGGACCTCTGAGCTATATCCCTGGGCATGACTTTTTTGGTGGGCTTTGGGGTCATAGCCAGTGATGCTTGTGGGCTATTCCTGTCTTTGTACTCAAGGGTTGCTACTGAGAGTGTTTATAGAGCATGTGTTTTGAACCCAGGACTCCCACATGCAAAGCATATACTCCAGTCCTTTGAGCTATCTTTCTGGCCCCTATAAGTTCTTGTGCTTTATTAACACTTACGTAATACTAACCAAAGTAAAAATTGAGTGTCTTGTAAGTCATCTGACAGTTATAAATACCACTATTGGTAATAATTTGTAAAGAACATTCTAGAATTAACTACTTGTTTACGCTAGTCCCCAAATATATCATGCCATTCAACAGAGTTTTACAATTTATTCATTAATTTTATTTTATTTATTTATCCATTCTCTAATGTTTATTGAATGCTTAAGGTACAATTTCTTCAAAGAAAAAGGATACAGGAGTGAATAAATATCTGTGTCAACACCTGTCAGATTGATTATTTGATCTAAGAATACATTACTCCATCATCTAGAAGAACCTCAATTTAGCACATCATTTTATCAGTTTTCCACTGATGGACTGCAGAGTTCTTTTAACAAACATATATTGGTTAATAAAAGTACTTGACTAGGGTAGGAGCACATTTGCTTCATGTTTTAGGAGGCCTAATACAAATTAAGCAGCATACGGCATCATTCTCATAGTATTCAAACAATACCTCTTTTTATTATAAGTAGTTTGGTTTAGAGAAAGGTTGAAGTGAAGACAGCTATTCCAAATAAGTAGTATAGGTAATATAGTCACACCCTAAAAAGTCATATATCAGAAGAATTCATAAAAATAATAAAATTCATCTGGCATGGATACCAAACATGCAAATGAACACCTGACTACTGAGACTATTATAAAATATAAACAATGGACAACTACTAGCTTAAGTATACACATCAGTATACATATAAAAATATCCAACATTTAGTTTGTGTATCATTTTTTGTGGTTTTCTAGCTTGTAATTTGTAGTCAATGGGCAATATTTGTGATTTTCATTTACATATTTGGCTATGTGGAAACCCTAGGGAATGAATCATTCTGGATAGCTGAAAATTTTAATCATTTTTGATGGAAATCTTTCTAAAATGGATTTCACACTTCCCTGCCTTCTTAAACAGAGTGGATGGAATGTAATTAATCTTTTTTGATGACTTGGTTTTATCATTATGAACATTAATGACTGTGCTGTGCTATCCAGAGATGACATCCTCGACACTGATTGTGGTATGCAGGATGGTCTATGGTCCTATTAGTCTTTCTGACTAGTTGTGTCTGGGATACATCCTCCCTTCCTGGTAGACCCTCCTCTGCCACTCTTAGTCTGACAGTAAGGCTGCACAAGGTATGAGCAAGCATGGTTGCTTTAGGAGAAAGAGAAGGACACATTATAGTGTTCTCATTTTTGAACCAACTGATTTTTTATCTCAATTTCTTAACTGCAAAATAATCATAGTAACTTACCTAACTGAGATCTTATGGATCTTATATCTGCTAACAATCAATCATCATTACTTCCTATTTCCTTTAAGAGTGTTTACTTATTTTAAAGAATATACATAATTTTTGGATGTGTACTTGGTCTCTTTCCCCACTATGGAAAGCCTGTGTTCTCACTTGAATGCATTTCTCTTCTCTCTCTTTATCACTTTCTCTCTCTTTTTCCCTCCCTCAAAATGTCCAATTACAACCTGCTTTTACTTATAACACACACACACACACACACACACACACACACACTTTTTTTTCTACTTTCATTACAGCTTTTAATCTGTGGTGGAATCAAGCTAAACCGTGGTATTAAAAGGACTGTGTTCTAAAAGTCAGATTAGTAAGGTATGTATTTTTTTTCTCCCCTGCAAGTTATCAAGAGCTTTCAGCTCTATTTCATAGAGTCTTAGTGCGGTCAGCAAAAGGTACTAAGATCTAGATTTCTTTTCAGTGCTAGAGATCAAACACAGGGTCTCAGAGATAAAAAGCATGTGCTCTACCATAAGTTACATGTCTGGCCAGATACAATAGTCACCAGTCTTCAATGTTAATTATGTGATCTCTGTCTCTGTCTCTGTCTATCTCTTCCTCCTTTCTAGGCCCATCTACAGAATCATCTCTTTGGTCCCTTAAATCTAGATTTTATATAAAAAAGATTTTTGTCTCCAGAAAATAGAGTTCTAATGAGCATTGAGAAAGTGATAATTTTGTTTTAAAACATTTTCAAACAGCCTATTCTCTTTTTTATAAATGATCCTATTCTATGAAATTAGTCTATTTCAGAAAAAACATTATTATTTCATTTAATCACCTATATGAACTAATAACTTACCACTAACTATATAGGTTTTTAGATTTTAGAGATAAAACAATAAATAAGTAAGTAAAAAATCGCTTGCATGCAGCTTTCATTTTAGTAGGAGAACTAGAAAATACAATTCAGAGATAGGAAAATGTCCAGAACATCAATTTATAGGTCATCTTCAAGAAACATCATCAAGAAAATAAATAAATAAATATAACTGGAGAGTCATGGAAGATATTTAATTTTACAATTTGTTTATTTCATTAGTTTGAGATCTCTTTAGCCATATAGCCTGCCAGCGTAAGGAAAGTCATGCAATTTAAGACTCAAACCTGGGGTCCCCTGCATGATAGCCCTTAGAGCTATGCCCCTGGCCCAGCAGAAACAAGCTTATACAAAAATTTGCAAGTTACTAACTTGCTCTTGATAATATTGAGAACTATTGTAAAATTCTTAGCAGACGGGGGAGCTTATTAACATTTGTTTCATCATAGCTATTAGTTCTAATTACTGGACAGAGAATGGACAACACGTAGATAAGAAACAAATATAGAAGAACACTTAAAACGATGCTATAGTATGCACCTGGGATGTAACTCAGTGTTAGTTTTCATAGTCCTGAGGTCTTATTTTGATTCCTGGCATAACAAAGAAGAAAAAAATTCCCAAAATAGAAGCAATAATCCAGAATCCAGAAGAGATAGAATATATTAAAAACGTAGTTTATATTAAAAACTAACAGTCTATGAAATATTAGAGGTAAAGAGGGATAAAATTGAGAAATGAAGAGCATTACATTGAGGAAATAAAGAGAAATATGCACCTCAAAAAAGCCATATTCACTCTGGCTAATTTCACTGGACAGATATAGGATAACTGAATTTATTTGTGGGATATAAAATTAAAATAATATGATACCAATACCCAAGGTCAGGTAAAACACAGATCAGGAGATCCTGTCAGTGGGTGGAATCTATCGCAAGTGTGTGAGTCATAGGTTAGGCAAGACAAAGAAGGGAATGATCTGCTAACAATTATTGGAAATGATAATAATAGCCTAGAACTGAACATTGAATATAGGCAAAGGGACATACATGATAAACTCTAAATGTATGTATTATAATCCACAATGTGTACAAGAAGGAAAAGAGAAAGGAGAGAGAGAGAGAGAAGAGAAGAGAGGCAAAGTGCCTGCCATAGAGGCAGACTGGAGGGGGAAGGAATCAGGGGACATTGGTGGTGGGAAATGGCCACTGGTGAAGGGATGGGTGCTGGAACATTGTATGACCGAAACCCAAACATGAACATCTTTATAATGGTATATCTCATGACGGTGTAATAAATTTTTTAATGCTGATGATCACTTGTATCACTTCACTTGGCTTCCCGCTTTTCATCAAATGCTCGAGCAGGCACCAGTAACATCTACATATGTCCTGTTGTGTGCAAGTGTAGCCAGAGGTCTTCTGCTCGCTCCAGGATCATGAAGAGCTTCAGACCATTCCTTCAGGTAATGGGAATGAGGTCTATAATTGGTACTGGGTTTTGGCATATCAAATATGACACGGGTAGCTTGCCAGTCTCTGCTGTGCAGGTGGTATACTCTCAGTAGTAGGCTCTCATCTCGTGAATTTACTGATGAACAAATGGGGAGAGATTGGCTTTTCGTGGGTGGAGCTCTGACTAACTGTGGAGTCCCGATGTTGAAAATACTGGCCCTCATGGTGTGGGCATTCCTGTGGCTTCTTCGAGGCACTTTTGGGATGGTGGGCCAGGACTATAACTCACCTTCCCTTCCAGGCAACTCATGATCAGCCCCCCACTTCCCAACATCAGCAAAAAATTCTAGTGATGAATAATATGCACATAGGTAAGAGACAAAACAATAGTCTTTAGAAGGAAACTGGCAAATCTCTTCAATACTTCAAGTAAGCAAGTATTTCTTCCTTAGAACTTAACAGATAAATTTGCAAATTTGTTAACATTGAAAAAACAGGGCTGGAGCAATAGTACAGCAGATAGTACAGCAGTCCTCGTTTTACCTTACGTGCGGTCAATCCAGGATCAATCCTCCAGCACCACTATGGTCCCCCAAGCCTTGGCAGAATATTAATTAAAAACCTTTGTAAACAAAATAAACTCCTTCATTTTTTAAAGCCAAATTTCACAAGGTTTCATGCCAACAGCTGTCACTCCTCTCAGCTCCCAATCACTTCTTAACAGGTGGAGGGGTTGGGGCGGGGCGGGGCAGGCTCTGACACAGCTGGCTTCTCCCTTACCCCTGACCGATGTTGCTGTCATCCCCAAATTCCAAACAGGATCGGACCACAGTCTCCTTCGTGCAAAATTCTACTTCCCGCAACAGGGAGAAAAGGCTCTTGGGGATATACCCGAGTAAAATTTCTACCTCTCTGTTAAACATTTTTTAATTTATTTTTTAATTATATTATCATGAGATAGACAATTACCAAGCTATTCATATTGAATCTCAGTCATACAGTATTTCAGCACCCATCCTTCTACCAGTGCATATTTCCCAACACTAGTGTCCCCAGATTCCCTTCCCCCCTCCCAGCCTGCCTCTTTAGCAGACACTTTTCCTCTTCTCTCTCTCCCCCTTCTCTTACATTGTGGCTTGACATACATACATGATAGGGGTTATCATGTTTATCTCTTTTTTTCTTTTTTGGGTCATACCCAGCAATGCTCAGGGGTTACTCTTGGCTCTTTGCTCAGGAATTACTCCTGGCAGCTGCTCATGAGGCGCCCGGGAGGGATGGCGGGTTCTAGCCCTGGCCCGCAACCCCAGCAGAGCCTCGCAACAAGCCAGACGAGCCCCCACTACATAAGGGCCTCCATTTTCTACATCTGGACTTTCCTCTCCTCAGAACTCCACCAGCAGACCAGCCTATCACAGTCCGGCTTGCGCAGCCGTGCAGTTCATTAATAAATGCTGGATTTTGAGATGACTACAAGAGTATGCTACCTGCACAGCAGAGCCTGGCAAGCTACTCGTGTCGTATTTGATATGCCAAATACCAGTAACAATTATAGACCTCATTCCCATGACCTGATGGAATGGTTTGAGGCTCTTTATGTTCCTGGAGCAAGCAGGTGCCCTTGGGCTCTACTTCAATGAGACAGGACATATGGAGATGTTACTGGTGCCCGCTCGAGCAAATCGATGATGAAAGGGAAGACAGTGTGATACAGTGATATTTCACAAGTGCTAGGAACCCTCACAGAAAATATCAGTCAACTGGGATGGTGGTTGCATGCCAAGGCCCAAGGATTCAGTGTTCTGCTGGCTTTGAAGTGCTGAGAATTACTTATGCCACCCTGGTAATATTCCTTGTGGGTATCATTTGGCACTCGGGATAAAAGTAGGTAAGGTTTTATGTAAGACATGTGCCTTAACCACTGTACTATCACTTTACCTCCTAATAATATTTAACATTAACAACTAAGGATAATGATTTATAAATTCTCTATTTGTAATTACTGTTTTGAAGAATTTTTTCATTTTGTAGTGTTAGAGAGGAAAGATCAATGTTGTCTGAAAGTTGTAGAAACAGTATTGGGTTTCTAGAGGAGCTAAGGAAGCAGGATTTTCCAGAGAAAAATAATAGATAAGAAACTTTACACAGAGAAAGTTAAGTGGTCATCATTTTGTTTAACTGACTACTCACTGGGAAAATCAGTGAGGAAAAGAAAATCAAGAACCACCGGGGGAAAGAAAAGCTCAAAGTTCATAAGGAAAGAAACAGTTTCTATTCCCACCAGGTAGACTAGAAGACCTTGTAAATTATGGAATACTACATGTAAATGATCACATATTATTGTTTAATTATTAAGGTAAGATTAATTCTAAACTAAACACTTCTCTGGCCATCTGAGAGTTGAAAATAAAATTCAAAGGATATAGCATTTTCCAAATAATTTTACTTGCATTCTTGGTCACAGCTCAAGAATATCCAATAACCAACAAAGTAAAAGTTGCAGTGTCTGCCTACCAACATTGCTAGGCATGCTAAGAAGCAGAAACTCATAATTCATAATGACAAGAAAAACAAATTAATCAATAAATGACAAATTATTAATTGCATTAAAGGTAAATAGTCTGAATGCCCCCACAAAAATAGACATAGACTATTGGATTGAGCAAAAGAGCAAGACTTAACTCGCAAGAAACTTCAAATATTTGAAAAAATTAAAAGTTAAGTATAGGAAATTATAATACACTGTGATAGTCTCAATCAAATGAAACTTGAATTGACACTATAAATATAGAACAAAGTTCATTTTAGATCATAGATAAGAAATTTAATAGTTATATAATGGTGAAATCATAAACCTAAGAATTTATGTGGAAAGATGCAGAACTCATTGAAATCCATAAAGTTTTATAGAGAAATAGACAATTAAAAGTTAGAAATTTTATAGTTTCTTTCACAATATTTAATAAATAAGTCAGGAGAAGAGTCAGTGAAGATGAAGAGTTGAACAGCACATGGAGTATTTAGACATAGCCAGTATTAAAACAAAACAAAACAATATACCCTATACCCAAATAGTGGCATTCAGATTTGTTCTAGTGTCCCACCAGAGCATTAAATAAGTCATGTTTTATTCAATAAAACAGATCTCAATAAATTTGAAAATATTCAAAGCATGCAGAATGTATCTTCATCCTACAATATAATTGCAGTGCAATAAAAATCTAAATTAATAGCATAAATATGCCTAAAAATACCCAATTATTTGGAACTAATCAACTGAACTCTAAATAATCTATAGATTAGTAAGAAATCAAATGGAAATTAAAATTTTTATATATCAATTTATGTAAAAACAGAACATTACAATTTGGAGGAAGTAATAAGAGACATGTTTGGAAGGAAATTATAGCACAAACTACTTATGTTAGAAATAATGGTCTATATCAGTAACCTTGGGTTAAGAAATTAGAAAAAAATTAAGCCAAAGTAAGTAGAATGAAGTATTTAATGAAAAATTAGAGCAGAAATCAATGTAAGCTTTAAATCTGCTCATTTGGCTCATCTCCACATATTCTCCATCTCTGCTTGCCCTTCCTCCACTCCAGGTAAGTTAACCTCCTGCCTGAGATTAACCTACTGCTTGGAATCTGCTTTTGGGATCTGGAAGCAGATTCCTCTCCCTTCTAGCCGGGTCCTAGCAGCCTCTGTCCTCACTCCCTCCATTGTCGCCTCAACAGGTCTTTCTAAACATCTCTTGAACTTCAGGGTAGCGCACATGGTCACTCTACAGTACTACTCATCATCACACCTTATGCAGTGCCTGTTTATACTTTGTGTCACTGGATGATGCAGGTAAAGAAGGAAAAGACAAACACAATGCCTAATTCCTGGCACATACCCAGTGGGAACTAACTACAGATATCCACCCTCAGCTAGTAGGAATACAGGAAACACAATGGAAAAAACTTTTTAGAATATCACAAAGCTCTGTGACTAAAAAGTTACAACATAGAAGATTTTACCAACACCAACTGGCTCTGTGAACTCTCAAAGAATGATTTCAGTGACTTTTGTTGAGGATGTGTAATGAGCTCAAAGAACAGTGGTACAGATATCCAGCAGAGCACATAGGTATGAGAGCAGGAACTAGAAAACTACAGTCAGAGTGACAGAAATGAAGAGTATGGTAGGTGATATAAAAACTGCAGAATAAGATCTAAGCAGCAGCAAACAGCAATGGAGGAAAATATCAAGGAGTTCTAAGATGAAGGAAACCTCTAGGCACAATAGGAAATGGGAAAAAAGTTTAAATAAAATGAAGAGTACATAAGAGAACTATAGGAAGAAATCAAGAAGAACAATACAAGAATCATCAAAGCCTCAGAAACACAAGAAGGCAATGTCAGTGAAGAACTACCAGTTAAATCATCACTAAAGAAATTCCCAGAGTTACAGAATGTAGGCACTTAGACCCATAAAACCAGAAGGGTCCCACCAAAATTACACTCAAATAGAAAACCCCTCATTATATATAATCAGAACATCAGCCAGATGAAATTTTGAAAGAAGTAAGATCAAAAAGAAATTTAGATACAAATGTCATAAGATTTACAGCATATCAAAAAGGATTCTGCAAGGGAAGTGTAGAACACGGTGGGGTATAAAAAGAGAAAACAAAACAGAAAAAACTCAATGAAATGAACACCTCATTAATGGTGCTCTATCTAGATTATCATTGAGATCTGAAGAAAATGTTTTAAAGCTTCATGGACTAGTAAGAGCTTAGGGAATTTATAACATTTAAAGCTGATTTGCAAAAAGCCTGAATGGAGCTTCTTTAAAAGATAAGACAAACTTTTCAGTACTTTGCCACCGAGTATGGTGTTCACTCATGGGAACTTATGGGTTCCCTCTACAAGATTAAGAAAAATCTGTTTATTCCTAGATTGTGAAGGTATTTTATATTTTTCAATGATAAATTAATGTTCCATTTGAACAGAATACCTTATATCTGCTCATTCTGTTGCATATATAGAAATTTTTGTTGCTATCATTTACTTATTAGTACAGACTCTTAAGCACTGTCTACACTATATTCTCTAACATGACTGCAATATCCCCTTTGTAGAATAAAGCACATTTTTATAGTTTTCTGACCTTTCATATTTTTTTCATGTTCTGAAGGAAATTTAAACTTTTATCTTCACTCTTACTAAATTGTATATTTACAGGATTTATCTATTTCATGTTGATTTTAGTTGTATTTTCAAATGTTATTCTCACTATTAAGTTTTAAAATTTATATACCTAAAAGTTTTAGAAAAATATATTTTATCAATTTATTCAGTTAAGAAACATAGTAAAGGAACAACAAATGGCAAAGTCATTGGAACCGATTTGGGGCACCGGTGGATATTCTGGTGGTGGGTGTGGTGTTGGAATGATGTATGAATAAAAAGCATAATTAATGTATTGTAAATCTGAGTATCTCAATAAGAAATGGAAAAAAATATAAGCTTTCACAAAAAAATCAATAAAGCCAAAATCTTTATTGTAACAATTAAGCATATTATTACAATTGATAGATTCTTAATTGGATGGCAAGGAAAGAAAGAGATGATACAAGTTAGCAATACCATGAATGAAAGTAATGACATCACTACAGATTTTGCAGATATTAAAAGAATTATTGAGGAATAATATGGCAGATTACTATCAGTAAATTTGACCAGACACTATATGAATTTCTTATAAATCACAATTAATGTTCAATAAAAAGACATTATATAAGTGAAACGTTATATAGAAAAAGAATTTAAGTAGTTAGAAGCATTACTTCTCTTCCCCCTATCTAGCCCCTCCCAGTCAAGAAAAAACAACACCTTAGAAAAAAACAACATTCTTTCTGCCCCCTACTTGGCCCCCTCCACCTCCAAGAAAATTAAAATCAACACCCATAGAAAGCAAGGAAAAATTCAGTTTGTTTAGTGTTTAAGGAATAATATTAATTGAACCCAAACTCTTCTAGATCATTGAAGAGAAGTGAATGCTTCTCTACTAATTTTGTGAAATCGGCATTGTTTTAATCTTAGTTCTAGATATAAGTAAAGCTAAACGTGACAAAACAAACAAAAAAGTGATGCAAAAAATTCTTTACAAATGTTAGCAAATTCACCCCTATATATAAAAGGCAGAAATTTAAGTGAGGTTTATACCAGTAATGCAAGATTAATTTAATATCTGGCAATCAATTTAACTTATCCAGTTTACAGACAAAAAATGAAACATTGTAGGATTATGTTAGGACACGAACACAAAACTTTGGTAATTTATTTCTAGTAAAAAATCAGAAAACTAGGAATATTTGAGGACATATTCAATTGTTACATTGAAACTATAAAAGTCTATATCCTAATAGCCTAATTACTATGGTGAAAGATGAGAAGTTTCTCCATAAAAGCTGGAATAAAAAGAAATGCATTTATTGTCACTTCTCAAAATTATACTAGAGGCTCTAGATAGCAAAATAAGTGCAGTTATATGCACACAATTTTGGGAACATTTAGACTGAAGAAGGAACAGTATAGTCTCCTCATATATATAAACAGATTGAAAGATTTTTATCCTGCAGAATCATACTTTAATCTAGCAAGCCACACAACACAAGATAACACATAAAGTTAGTATATTTATTTTATTATTTTGTGGCTACTTGGGAAAGTGGAGCTGAAGAATTATGAGGGTCTACTACATCTGGTCCTTGCACAACTGGACTAGAAGTTGAAAGCAAGATCCTAAGGTCATGGTGGTGCTCAAGCCTTGTGGTGCCTGTGATTACTGGAGACTCAATAGTGGTGTGCAGGGAATTACCCAGGCTACCCAAGTGTTTCTCAGGAGCTTTTACAGTCATACCTAGAAGTGCTTGGAGTTTATAGAGGTAAATGAATAAGTAAACTAAATTTAAAATATAGCAGTTAATTAAAAATAAAATAAAATTAGTATTTGCAAGAACAATAAAATATAAAATATCTAGAAACATGTATGTATGTAAGGTACATAAATGTTCAACAAATTGAAAACTAGAAACATTGTTGATGAAAATTAAATAAATAACTGTGGAAATAGGAATATAGGGCCAAAGAGCTAGTTCAGAAGGCAAGGTGCTTACTTTGCATCATGCAGTCATCCCAGGTTTGATCCATACAGTTCGTAGAGTAACACCTGAGTGATTCCTGAGCAGATCCAGGAGTTCTTAGACATTGAGAATAGCCACGACTGAATGAGAAAGAGAGAGGGGGGTAATGGATTATTTCTCATTTCTCAAATTGATGGAGAGATATGATACAATACAAATCAGAATTCCATGATCTATTTTACTGTTAAAATTAATTGTTTTCTTTGGGGGAGCTGTGGTTACACTCAGCTGTGCCAGGGCTTAATTATGGCTTTATACTTAGGGATTACTTCTGTCCAAGCAGGGGACCTAATAAGGTAGCTTGGATCAAACATGGTTCTGGAATGTGCAGCACAAGAGGTTTACACACTATACTCTTCAGCTCCAGAAATCAAAATTTTTAAAAAAAAATCTTGAATAAGACATAGAAAAATATATAAATAACATAGAATAGAATTCAGAATACAACAACTAAATAAAGTGAATCATTTTTGACAAAGATGAAATTGATTAAGTAGAGAAAAGTATTTATTTGCAAATAGAACTGACATATTTAAGCATTAAAATGTCTTGAAATTCACTTCAGTTTATAATTCACATTATGGAATCATTAACTGAAAGTTGCCTCAGACTTAAGCAGAAAGTAAAAATCTATTAAAGGTATAGAAAAGAATACTGGAGAAAAATCTTTCTGCTTGGGTTGCACGAAATATCTCTTATGTGCATTAAATATATATTCCCTTAAATGAAAATGATATATTGTGCTTAATCAAAATATAAGACATTGATGGTTTGTAAGTTAAAGAATGGAAAAACAAGGGAAATGGAACTCAATAATAGGGAAACAAACCGTAAAATATGAGGAGAATTTTGGGTTAGATATTTCAGCAAAGAACAAAAATGAATGACAATTACATGAAGCTATGTTCTACATTATAAGTCATTTAGCAATGGAAATTAAAACTCAAACAATATGCCCTGGAACGCTTTTTTAGAATGTCTAAAATTAAAACATTGAACTACCAAGTGTTTGTGAACATGGAAAAGAATAGTGCACTTCTAATGCATTGTATAATGTTATAGTTACTTTGGATAACAGTTCGGTAGTTTCTTAAAAAGTCAAACATACAGGGTCAGAGAGAGTTCAAGTAGATAGGGCATGTGCCTTGCACATAGCAGACTCACATAGGTTAGATCCTCAGAAACCTGTATCGTAGTCTGAGCCCCTTTTTAGTTGTAATCCCTAAGCACAGAGCCAGAACTAAGACCTGAGCAATTCAGGATGTGGCTCCCACCCCTTCCCCATCAAAGTCAAACATATGAAGACCAAGTTACCTTTATGGATTTTTCTAAGAAAAAATGAAAACATGTAGTCCTTTAAAACCTCTATATGTGATTAATTGGGATAGCTAAACTGGAAAAAAAAAACCAAATGTCTATTAAGGGATGAATGGACAGATTATTAGAAACATGTATCTCCCAAACCAGAATGAGGAAGAGGTAGACAGCCTGAAAAGACTAATCATAAGCAAGGAAACTGAAACTGTAATTAGGAATATACCTAAAAACAAAAATCCTGATTCAGATGGGTTTACTGATAAGATTTGTCAAACTTTTTGAGAAGACCCAATGCTGTTGATTCTTAAGTTATTACAAAGTATGAAAAAAATAGGAATCATTGATAAAACCTTCTACAAAGCTAAGATTCCACTAGATCCCAAGCAGGCGTAGACACTTCCAAAAAAGAAAACTTCAGACTATTTTCCTTGGTGAACATCAATGAAAAAATCATCAACAAAATTTTAGCAAATTGAATTCATATAAATAAAACATTAAATATCATAAGATCACATGGAATTCATCCCAGGGATGCAAGGAAGGTTCAGTATATGCAGCTCAATTAACATGATACATCACTTATGTAAAAGATAAAAATAGTATGATCACATAAACTGATGCAAAGAAAGTTTTTTACTAGATCCAACATTCATTTATAATAAAAAAAAACGTTCAAAGAATAGAGGTAAGAGAACCTTCAAAGAATAGAGGTAGAAGGAACCTTTTTCAATATAGTAGCATTTTTCCATTAAAAAAACAACAATCATACTTCCCTAGCAGGGGAGATACCATTACATCAAGGTGGTTTTCCCAGAGTCAGACTTATTCATTGCACTCCATATGTGATCTCTGCAATTTCCTCAAACATGGGAAACTCAACAGCTCTCCTTACATGCTCTCCTCACACAAAACACACAAATAAATAAACAAATAAATGCATACATAAATAAAACCATAGTCAGTATTATTTGTAGTTGCTCAAAAATTAAATGCCTTCCCACTAAAATCATGAACAAGGTAAAGGCGTCCTCTGGAGAGCTGCTGACTGCTCTCCCCATGATAGGCTGATGAGGCGAACTGGACGGGGGGCAGGTTCTGGTCTTGCCTGCTGCCTCAATAGAGTCTAAGAAACCAGTAAAACCTGATGCACCACAATCACATTTTAAAGGTCCAGACTTCACAGTTTGTCAGAGCCCCAGCCAATAAAGAAGCCAATTTCAAGTACAGGTATGTGTGTAGCAGTGGCTATACTTACCCTGCTTCCTTGGAACTGGAGCTGGGGCTATTTCACCCACCTCAGTCCCTTCTAGAAGGTCTGGTGGGTCCTTCTAAGAACTGCTTCCCACACTATCAGCCGTGATCCAGAGATGTAGACACATTGGCAGCTGCATGCCAACTCTCCCCATGGAGTGTGGCCATGAAGCAGCAGATTGATATCTCAAAGACAATTATACAGATGTACCAGGTATCCCATCATATTTTATAGAATTAAGTATGGGTCACACAATTACAAGTGTGTGGGTGGTCACAATGTCTGGTCTGTAGGAACATATCAATAATTTCTTATACAGTGGGCTCAAATGACACAATGGAGATTCTTAAAATATATTCTTAAATTCTCTCATTTAAGAATATATTTATTGACTGTAGAGAATTAGTTTCAATGAGCAATATAGAATAGATTATTCAGTGTATTCTTAGGAATGGCACAAACAGAGGTTGAGAAATATTGGAATTAACTCTTGTCCATAGATGCAGTGATGGTGGGTTTGGGGTTGACTAGTAGAAACCCACTATGTTGTAGAAACTCAGAAAGTGAAGGCAAGATCAGAAATTGGCCAGACTCGCAAATAACAACCCAGAAAAAGTAATGATTTTATCACTACCATTCCCTTATATGGCCTGAAATGGCCAATATAATTAGTGCTGGCTAAGGGAGTAGGCTTGGGGATGGGGGGGCATGTGGGAAATGAGGGCCTCTGGTGGGAGCACACTGGAGGTAGGATTTGTGTTAAATGATGAATCTTTCTAACAACTATATTGTGAAAACTTTTTTACTTTGCAAATCACGGTGTTTAAATAAAGTATATAAAAAGGGTGTCCTCTGCCTCCATTCTTATTCAATATTGTATTAGAAGTCCTAAAAACAGTAATAAGACAAGAAAAGGAAATAAAAAAGAATCCAAATTGGAAAAGAGAAACTTAAATGATCTTTATTTGCAAATTACATGAAAATATCTATGGAGGACCCTAAGAATTTACACACATAGAACGCTTCTACACAATATATTAATACATCAAATGTATTAATTTATGGCTACAATGTCACATTCCTAATAATGAGTTAGAGGAGAAAGAGATGTCTCTTCCATCAAATTAGTATCCAAGTACTTACAAACCAACTTAACAAAAAGATGGAGTTGGATACACGAAAACTTCAAAACCACTTAAGAAATAGAAGACTGTGTGGAATATCCCATGTTTATGGATTGCAAGAATCAACACTGTAAAAATGACCATCCTATTTAAACTACTATATAAATTTAATGCAATTTTTAACAAATTCAGACAACATTCTTTAAGGGCTTAGTCAATAATGAAGTTTGTGTGAAATCGTAAGAAATCCTGGATAGCCAAAACCATGCTTAAAAATAAGAAATTCATTATCTCACTTGAAACTGTACTATAAACCCATCCCATCCTGATCAAAAGAGTGTGGTACTGGAATAAGATTAGTCTTTTTGACCAATGGGCCAGCATAGAACATCTAATGACAAACTCCCCATATATATATGGCCAGCTAATTTTTGATAAAGGTATAAGAGTATGATATGAAATAAAGACTGATTCTTAGACAGATTCTTCAACAAATGGTGCTGGTAAAACTGGAAAATCATATGTAAAAAGATTAAAGAATCACATGTAAAAAGTTAAATCGGTATCCACACCTGAGTGCCTTTCACAGAAGTCAATCCAGAGTGGATTGAAGACCTTCAGATCAGACTAGAATCTGTAAAATACACAGAGTAAAACATAGACAGGATGTTCCAAGATCTTGACCTCAAAAGTCTAGATGATGCGATCCACTGGCAAAGGCAACAAAATGAAAAAATAAGCAAAGGGGACAACATCAAACAAAAGAGTTTCTGCATGATAAAAAGACATATGTACTAAAACTAAAAAGAGCTAATTGAATGTAAAAAATTTTTCATTCAAAACATAAAATAAAGTGCTGATATCCAGGATATATTAACTACTTACAAAGATTAACAACAACAATAACAACAACAACAACAGAATCCAAGAACACCATCAAAAATGGGAAAGGGATATGAACTTCCCTTCTTCCAACTTTTCTGGTGAAGATGAACAGATAGCCAACAGGCACATGAAAAAAATTGCTCATCAGATTCCACAGTCACCACCATATAAACCACTGCCCAGCTAGCTGTTCAGCTTCACAATGAATCTCAGAAGAAAAATAAAGCCACACCACTAAAACTCATGGGTACACTGGTCTTTGGTCTGAAAACTAGAGGGCTCATTCAGAATGGAGGTAAGCTGAGAATTGTCCCAGACCTACAGATCCGGAGCTCCTAGAGTATGTGGCCACAACAGCTCTAAATTCCATAGTACTGAGAGTTCAGTAGGAACACACCAAATTAGATGAGACAGTAACATAGAAGTCAACTGGACTCAGTAAAATTACAAGTAATAACACAGAAGACTCAACTAGCAAAAAGCAGCTCAGTAAACTCTCAGACAACAATCTTAATGACTTTAATGACCCCATTGTGACATATAACAATTTTCACAATTTTTCTTTTTTGATAATTCCATAAGTTATTTTGTTGTAACAAGCATTATAACTTATTTCGTGTAGCTCAAAGGGAAGACTTGGAGCATGGGTTGGTTGTGATATTAGTTTGAAACACAGAATGCTTGAAGAAATCATTTTATGAACAATTTTGAAAACTAGTGCATTTAAATAAAGTTCAAGAATTATCACCTTCAGTTATTATTAGGGAAATCAAAATCAAGACAAAAAAGAGATACCATATCACAACTGTGAGAATGACATACATCAAAATGCTGGGAACAATCTGTGTTGGCAGAATTGTGGAGTAAAAAGAAACTCATTTACTGCTGGTGGATGTTGTCTGTTCCAACCTTTATGGAAAACAGTATGGAGATATATCATTAAACTTAAGAATTAAATTTTCATGAGACTCAGCAATTTCACTTCTGGGTCTACACCTCCATGACACAAAGACATTCATTCAAAAAGGCATATGCATACCATTTTTCATTGCAAAATTTATAGAGTAGCTGAGATATGGAATCAACCTAGGTGGTCTGTGATAGAGACATGGGTCATAAGGATGTTGTATGTATATACACAATAGAATACTATACTATACTATACTATATAATGCTAAATGAAATAATCTAGAAGAAAGATTATCTCACTTATATGTGGCATATAAAATAGCTCAATATGAATGGGATGCAATGTTTGAAAAGGGGGATGCCTAGATCATTCTTGGTACCAGAAAACATGGAGAAGGACAGAGAAGAGAAGCAGTTATCAACAGGCTCTGAATATGATGGTATAAAGAAGTGTTAAAGCTAAATGTATAAACCACAAAGTCAGCACTGAAACCAAGAGATTCAACCTTCAACAACAAAACTTAAAAAATGTACCTGTCGGTGAAGAAGGCAGAGTGATGGATGAATGGATAGGTAGATGGGTACGAGAGAACCTGGGCAACCTGACGGAGGAAAAGTGATATTGGTGCAAGAATTAGTGCTGAACATAATAAGTAAAAATGCAACCATGAATTATTAAATCAAGATGCTATAGTAAAATTTTTAAAAAGGGGGTTTATGAAGCTACAAACTGTGGTATATCCATACAAGTTTTCTTGTTGAAGAACATTTAGCAATTAAATTGATAATCTTCTGTGCATACAAGCAATTTGAATTACTGTTAACACAATTGCATTATATTTAAGAGCAAGATCTGCTTCCCCTAGTTATAATTGCATAATCACACTAATCAGATATTGCAGAAAATGTCAATTATAAGGAAAGTATATAACAGTTTCTTGGAACAGAAAGGTGGGGGAACAGGAATGAACGTGAGGAATCACATCAAGAGGGCTGTAAGAAATGTTTGAGGCTTTTAGAAAAGTTCACTGTTTTGATTGTAGAGATGGTTTCACAGTGAAAGTTTTTGAATACAGAACTTGAATTCCAAACCAGCAGGTCTGGCTCCAGGGGTAAAGACCTGTTTAATCTTGCTCATAAAAAGTTTATTTTAACTACTTCACAAATTCAGCAACTGTACTAAAATATTTTACTTTTACTTTCTTACCACACACATGGCATTTCTCGAATAGATTTTTGCAAATAGGTTGGAGGCTTACTGCCGTTTTGTATAGGATAATACTTAAGCACATAATAAGCACTTCTGTCATTAGTACACAGTTCCAACCACTGAATTCTGCCTAAAACCTTTCTATTTCTTACTTCCTTTTCAAATTATTTCTATATTACAAAACAAGAACCTTCAGATTTAAAATTGAACACACCATATGTCACTTATATCTATGCTCACCCAAATTCATTACCCATTTATTATAAAGTTTCTGTGGCATTATTATCCATAAAACTCAAAACTTGATTGCATATTATTTCTGACAATTCTTGTTTAGAGAAAGTGTATTTTGCCTGGCAATTAGATTATGACTTTGAGATCAGAAATCAAGTCTTTATCTAGTTAAACACACACAATTGTATATATTTTTGACACAGATTGCCAACTTCTCTTGACTCCCTTAAAGATACAGGATCCACTTGAAAACTATATTCATGTTGTCTTTATTAAAACACTTTATAGACTAAACAGCTCAGGAGGTGAGGGTTGGCAGTGCAAGGCTCCAACTTTTAATCATTAGCTCCAAGTTTTGCCTTGGATGCACGTGAGATGCCCATTCATAGTTATGAAGAATAGAGGAAAATAAATCGGGTTTGAATTTGAAAATGGTATACATTATGTGGCTAGGGCATATTCCACTTCTTTATTTCTTTAAAGACTGTGACATTTATGTCGACTGGTAAAGAGTGTGGGGTCTTTTGGAATGGATAAAAATTCATTAGCAAGTTCAGCAGGGTACACCAGGATCCATATCATACCCAGTCTTTTCTTCTCAAATAGTTTTCATTAAATCTCCAAATTCTAAAACAAGCCACTCTAATTTTTTCATTACATGTTTCATATAATTTATTGTACATAATAAATAGTTTGTAAGAGTTGGGTTTATGAATAGCTTGAAACAGGTTTTCCATGTCCAAATCAAGCTGCCATAGTAACCATTTTTCATTTCTGCCAAACGTATGGTCTTTTCCTTTTTTTCTGCCTTGAAATATGTTGTTTAAAAAAATCCCAAATTATTCAGGAAAGTTGATCAGGTTTCATTAAAATAATGATTTCATTGTTAGCAAATGCTCATTTCAATCTCTTATTAAATGACTCCATCTTATATTATGAACATAAAACTGAAAATAAAATATATATAGCTTTAAATTTTGATTTAATGATATTTACATAAAATAAATTAAAAATGCATTTTCTGTTCTCCCATTTTTCTATAAAAAACCTCTCTGTTCTTTTTAAACAATAGAATAAAAGCGTGACCAGGTTAGGATTCTGCCAGATAGTTCCATGTAGGAAGTCCATGAGAACAGAGTGAATTCAAACCGCACAGAGCTTCTATTTTCTTTCAGAAAGACTGTTTTTAAAAAGGTGTTTCCACAGTTGTTTTTCCAACTTTTCATCATTATCATATTTTTGCCTTTTTAAGAAATCAGCATCCAAAATGAGAACCTTCATCAAAAAATAGGACCTATTAGATACAACCTATACATTCCAAAACTCAAATCAATTAAAAAGCTTGCAAGAGCTGCTTCAAGAGCCAATTACTGCAAATTAACAAACAAAAGCTATCTTTGTATCTGTAATTGTCTGGTTCCACTGCTATTCTAGGCCCAATCAAATGAAAAGCATGTTGATGTGTTGAGGAAGAGCTTTACTGCAACATACTAACAGACTGAAAGCTGGCTCATGCCTTCAAAGTAACCATCTTATCTTTATTGGGGTTTTTATAGATAAAAACCAGGAAAGAAGGGGAATGGGCTATGGACCAGTGGGCTCCAGAATAAATTTTCTCATGGGTCAGTTTCCTGAGGCACAATCTTATTATAAATGTGAAAAACGTAATGGTTAGACTTACTGGGGAAAAGTAAACTGAAGATAAGTTGCCCTTGTCTTTACACTTGGGGCAAAGACAATTGTCCCTTCTTTAACGCTGGTCATTGACCTGTATCAATTCAAACAATCAGTTCTTTTTATTTTTCTTTCATTGGAAGTTTCCATTTTTTGAATAATGGGGTCTGGGGTCCTAAAGTCAAAATTGGCTGCTTCCTGATGAAATAATTCTCTATTATCCCTTTCTAATGAGTTCTTGCAGATGTTTTCTACAAGATATTTTACTTTTATGTGAGCTATTTACTCTCCACTGCCAGTTGTTCAAAAGAAATGGGGGGCTGGTTCAGATCTGTTAATTTTCTGCTCAGTCAACATACTGGGAATAGAATCAACTTGACATGATTTGAAAACATACTATAAAGGTAAATTATTTTCTACCTTAAGGGCCCTTCTCATGAAAATAGCCTTTTATCCAAGACATATCTTGAGGTGATAAGAGTTTTGCTACTTTATAATACTTCTGCCTTTTGAACTTCTTGAAAAGTTTCATAACTTGGAATTCATTTCATCCAATTATTTTATAAAACTAGTCTCTCTGTCTTATGAATACTATATCAGTCTATTTAATGAATAGAGACTAAATCCTTGACAAAAAAAATGAGGGAAAATACAAGAAGTAAACTTGAAGAAACCAAGCAAGAGCTCCACAGACAATAGTTTCTACATTTAAAGTATCTTCAGATGACAGATCTTTACTGATTTGCAAAGTCACTGATGTCTTCATATGTTTAGAAATCAATATAATCACTGATAAAATTAGCATTATTCTGTAAGTTGCCTCCAAAATAGCACGTGGGCCAGTGTGGTCTTAATGAATTTCCACTTTGGCTTACTTTGGCTTGGCTAAACAGTGCAGAAGGTGATGGTGCAATTGATCAATCATATTTTTTGCAAAATAGATCTTAGATTCAGGTGTTGCTTTATAAGCAAGAATATGTGGATAGACAGTTGTTTCACTAGTTTTAATGAGTATATGGATCTCATTTTAGATAATGCAGAAGAGGTTTACTCAAAAACAGCCAAGGAAATAACAGGATTGGATCCTACTGAAAAGGGCATTATTCTGATCTATAGTGTCTCAAACCAGAAATGATGGGTGAAGGGAAGAATTGTTGAGAAATTGAGGCAGTTTGTCTTTCAGGTTTTCTTTTGTGAAGGTATTTAAAATATTTGTTCATGGGCCACCTGCCCCTCAAGGTGTTGCAGGTGTAGCTGCAGTGCCCGGCTCTGTTGGCAGGTGGCAGACAAGAGATAGACTTGTCTCGACCCCCCAGGGCTTTACCTTGTGGGCCCTGGATGGTGGATGGTCTGAGGAAAAGACTGGGCCCCCATGGGATGAACCCAGAGCCATGGAAGAGCCTGGCAAGCTACCCATGGTGTATTCTATATGCCAAAAACAGTAGCAATAGAGATGAACTGGACAAGGGACAGACCAGGCATCAGCTGGGCAGCAGCCGACCAACATGGAGCAGCCCATGGAGTCTCTGAGGAATCGGCTATTCCCGGTCGAGACCAATGTAGCTCCTAGGGTAAAGCAGTCATGTGGGGGGGAAAGAAGCCACACTGGCTGGAATTGGAGCAGGGATTTGGGCTCTCCCTCTCCATGTCGGTGGGCATGGCTATGGGCTCGCAGTCTTCGCAACCAGATGAAACACTCAAGGGGCAGACCAGATACACAGCTGTGACAGTGCACAGCTGCGCAAGAGGCTTAGATAACAAAGTAGACTTTCTCAGGATCTTTCACATCTGTACACCATAATGATCATTGTAGTTGTAACAAACTGGGGAGGTAGATGGGGTATGAGGAACTAAAATGTCACACTAGAACTCACTACTGAATATACACATAGATAATTGCATCATAAACCGTAACAAGTCACAAGGTGTAGAAGAGAGAGAGAAATACAGAGACAGAAATAGAGATAGAGAGAAAGATGATAGACTCAGACGCATGCGGGAGAGCTGCCATCCAGTTTTCCCCCTAGCTCAGCTGACCACGAGGCTCCCAGGAGGTAAGATGGGTTTTGGGAGTGGGCCCATCACTACTGTAGGGTCTCAGAAGCAGCCAGATGAGACTCGCTCACCACAATATCCACCATTATCATGGTCCGGACCCCAAAGCTCATCAGAACCCACGTAAGAGAGCGCTGATCTCAAGACCAGCTCAGAGCAGCGATGTTCAAACCCAGGAAGGTGACTCTAGGAGGTGGAAGTCACCGGGCTATCCTGGAGATGGAGCTGGGGTACCCCTTCCCCTCTCTAACCCGTCCCAGAGGCCTGGTGGCCCTGCCCATGAACTGCCTCGGGGCTCTTGGCCATGATGCAGAGACTCAGACGCATGGGGGAGAGCTGCCATCTGGCTATCCCGTAGCTCAGCTGACCATGAGACTCCCAGGAGGCAAAATAGATTTTGGGTGTTGGCTCATCACCTCTGTAGGGCCTGGGAAGCAGCCGGATGAGACTTGCTCACCATAATAGCCACCGCTTTCATGGTATTTGAAGCCCACAGCTCATCAGATCCCATGCAAGAGAGATACTGATCTCAAGACCAGCTCAGAACAGCCGATTTCGAGCCCAGGTAGGTGGCTCTTGGAGGCAGAAGTCATCAGGCATTCCTTGAGATGGAGCTAGGGTCCCCATTACCCTCTCTGACCTGTCCCAGAGGCCTGGTAGCCCTGCCCACAAACTGCCTCAGGGTTCTCGGCCATGATGCAGAGACTCAGATGTGACGGGGTAGAGCTGATATCCAGCTCTTACCTAGATCAGCTGACCATGAGGGTCCCAGGAGGACACATGGGTTTTGGGAGTGGGCCGATCATCTCTGTCAGGCCTCAGAAGCAGCCGGATGAGACTCGCTCACCATAATAGCTGCCATTTTTGTGGTCCAGACCCGGTACATCAAACTAATGGAACCAATCATGTTATAGAATATATTACAATCTACAATCTACAATGTGTAAGAAAGGGAAGCGAGAAGGAGAGAGAGAAGGAGAAAGAGAAAGGAGATAAAGAACCTGCCATGGAAGCAGTCTAGGGAAGGGGAGGGAGGTGGGGACATTGGTGATGGGAGATGGGCAAGGGTAGAGGGATGGGTGTTGAAACACTGTAGAATCAAAATTCAAACATAAACATCTTGTAATTTTATATCTATCGGTGGTATAATGAAATATTAAAAAATAAAATGTTTGTTCGGATCGTTTTTGTCATTGATATGTTGTTACCAAAAGACAACAAATGATGGGGATTTTTTATTTCTTAAAAACTCACTGATAGTATTGTGAACTTCTCTATCTGCAGCTTGCATGGCTTTTAGAAGAGAATTATACCAATTGTAAGTAAACGTGAATCAAATGATAACTAGAAATGCAAGTTCACAATGTCAATGTCAGAAATTAGATACATTCAACACTCATCCCAGTAAATAGATGATAGATTAGATAGATTAGACAGACAGACAGACAGACAGACAGACAGACAGACAGACAGGTAGACAGGTAGACATGTAGATGGATAGATGGACAGACAGACAGACAGACAGACAGACAGACAGACAGACAGGCAGGCAGGCAGGTAGATAGATAGATAGATAGATAGATAGATAGATAGATAGATAGATAGATAGATAGATAGATAGATAGATAGATAGATAGATAGATAGATAGATAGATAGATAGATAGATAGATAGATAGATAGATAGAGATAGATAGATAAAATTAAGAGGAACAGAATCTGACTTTAATTAAAATGCATTTAACTAAATACCTATTTTTTTTGCTTTTCTGGGTCACACCTGGAAATGCTCAGGGGTTTCTCCTGGCTCTGAACTCAGGAATTACTCCTGGCGGTGTTTGGGGGACCATATGGGATGCCGGGGATCCAACCCAGGCCAACACGGGCTTGCCACATACAAGGCAAATGCCCTACCCACTGGACTATCGCTCCAGCCCAACTAATTACCTTTTTATCTACACCTTTACCAATAATCTATCAAATTTCCAGCAACAGATTAAGTTTTCTTCTAATAAAAACAGCCAGTTATGTTGTTTAAGTACTGTAATAGTTATAATTTTACAGATTCCTTAAACCTGCAACTTTATCTGAAGTTGAATTGGTCTCTCTGAACTGAGGAATCACCTAACTTCCTTTTTTTTTTTTTCCAGAATTTATCTATACTTACCAATACTGTCCCAAGAGAAGCCTGAATTCCTTATTAGGACATCATAATAAAATTAGAACAAGGCAGTATCTCTCAGAGAGCATTTTACCATATTTTCCAAACAAACCTCAGATCAGTCTGTTGCAATTTACTTAAGCTCTTAATCCTTCTAGGTTTGGGAGGATAGCGGATGAACATCACAATTCTCATCTGTTAAAACCTGTCTCATAATATATCACTCTTTCCAAGTATTCCTCTTTAGTCCTCCAGCTCTACCATGCTATGGCCAGAGTGGCATAGTAATCCACTCCAGATCCATCTAGGCCCCCAGTGGAATTTATATATGGGTGGTAAGGGGTAAGATCAAAAGTTCAGGGAAACTAAGTGTTTAAATGAAGCTAATATGACTAGCACCCAAGATTTTAGATAAGAAAACATTTACCATAGAACGACCCACAAAACTGTGTTTGGACTTTCTTAATCAGTCCTTGAAGTTCCAAATTATTCAAGGAGCTATTTTTGTCACTCCGCTAGCAGACTGTAACTCTTTAAACATGGCATCTATTACTCTCTGTTCAGTTTAATATTAATTTCTAAAGTAGTATTGCATCTGACATTCCAGATAGAGACTCAGTAATATGATCACCTCCAAAACTACCTTTTAGAAAGACAAAATTTTTCTTTCAATATTTATGCAATTAACATGCTTTTATGAAATATTAAAAATAACAAAGGTATCAAGGAGAGGGTAGCTATTTTTACATTAATTTTATAAGATAAAACCTATGTTTTGTAGATCAAAATATATTTATTCTCAATAATACATTCATTCTTTTGTAGAAAATATCAATCTCGAAGGCAGACACAGGTATGCCCAGGTATGCTGGTCCAGAGACTCTCAGACATGGGGCTGTTCCTTGCTCTCCCTGTGCCCTGCAGTTCATGAGGCAGTCGGGAGGCATGGCGGGTTCTAGCCCTGGCCCACCACCCTGGCAGAGCCACACAACAAGCCAGACAACCCCCCTCACTCCACGGGCGCCGCCATTTTCCACATTTGGACTTCCCCCTCGTCAGAACTCCACCCAGCAGACCAGCCCATCACAGCCCAGATCATCGACACCCACCCTGCAGCAGATTTTTCCTCAATCCGCCCAGGTATGCTGGTCCAGAGACTCTCAGACATGGGGCAGAGCTGTTCCTTGCTCTCCCTGTGCCCAGCCATTCATGAGGCAGTCGGGGAGGCATGGCAGGTTCTAGTCCTGGCCCACCACCCCTGCAGAGCCTCACAACAAGCCAGACGACCCCCTCACTCCACGGACGGACGCCGCCATTTTCCACATTTGGACTTCCCTCTCGTCAGAACTCCACCCAGCAGACCAGCCAATCACAGCCCAGCTGGAGCGGCCGCTTGTGGCCATGCAGTTCATCTATAAATGCTTTATTTGGAGGTGTTTAAAAGAGTTTGCCTCCTGCTCAGCAAGCATGCCAAGCTGCTCGTGTTGTATTTGATATGCCAAATTCCAGTAACAATTATATTGTGTCATTCCCATGACCTAATATAATGGTTTGAGGCTCTTTATGTTCCTGTAGCAAGCCAATGCCCTTGGCTCTACTGGCTTGAGACAGGACATATGGAGATATTACTGGTGACTGCTCTAGCAAATAGATGATGAACGGGAAGATCGTGATCGTGATCAATCTCGAGAAAATTTTAAGTTTTCTGTTTTTTCATAAGCACTACAATTTTATTTTTAGTTAAATGACAAATTTTTAAGTACACTCCCCACATGAGCAAGGTATTAAAACAGTTCTACAAGTGCCAAAAAGGCTTTAGAAGGCTCTAAGAGAAGGATTTCAGTATAGCACAATTGGCAAGGAAGTTGTCTCTATTATGACATTCTATTTTCTAAGAACTAACTAGATATATTAGTCTTTAGAATCTCTAAATCATTTTCAGATATTACATATTATTCACATATATAATTATATTTAAAAAGGCTAAATGTTGCTTATGTAATAAAGTTTTAACACACCAAATAGGACTAATCCATATGTATTTTTCTTTTCTTGAGGGGAGGAACTAATAATTAAGGCATGCCTTAGCTTTTCTAAGCTCTTTCATATTTACTTGCTTTCATACCAATCCTTTTATTCCCTAGATTCTTAATTTATGGAGAGTTTTGTTTCATGGCATTAAATGTTGAAAACATAGATAACCAAGAACCAAACTCTATTGTGTTTACACACTTAACACAGTGGCAAAGATTTCAAAAGAGCAAATAAAATTTAGCTCTTTTAAAACCAATCTAGTTTTATTTGAAATGATGATAAAACTGGCATGAAATAAGGTCATTTTAATAATGTGTCTTCATTATCAAGCCAGACTGATTAAACAATTTACAATCTGACTAACCTTACACAACTTTTGTTATTTTAGAAAAAAAAAAGTTTAAATCTGATTTTACTCATATATACAAAGATATTAAAATTTAATAGTTATTTTTAGTTTAAAGGCACAACTATACTCTTCGTAAGTGTAAATCTTTAGTTTTAAAAAGTCTTCAATAGTCTCAACTGAACTTAATGTACTGAGTTTAAACAATACTAAACTTAGTACAACCTTATTTCCCCAATGAAGTTTGTATTTTTCAAATTTTGGGCCACACCAAGGATTAGTGATACAAAGCTTATTCCTGGCTCTGCTCCCAAGGATCACTCCTAGAAGTCTGAGTTTAAACCTGGGTGGACTGTGTCCATATGCAAGGAAAGAGCTCTACCTACTATACTATGACTCAGGACCTCATGTTTGGAAACAATTTAAGATACACCTTAAAAATAGTTTTTAAGACAATGGTTTCAGCTAGGGCCTTGACTTGACCTTATTATTATCAAATCACTTGTATCACCTTTACTCCCATCGTTCGTCAATTTGCTTGAGCGGGCACCAGTAATGTCTCCATTCATCCCTGTTGTGTGCTAGTGTAGCCCTAGGGAATCTGCTCACTACAGGAGCATGAAGAGTCTCAAACAATTTGGTCATTCAGGTCCCGGGTATGAGGTCCATCATCGTTACAGTACTTGGCATATTGAATACGAAATGGGTAGCTTGTCAGACTCTGCCATGCAGGTGGGATACTCTCAGTAGTAGGTAGGCTCTCAGTTCATTCTTTTACTGGTGAGGCACAAAGGAGAGAACCAGTAGCAGCTTTGCCACATGTATCTATGTCTCTGATTCCAGCACAGTTAGGCTCCGAATAGGCTTCTCTACAGGTTGGGACTCTGACGATCAGGGCTTGAGATTGACTTTTCTCCTGGGTGGAACTCTGATGAGCTGTGGAGTCCAGATGTTGAAAATGGCTGCCATCATGGCGCAGGGGTTCCTCTGGTTTCTTCTGATGCTCTATGGGGATGGTGGACCAGAGCCAGAACTCTCCCTCCCTCCCGAACGCCTCATTATCAGCAGAGCACAGGGAGAGCCAGTAGCAGCTGTGCCTCACATATCTGTGTCTTTGGTTAGAACATACCTGGGCTTGAAATAGGCTCCTTTTATTATTGATAATATTACCTTATTATTCAAGACTTATTATCATGCATAAAACAATCCATTATTTACTCATTACAGTAACTCAAAAGATTTTAGTTACAAAAATCTCCAAAACGAAATATTCCCCCAAATCTAGAAATGACTATCATTTGATTTGACTAGTTACATTTCATGTAAGTTTCTTTCTTGGAAATTCCTTTGGCAGTAGTGGAAGCTGCTCTATTTTGTCCAAAATCTTGCCAAGCCAACCAAGTCAGTTACTTTTCCCATATAGAAAAGTAAATATATATATATATATATACATAAATAATATGAGCTGTCACTAATATAGATAGGTATAATAAAATATATATTCAATTTTGATAAAAATTTTGTAACCAACTTTCTGAAATTTGCAAGTTTAGAGATCTAAATATTTTAAATTATTTAAAACCAGTTTGACTATATCTGCACAATGGAATATTATGCAGCTGTTGGGAAAACTGAAGTAATAAAATTTTCTTATAAATGGATAGGCATAGAGTATCATGCTAAGTGAAATGAGTTATTTTACTTAGCTGGTACTGAATGACTGCATTCATTTGTGGGATATGAAAAAAAGTAGTAAGAGACTACTCTGAAAACAAAACCAAAATCTGTGCCTATCTTTCAGGGATCTACTACACTGCACCGCACGGCAGAGCCTGGCAAGCTACCCGTGTCATATTTGATATGCCAGATACCAGTAACAATTATAGGCCTCATTCCCATGACCTGATGGAATGGTTTGAGGCTCTTTATGTTCCTGGAGCAAGCAGGTACCCTTGGGCTCCACTTGCATGAGACAGGACATGGAGATGTTACTGGTGCCCGCTCGAGCAAATCGATGATGAATGGAAGACAGTAAGAGACTAATATCCAAGGCCTGGACAAACAGGGACCAGGAGGACTAGTCAATATTGGAAGCTTGTCACAAGTGCATGGTGAAGGGAGGGAGGAGAGAAGGGAAGATAGAGAAGGAAGGACTGGCTGGCATGACAATAATATTTAGAAATGATCACTCTTCAAAAGAACTGAATGTTGAAAGTAAGTAAAGGGGTATAAATGATAACGTTCAATATCTGTATCAAAAACCACAATGCCCTAAAGGAAAGGGTGGGGAAAGAGAGAGAGAGATAGAGAGAGAGAGAGAGGAAAAGTGCCTGTCATGGGAGTGGGCCAGGAACTAGAGGACATTAATGGTGGGAAATGCACACTGGTGAAGGGACAGGTGTTAGAACATTATGGGACTGAAACCCAAACATGAACAACTTTGAAACTGTGTATCCCACTGTGATTCGATTTAAAAAAAAAATTAAAGTTAAAAAAGCAAGTTTCCATTCACCAATATCACAGACCATAACATTTTTGGGCCAGATAGTCTAATCTTTCCATCCAGAAGCAAAACAAAGGTGGAGAAGATATAAAACATACATTTCAACTTCAAAAGATCACTCTCTTTTAATTTTTAATAAAATTTCAGGTGTTAGCAAAAGAAAAAAAAATACATGAATTCCAGTGTTAGTAAGAATTATAATTTTGTTTTACTTAATTTTAACAGCTTTATACTTCATTCAAGTTGTGTCCTTTTAATGATTTTGTACTACTACTTCAAGTTTCTGAAATCATACCTTCATTTGTAAGACAAAGGCAATCTAATCCCTAGTAGAACCCCTGGTTTGGGCTTGTAAAATCAGCCACTCAACAACTTAGAGATTTGTTGTTTCACTTTCTGTAGTTCCAAAACCCCCATCAACCCATTCCTTTTAAAATCTTTTGCTCTCTAGGTACATGGTTCTAAACTTAGTACACATTTTTGGAATTCAAGAACATTCCTTGTGACTAGCTACTACATTAAAATAGAAGAAGCATTTTTTGGTGTTACTATTTACATTATTTGATTGAAAGCCCCCATTTTTTAAAGGCCCAATAATCAGTTTAGAAATCTGCCAAACTAATTGTCTTCTAGCAAATCAGTAATTATCTCTTTTCTTTTTCCCAAAATTCACTTACCATAATACAAGGGAAATAACAAACATATTCACAGTTTTAACTAAACATGAATTTCTTAGAGCCTGGAACTAATATCATCCCTGTGTATAATTGTCATTTTTGGCTTTCCCGCTTAGTAACAGAAAGCTAAGTGACAAACCCTTCAAACCAGCAGATTAATAGGTGAGCATTGAAGTCACAGTACGTAATAAAATGAGCACAATTAATAAAATATGGTATATGATTAAAAAATTGCAGTCATATTCTCCTAAAGGCACAGAAAATCAAAGTATTGATAGGGAACTCAAATGTTTCTAACTTAGAGACACTTCAGTCCTTAAAATTACTACTCTACACATTGTTCTGGTCTCTATCAATAATTAAACTAGTGCAGTTTGTTGACTGGTTAAACCAGATCTGAAAACCAAGATTCAGATTCTAATCTGGCTTTAACCTTTTAGAGTTCTCACAGGGTGGTAGACTATTTTTTCCAACAAAATTTCCTTTTCTTCATGCACTTCTTTTCTAGGAAAAACAGAATGTAAGTTGCCACACAAAGACAGATACATTGCTCAACAAATCATGGATGTTTGACAAATATTCCCATGACAAGGAAGCGCCCAAAGAATTTCTCCAAAGTCTAGAGGGAAATGGATTTCAGGGGATCTAAGAGAAAGAGTTTCTTGGTCACACATTCAAGGTGACTTTTCCTACTCATAGATACTACTCAGAGGCCACATATAGTTAATCAACTTACCTCCACTTGCATCACTGCCCTGTCAGGAGTTCTTGAGAAATAGCATTTGTCAGGCTGGGAAAGAGTGGGAAGAAATTGTGGGGTAAGAAAGCCCTGTGAGCTGAAAAGTTAACCCCAAATTTTCCTAATTTAAGATCCTTTCATTGAAGGAGGTTTTACTCTAGACTAGATCATCAGATTGTAACTATGAAGAAATGTTTTTCATCTTTCTGACCCTGAAAGAACCCTTAATATGAAAGCACTAAGAAGGACAAACAAGGAGAGCCTGATAAAATTTCAGGGCCATACTAAGCTGCCAAAACGAAGAAGGACTAAAATGACTGTCTGTACTTTCAAAGCACGCATGCTGGCAATGGAAGCATATACCAAGGACCTGATGGTGCAAGCGCAAAAGATCAAGTATGACATCATTGGTCTGACTGAGACGAGGAGGCATCAATCACATCATGCCATGTTTGACAACGGAGAAGAACTGTCCTCAGAACATGAGACAAAAGAGGCATTGGTGACGTTGGTGTCCTTGTCAACACAATCATGGCTGTTAACTTTGATTCATTTGAATGCTTAACAAATCGGATAAAGCGATTATACTTCAAGAGATGTGGCCCACTGCCAGCAATTTCTATTAGTCATCTATGCACCAACAGTCACATACAAAGAAAAAGAAATTGAAAAAATCTACATGAATCTGGAGTTCTATAAAAAAGATCACACATTCTACAAGACCATAGTCAGAAATTTTAATGCCAAGATAGGACCAAGAAGATCAGCTGAAGAACTCCACATCGGGACCCATGGCCTAGAATGGAATGAACAGGGTGAGAGACTATCTGAGTTCATCATGTCTACCAAGACCATTCTTGGGAACTCACAGTTCCAGAAGACTAAATCGAAGTGTTGGACATGGGAATCCCCTGGTGGAGTGTTCCACAATGAAATTGACAACATCATCTTCAATCGATGGTTTTGCCTGGCCCTGATGCTGACATCACAAAATTCCAAACAGGATTGGACCACAGTCTCCTTCATGCAAAATCCTACTTCACATAACAGGGAGAAATGGCTGCAAGTTTAAGAAGAGAACTCCCAGAATGACCAACAACTCGAACTACTTGGCATCATTGTGGCAACATGGGCAGATACCAGCATTGACGACATCGAAGAAGAGTAAAACCGACTGGTTCAGTGTCAGAGAGCGTCGTCGGGGTCCCTGACAGTGTCGGGAAGCAAGTTCCCTTCTACCTCCGAAGCCAGCAGGGAATGGATGAAGACTCAGGAATCCGATGCTGTTTTAAAAGGGCTTTACTATCACATGTTCCAATATACAATCCAAGAGCAGGGAAAACCTCCGGACTCTGGGTTCCCAGCTAGGCCCCAGCCAGGTGTAGACCAAGATGGCTGCAACCATGTGTTGAGGCCCAACAGGGAATGGAGAGGCCGGAGAAGCAAAACACCAAGGGAAGCCGCAATGGCATAAAGGGAAAAAAAAGAGGAATCTTCTTTCTTCTTGCAGCTTATTTTATAGCTAGAAATCCGCCAAACTCCCAGCCCAGCCCATTCTGGGCTGGACTATCTAGAGATGAAAACAGGAAAACAGCTCCATAGAATGTAGCAACTTCAGGAGACCATCTGGTTGTCTACAAGGACCCAGAGCTAATTAAAAGCCTCCTAGCAGAGTGGGGAGAAGCTACAAGCCCCTGGCAGGAAGGATCAAATGCCCTCAGGTAATTTTTCCCAGCACCTCACCTAATATCTTAAGCCAAGATCTGCCTGGAATTGCCTTTATAGGGTAAAGAAGGGGGTTTCTGAGATGGCATGTCTCTGTACCAAAGACTAATACTAATGAGAGTTAAATATTTCTCCAAGCCTTCACAAGAGTCTCGTCTACTTCACGGTAGTTTTGTATTTTAGTTTCCTTTGAGTTATCAGGGAGCCATGCTTGCTTGCTTGGAGGCAAACAAAATTTCTCTGTGGTGTAATTGCTTAGAGATCCAACGTGGCCAGGCAAATATGCTGGTAAGATCTAGCTAGTCCCACAATGATTGTGGTAGCATGAGAGAATATTTGTATCAGCCAGTACAGAATACATGGTCACAAAAGACTGCCACATTCAGACTACCCCCGCTATCTATGAAGTGACCTGCAAGAGGCAATCCAGGGCAGATGCAGAGGCCTAGGCTCTTAGGTGTCCTGCAACAGTTCAGCACCTCCATGCAAAGAATGCCAAGAGAGAGAACGCCACAAAAGGATGCATGTCTTCAAATCCTCTCGAGCTCACATTCGCCAATGTGGCAAGGTGCTAGCCACAGGCGACTATATGCTAACATGCAAGCTCTCAAAGCACTAGAAAAGTGATAAAGGAAGACCTCAATGAGAGAAGAGCAGAAATACTGGAAGATGCAGTTGAAGCCAGGAAAAGCATTCACAATGCCTGCTTGTCTTTGGCCAATTATAAGACCAAGATGACTGCCCTCTGACGTCCTGATGGATCTATTACAACTTCCAGAAAGGCAATGGAGAAGATTATCCATGACTTCTACTCAGATCTCTTTGATAGCCATGTCCACCTGCCCACATACCAAATTCCGCAGGATGGATATGTCGTTCCCAACGTTCTACCTTCTGAAATCCGATAGGCCATTTTGTCGGTAAAGAAGGCAACAACACCAGGCCCAGAAAAAGTCAGGCCCAAACACCTGAAAAATCTGCCTTCAGTACTCATCAAACACTATCTTGGCTCTTCACACGCTACCTCTCTGAATGCAAGGTGCCCTCCCAATGGAAAACCATCAGAACAGTTCTACTGTTCAAGAAGGGAAACATTCACAACATTGGCAACTATTGCCCCATCTGCCTGCTGTCTGTCATCTACAAACTATTCACTCAAGTAATCTGAACAGAATTGGCAGAACATTAGATGAAGGACAACCATGAGAGCAAGCTGGCTTCCGGAAAGGATTCAGCTCAATTGACCATATCCACATGGTAACCAAGCTCATTGAGGTTTGTCGGGAGTACAAAATGCCGCTCTGTCTCACTTTCATTGATTTAAAGAAAGCCTTTGATTCTGTGGAGACTGAAGTGATCATCGAAGCCCTAGCCAAACAGGGTGTTCAAACCCAATACATCAAGATCCTTCGTGAGCTGTATTACGAATTCACCACCAGGATCTCACCATTCTACAAAGAAGTGATCATTGATGTCAAAAGAGGGGTTTGGCAGGGTGATACCATTTCACCACAACTCTTCAGCGCCACCCTCGAGAACATCAGGTGACAATTAAAATGGGAAGGAATGGGAGTGAAGGTAGATGATCAGCAACTACACCACCTCTGCTTTGCTAATGACATCGTTCTAATAACAACAAACATTAGACAAGCCGCACAAATGCTGGCTGACTTCGACCGATAATGTGGAAAGATAGGTCTACAGCTAAATCTAAAGAAAACTACATTCATGAGAAATGAACTAGTTCCAGAGGCCCCATTAACTCTCAATGGAACAAATATCTCTGAATGCAGCAGTTATGTGTACCTAGGTCGAGAAGTCAACATGATGAACGACCTAAAACCTGAGCTGCACAGGAGGAAGAGAATGGGATGGAATGCATTCCAAAAGCTTAGAAGAAATAGCGAAAAAGTCAAAGAACCTCCGGCTCTGGGCATATCTCTTTGACTCCACCATTTTCCCTGCATTAACACACACCTCAGAGACCTGGGCCCTACAAAAGCAGGATGAGAATGCTATTTGGGTCTCCCACAAAGGAATTAAAGAGATATTCTTGGAATATTTCGTCTCACTCAAGTGAGAGAAGGAATCCAGTGTTATGACCTCCATCGCTGTTCCAGAGTCAGGGATGCTGTCTTGTTTGCCAAGGCATTGAAAATCAGATGCACTGGACATATAATGCAATTGGAGACGACCGCTGGACTAGAGCTGTTATGGACTGGATCCCACGGGATGTCAAAAGATCACATGGCCGCCCACCTACAATATGGTCAGACTTCTTCATCAAGACTCTAAACAGTTTGAGGCTCTTCTTATTCCTGAAGCAACCAGATGCTATTGGGCTATACTGGCATGTGATAGGGTCAAATGAAAATGTTACTGGTACCTGCTTGAGCAAATCGATGAAGAACGGGATATCAAGTGATCAAGTGATTGAGGGCCTATCAGAGAAAACCATGAGAATGGATGAAGAAAGAATTTTATTGGCCACATATCATCATGGCGTTAAAGCAACCATTCTTGTCTTCAAAGGCCATAAGAAAGGGATTTTAGAAGATGAAGAGATGGCTTCAGGCCAGTGGACTCCAGAATGAATAATTAGAGACACTTTTGTCTTTAGCCCTCTGAGGCAAGATCTTACATGCAAGCCAAAAGTAAAGCTAGTGCTTTTAAGGAAAAGGTAAATTGAGGAAAAGAATATCTATCCTTAGGTCTTGAGTCAAGGAAAGTTTACCCTGATATTGATCCTGACCTGGTTTTACCATTAGAAGTTATTAGTGATATGTATTCATTATAGTGATATGTATTCACTATAATAGCAAGAGTGTCATAGGTAGAAGGTAGTGACTCTGCTTTGGCAAGTAGAGAACTGTTTTTTTATGAAGACACCTTATGTTAAAGATTATTTTCTAGGAATCTTAATGGAATTTTAGACTTAATTTTTGGCTTTTTTGGGTCACACCCGGCTATGCCCAGGGGTTACTCCTGGCTCTGCACTCAGGAATTATTCCTGGCGATGCTCGGGGTACCATATGGGATGCCGGGATCGAACCCAAGCCGGCATGGGCCAGTCGCGTGCAAGGCAACGCCCTACCCGCTGGGCTATCGCTCCAGCCCCAAATTTTAGACTTTTATCCATACAAACTGCATTAATATTCTGCTTAGAGAAATTAAATTATAGATTATTTTGTATTTAATCTAAAGGTAGCAGTAGCATGAGAGGAACACATTTTTTTATCATTTCCAAAATGGGCAAAGTGCCTTTCCCATAGAATCAGAGAGACAGCGCAGGAGGCAGGGTGCTTGTTTTGTACACAAATGACCCAAGTTCAGTCCCTGGCACCCCTATGATCTCTTGATCCCTACCAGGAGAAATACCTGAGCACAGAACCAGGAAGCCCTGAGCAACACTGGGTGTCGTTCCAAACCAAAAAAATTTAAATAATAAATGAATTAAGTATATTGCCTTAAAAACTTTTCACAAGAAGCATTTTTATCACGTACTCTAGATTTTTTCTTCACTGTTTTCTTCTGAAAGTCTCTCAGTTATCTAGCAAACATATTTTTGGGGCTTTGTTGGGGTCTTACCTGGTGATGCTCAGGGTTTGCTCTGGTTTCTGCACTCAGGAATCACTCCTGGCAATGCTCAGGGGACCATATGGAATGCCAGTGATCAAACCTGGGTAAACCATGTGCAAGGCAAACGCCCTACCCACTTTACTATCTATCGCTCTGGTCCTATTTAGCAAATATTTTTGATAGGTCTTTCTCTACAGTGCTTATAGTTTTTTGGATCCTATTATTCAAGAGTTAATTTTGAAATCTATCATGAAGAATCAAAATAAAAATAAAATAAAACATGAAGAGAAGCTAGAATGCTTAAATAACACAATCCTAATACTCCTAGTTATGGTATAATTTTTAGAATTATAATGATTGCTAACAATTATTGTTAAGAAAACTTTTTCCTAATTTCTAAATTTTTCTAACTTTTTCTAAATTTCAGAAACAATTGCAGCTAACTTAGAAAACAGGTGATTGTAATGATCTATCATCACTCGTGGAAACAAGATTTAAAGTCTAGAAAGGATCTAGAATATCTGTGTAAATCAGTGAACAGATTAACAACTGATTGAGAAAGTGGAAAGTCTTTGGAAACTAAACTTCAAGAAATTTTTTAACATTGTCTCTTGATTGCTGCCACCAAAGTGAAATATCTTCTAGTTTTAAGTCTAAGGGTTTTTACCTAGATTCTGGAGCTAAAGAGATTGTACAGCCAGTAAGGTACTTGCATTGCCCACACTCGACCCTGGTTCAATAAAAGCAACCTATATGGTCTCCTAGTCCCACCAGAAATGATCCTTGATCCTTGAGCAAATATCCAGGAGTAAGCCTAGAATACCATCAGATATGACCCAAAATTAAACAGAAAATTTTTAAATCATTTAAATTATGAAAAACAAATTTAGCTAGTCTAGTGAACCATTCCCTATTACTAGCTAGCTATGTCTGTGAAGACAGAATCAAGTAATACAGGTATTGTTTCTAAAACCCACATATGAGTCTTGGGAGAATGGAAAAATGAGAAACAAAGTGAAGTAGAAAGGGTGTTTCTGTAAAAACAACTGTCATTTTCTGTGTTAATCAATATACTAAATACTTTTTTGCATGATATCCCAAATAATTACCCAATCAGCCTAATACATGAAATACTATTGTGATCAACTTGATCTATAAAATGTTAAGATATATAGAGGAAAATAATAGTACTAATATTGTCAATCTAGCAGAGTTAATTGTAGGTTGAATATGGTGCTTCTATTCCCATAAGTTTTCCTATGGGAAATCTTTATTTCTTAATATTATAGGTTTGAATCTTTATTTTGAATAGATTAACAGTTATTTTAAGGAGCCAATAATTTCTAATGAATTAATACCCTCAAAATATATGTTCTGCATGTCATGGTTTAACATGATCTAACATTGAAAAATGTCAAAGACTTCCTGTTTTGTATATTCTTACTTTCTTATAAACTCTGTGCTACAGGGAGTTAAGATATTGATGAAGTGATACCACTATTATGGTATTCCAGAACATCATTAGTAAACATTTAATGATGTGTGAAATAAATCATCATATGATACAGTTTCTATAAGAATACTGAATACGGGACGGTGAAAATAAAGTGGCTAGGGAACTTGCCTTGTATGCAACCAACCTGTGTTTGATTCCTGACATTCCATGTGGTATGGTGAGCCTGTCAGGAGTTATTCATGAACACAGCCAGAAGTATGCACTACACAATTTTGGGTATGACCAAAACACAAACAAGAAAGCTCTGCACATATCAGAATTAATGACAAGTCAGATACTGCCTATCAACTGTTTTAATACTGTCACCGCAGTAGACATAAAATGTGCATCTCCAGTGAATTTTCTCTTCAGTGAATTCATCTCTTCAGTGAATTTTCAGGGATTTTAACTTGAAAAAATGAAGAGATTTGGAACATTGGTGGTAAACATACCTTGCAAATGAGGCTCTGAGTCAATGCTCCAGAAACCCTCCAATCATACCACCTGTTCAATTAACTTTTGTTCTCAGTCCTGGAACTGTATTGTAAATGTGAGACTTTCTCACATTCCTGTATGCCCTTCACATGCGCTTATGCTAGTACAAAGTATTTATATATATATATATATATATAATGTATATATAAAACATATATAAATTTGTATATATGTACATATATTGATGAACAATGGGAAGACAATATATATACTGTATATATAGATGAACAATGGGAAGACAATATATAATGTATATATTATATATATTATATGTATAATTATATATATCATATCATATCATATTATATATAATTATATATATGTATATATATATACACATCATGTCTTCCTGTTCATTGATTTGCTCGAGTGGGCGCCTGTAACATCTCCATTTGTTGGGAATGAGGTCCATAATTGTCACTGTTTTTGGCATATCAAATATACCATGGGTAGCATGCCAGGCTCTGCCGTGACTCTGGGTTCATACCAGGGGGCCCAGTCTTTTTCTATGACATATCATCAACCATCCAGGGTCTACAGGGTAGATCCCTGGGTGTATACAAGCCTGTCTCCCTGTCTGCCACCTGCCAAGCAACTAGGCACCACACCCACATATGCAACACCTTGAGGGGCAGGTATGTATATGTATATATATATATATATATATATATGTATGTGTATGTGTATGTTTATACATATACACATACACATACACATACATATACATATACATGCACACATATATACAGAAAGATAGTTAAGGTTCTGTATTTGTGATATAGGAGTTAATTTACTCTAAATTAGTTACTATTGGGAACCTGTCATATTTCCCAACTTAAAACCTCAGTTGTCCTTAAATTGATTCTAATTCCTTATACCAGAAGGACAGCCCTACTATGAGACTGGATGGATCCAGGGCAAGCTGTTAGTAAGCTACTCTGACCACGATATGGGACTAACTAAATGTTCTGAACAATATTATAAGCTAGAGCAAAGTCATGGAACAAACTCTTCTGATGCAAAGACAAATAATATATCAGAAAAGGCCCTGTGGGGATTAGGAATATAACAACGTGGTGAAAGAAATATAGTCTGGGCTATATATATTGGTGAAATCCCCAGGAAAGGTCACCCTATAAATTTAATCCCTGGTGTGCGTACATGTATGTCGTTCTTACTGTGTTTATACAAAATAGCTAGAAATATAACTTAAATGATAGTTTACCAGCCAAGGATAAGAGAAAACAACACTCTGTTCTGGGTGGGCCTATAACCCCAGGAGCCTGGCAAGTTCGCCTGGCAGTTTTAACCTCCTAATGGAAAATTTTCTCTTGCCTCATTGTTTCAAGATTAAGGATCATTTCCTCGTTCAACTCTCTTCCCTCTTTTTTTGTAAAGCATACCACTATCACTACCTTCCTGTTCATCATCTATTTGCTAGAGCGGGCACCAGTAATATCTCCATATGTCCTGTCTCATGCTAGTAGAACCCAAAGGCATCCACTTGCTCCAGGAACATAAAGAGCCTCAAACCATTATATTAGGTCATGGGAATGACCTAATATAAATGTTACTGGTATTTGGCATATCAAATACAACATGAGCAGCTTGCCAGGCTTGCCGTGCGGGTGGCATACTCTTGTGGTCACCTCTAAATAAAGCATTTATTGATGAACCGTGCAGCCACTAGCAGCTGTGTGAGCCGGGCTGTGATAGTCTGGTCTGCTGGGTGGAGTTGTGACTGAGAGGAAAGTCGGATGTGGAAAATGGCAGCCCCCATGGAGTCGGGGGGTCATCTGGCTTGTTGTGAGGCTCTGCTGGGGTGGCAGTCCAGAGATATATGTAAAGCATATATCTCTGACAAAAATGATTTGACTTGGTGGTGCTGTGTGTGTGGTGTTATTTGAAGTGAGGAGTGAGTGGAGATTGATTAAAGCCTTAGATATTTTAGAGCTTGTGTCTTGTTCCTTTGTCCATTGCTTGTGGACAATGTTAGCTTGTGGCCAGGAAACACACTGAACCCCAGTATATGTTGGGGACCCCACTCGGCCCCAATATTGATCCTTAGTCCCTTGCTAATAAAGAGTAAAATAATTATCTTTTCCAGTTAGAGTGGTAGAAATTCTTAGAAATATCTTGAAAATATAGGGAGACACTGAAGTTGAGTGAGATAAATCTGGGAGCTAATAATTTATTTGCATAAATGTGCATAAAAGAAAGAAATCCTTCAGACCTGTTATGCTGACTTGTGGGATTAAGTCCAGTTTGGTATTTTCAGGGGTAAAGGTGATTATGTAGTAGAAAATATTTGAAGGAGAGCAAAGTTTTGCCACACTGTCTATTCATACTTTAGTAAAAATTCATACTACATTTAAATAAGACAAGTGGAAATTATCATCTGCTTTAACATATACAGTCTTTAAAAAGGAATTGTAAGCTTTTCCTATGTAGTGAACTATTTCTGTTAATAAATCTTTATACTAATGTGCTGCAGTTTACTGACTTCCTTGGGCAGACTGAGAAACAATTTTTCTGATGAAATGAGAAATTTGGGTTCTAAATGTAGATTAGAACTTCTCTTTTGCAATGGACCACTCAGTAATGGAAAGAAAGTTGTGTTAGATAATTTAGGTGCTTCTTACAAATATGACTATCTCCCTTCATTAGTCATGATGTTTTCTAAAGCACTACAAAGGAGTTTGATAAAAGCTAAGAGTGCAAGAATATCCAAATTTCCATTGATGAATTAATCTACTAAGATGAAGTCAATTAAAAAATTGTGATAACGAAAATTGGATTCAGTAGAAAAGTAAATCATTTATGCTTTACCAAAGAGAAAAACATATTTAGACCATATCAGTTGAAGTTCAGTTTAAAGAGTTCAAACATAGTCCAGATTATTTTTTGCAATCACATATTTCAATTAATTTACTTGACTCATGATTCAAAGAATATTGGCACAATAAGGAAGACTGTTCTCTGATTGGGTGAAAGAACTAAAGACTTGCTAATTCCATGCAGGAGGATGAAACACCTCCATTTGCCAGGTCAGAGCTCGAAGGAATTTATGCGTTTGGTGGTGATGTTCAGTTGCTTTCTGCACTGGCAAGAGATAGAAAAGAATGGCACAGGGAGAAAAGAAGGACAATGTTAGAAATCAGGGAAATAGTGGATAAAATAGAAATAATTTGCAATGAACTTTAAGTATATGATTATTATGAAGTTGTACAGAGTATGCCCATTTTTAAGAAAATTATTAAGGAGAGAGGTGTCTACACCGCACGGCAAGCCTGGCCAGCTGCTTGTGTAGTATTTGATATGCCATATACCAGTAACATTTATATTAGGTCAGTCCCGTGACCTAATATAATGGTTTGAGCTCTCTATATTCCTGGAGCAAGCGGATGCCTTTTGGGTTCTACTAGCATGAGACAGGACATATGGAGATATTACTGGTGCCCGCTCTAGCAAATAGATGATGAACGGGAAGATAGTGATAGTGATTAAGGAGAAATTAAAAGTTTAAATTTATTGGGGAGAGCATACCAAAAAGTGCTCAGAGTAATGTTACTCCTCTCACTATGCTCAGGGATCACTGTGCGGGGAATATACCCAGTTTGGCTGCATGCAAAGCCAGGGCCTTATCCACTTTACGATCTCTACAGCCTTCAAATATTTTCATAAACATTAAAATCATCTCAAAAAAAAAACAGAAAGGCTACAACTTCATCACAAAAGACAAATTTAAGGGATTATAATTGTCACAGGAGGACTATTTTGTGGGACAAGATGTTTGTTGTTTTGCTTATGAGATTATTAAAACAGAAAGTAGTCACTGGAGGAAATCACACCTGTGAAAGGTATTTTAAGATCAAAGTTTGCCTGACATATAAATCAACACACTAACAACAAAAAACTTGAAAATCAGCCTCGAAATGCACTGGCTGTCTATTTTTTAAAATCAATTTGGCCACTGGTTTCTCTTTTTAAAAGTCTGCAGAACTGAAATGATGTGATTTTTTTTTAAACAACTTTTCTAAAACTTATAATAGGATCAGAGAATTTAAGCAAACATGGATTACTAGGCGTTTGTTTTTATAAAAAAAACTTTTAATAATTATTTGAAACCATGAAATTGTTTCTTCACATTAAATGCTGTCAATCTTTCCATCTCTATAAACAATGCATTCTAAATTTTTACAAAGCATTTCCAATATTTTTGGAATTTTTGGTGGCTCAATTTCTTTTCAATTGATGATGAAAGAATCAGAAACACATTATTCTCACTAACTTGAGTTGAATAAAAGTTTTCATTTAAGATAACATAATCATAAAGAGAAAATATAATATGTTAAAATAATGACCTCCATTTTAAATCAAAGTAGCTATCAAAATTATCAAACCAGATAACAAGTTGTATTATGTATAGAATTCCACTTTCCTGAGGTATATTATTCTTAGAACAGGATGGAAACAAAAGGATTTGGCTGAAAATCGTCTCTCTCTTGATCACATGCTAACACAATTCTCTGTGTACATTGAATTCTCAATAGATATTCAGTGATGATTATAATAATCTTTTAAAAACATTAGGATATGCAGGTATATACAGATATAAGATAAGAAAAATCTTGCATAATTTATTGTATCAAATGTGAAAGGTGTCTATAAGCAACATCAGTCTTATAAACTATGGACCCAGGCTAAATTGCTGTATGATTTTTTTCTTTCAGTTTTGTTTTCCCCTGGCTATCTTCATACTAAATGAAGACTCATTGGACACATTTGTCACTTGGTTAAATTATCCATGGTCAAGGTAGAGTGTCAAAATTATTCACAAATATCTCTGGAAGATGTCCTTATTTTCCCCCAAACTCAGATCCTTGGTTTCTGACTGTGTTTTTTGTAGTCATAAAGTTAGAAATTCAACCTGAAGCACCTCCTTACACACTTTATTTAATCCTAGCTGTGCTGCTGTTAGGATCCACAACTCCACAACAGTCTATGATAAATTAAAGTTTGCAACCTTCTACGGAACAACACAACTAAGTGTGTAAGTACAAACTCACCGAGAAACACTGCAAAAGTGTGATAAAGCACCACCAATAAAGTGTGTATCACAACTATGAGTACTACAGTCATTATGGAAGACCTTTGGTCATTGTGGCAACACACAAAATAAGGAAAGGGAGAAAGGTATATAATGATACACATAGTTGTTCATCTTTAACAAAGGAAAATATGTAGTCTTTCCAATAATTGGAGCTAGAACAATTTTACAATCACACATAAAAGAGAATGCAAACAGATCTTTCACAAAAATTGACTTCATGTGGGTCATGGATCTGAATGTAAAAACAAAAACATAAAATCTCCTGTCATACAGAGGAAAACTAAGTGACCTTCAATATGACAAAGATGTTTTCATATAAGATCAAAGATTCACCGCAAAAATTGGATTTCATTACAAATGAACTTTTTTGTGTTGCCAAGAAAACAATCAATAAAACAAGAAGACAGGCCAAATATTGAAGTAACACATTTCAAAATATAGATTTGATATTAAAATAAAGTCAAACTGTATGAAGAGCTCTTAAATTTCAATAATAATAAAAAGAAAAAAAATTAAATGAGTTAAAAAATGCCAGGTATGTTTTGGAAGAGTATATAAAAATGTCGAACACAACACTTTTAAAGCAGTGATATTATTTTGTATGATACTTTGATTATATGTCTTTATGCATTTGACAAAACCATAGAATGGAAAATAATACTAGTGAACTATAAATCATATACCTGTTATTAATGATATATCATGCATATTTATCATTTATAACAAAAAACAGAAATGGAAAATGACTTAACTGGTTCTTTACAGAAAAAAAAATTGGCGATTTAGCCTAGACATGAGTTGGACACAAGATGATGACTTAGTTAAAAGATTTAGAGTTTTCTGCTTTAATGGAGCAGATAAGATGTTGAAAACAAGTTCAATAAGATGTTGAAAACAATGATACAAATGGAGAAGTCTGAAAGCCATACTTTAAAAATTTTGAGAAGATAACCTCAATTTAGAATAATTGAATCTAAGGAATAAGCATGACAACTAAATAATCATTGTAATACCTGAACTAGAACATGGAAGGTTGCCTAGGGCAAGAGATAAAAATTGGGTCATTATTTATACAGGCAGATAACAATAGTCTGTTGCAACTAGTTTTCATTTGGTGAATTTCAGTTTATAGGCATTATCTCATTTAATTCTTATATCAACTTTAAAGTAGATATCCTTGCCTGATTTTTCAAGGTGAAACAAGTTAGGCTAGGTGAGTTTAAAGAACTTTTTACAAGGTTATGCCTCTAATAATGGTAGAGCTTGAAGCCATAACCATCTGACATGAGAACCCATTTTCTTAAGCACCTTGTTAAACTATTCATAACATTAAATATGATTATACTGAGTAAAAGCTTCTTGAGTATTGAATTCAGATTGTTCCTTGTGGCAGAGAAAAAGTCTAGTCTAGCAACACAATCCTAGCCTGACAAAGAGGGTAGAAACAGATAAGAAATTGCTATGTCTTTCAAATGACAAACATAAAATGTCCTATCACATTATAAAATAAATATTTAATACAAACCATATAACTTTAAAATGAAATGTAAGTAAAAAATGCCTTTTCCCCAAATATCAAGTGCAATCTATAATTGTCGGGGATGCCTCTGGGGTCCCCCAACAGTGTCAGGACAGAACTTCTCTTCTACCTCTGAGGACGCCAGGGAACAGATGAAAGCTCATGAGTCCAGTGCAGTTCCAAAAAGGCTTTTAATAGTACAAAAGCTCTTCCACAGCACTCCAATATAATGAACAAACTCTAGCTCTGCCCCGAACTTAGACCATACTAAAGAGCCTAAGTCTCCCACTAAAGAGAGAGGATCTCACCCGAGATGAGTCGTACCCATAAGAAGGAGCCAAAGGCCAAAGAACAAAAAGTCAAAAGTCAAAAGCCAAAAGCCAAAAGCCAAAAGCCAAAAGCCAAGGAGCCAAAAGCCCATCCCCTTATATACACCAAAGTAATCCAACAGGGAGGGTCAGGGAGGTGACAGAAAGGTGTCAACAAAGAACACTAAACAATGTAGAAAGGCAGTGCCACACCCTATTTCAGTTATAAACAAATATTATGCCAAAGACTAATCCCAAAATTATCTCTTATGTAAAACACCACAGAGGGGGAGAGAGAGAGAGAGAGAGAGAGAGAGAGAGAGAGAGAGAGAGAGAGAGAGAGAATGGGGAATTTCAGCTATTATAGCTTGGTAGAACTTTTTAAATAATATTTTTATCACATTCCGTGGGAAATGATGGGGTGCTATTGTTTTAACAAGTGTTGGTTCATTGCTTCACAAATGGTGGGAATACTACAGCACAACAGAGTGGTGTGCCCCCTTAACCTACTCAGAAAAGTAGTAGCCCTGAGCTTCCAGCCAGGCATCCATCAGCTGGCCCTTTCAAAGCTGTCATTATTCCCAAACATGACTCCTTGTATAAAAAATAGTAAATAGCAATACTATTTTGAACATATTTTAGTAAATATTCTTAAATTGCAATAAAACATTTAAAAAGTTATAAAAGAGAAAATGTTAACAGAAACAATATACTACTTTAAATATACCCACCTTCTATCCAAAATAATAGAAATCAATGGAATACAGGTTTTAATTAGCCAAAATAGAAGCAGATAATCTCATAAATAATCTTATAAATTAGGTACATAATGACAACAAAACTGAGTAAATTTCAGAGAAAAGTTCAGATTGATCTAATCCTAGTTGTGTGATTATCCTTGGCCTGGTAGGCAACATCATGAATTATAATTTTTCTAAGGGAAGGTTAATTCTTGAAAGAAAAATCTAGATTATGAGTTCCAAAAAAAACAAAACAACAAGTATTTACTTATGAGGAATAATAACATATAGGAAGCTCTTGCTTTGCATTGTACAATGTTATCTAAAACATACATATCATACTTATTATTCATTTCAGCAGTTTTGTGATAAATAACATTTGACCTCAAACCCAATGGACTGACATAAGAGTATAGAGGCACCAATACACTACAATTTCATTGCAAAAATGTGCAAGGTGTGAGAATAAGTGTTCAAGAACTATTACTAAGAAAATAATGTCGGGAGCCCTGGCCAGCAGCCCCGGCACAAATGAGGAAGACCTAGATCTTGCTGGACTTCATCCCTGCAGAAAAAGGAGAGGGATGTACTTGGAAGAAACTCTGCCTTGCCGCTGCTACTGCTGAGAAAAGAAAGAGAGAAAGAAAGAAAGAAAGAAAGAAAGAGAGAGAGAGAGAGAAAGAAAGAAAGAAAGAAAGAAAGAAAGAAAGAAAGAAAGAAAGAAAGAAAGAAAGAAAGAAAGAAAGAAAGAAAGAAAGAAAGAAAGAAAGAAAGAAAGAAAGAAAGAAAGAAAGAAAGAAAGAAAGAAAGAGAGAGAGAAAGAGAATGAGAGAGAAAGAGAGAAAGAGAGAGAGAAAGAAAGAGAGAGAAAGAAAGAGAAAGAGAGAAAGAGAGAGAGAAAGAAGGAAATAGAGAAAGAGAGAGAAAGGAAGGAAGGAAGGAAGGAAGGAAGGAAGGAAGGAAGGAAGGAAGGAAGGAAGGAAGGAAGGAAGGAAGGAAGGAAGGAAGGAAGGAAGGAAGGAAGGAAGGAAGGAAGGAAGGAAGGAAGGAAGGAAGGAAGGAAGGAAGGAAGGAAGGAAGGAAGGAAGGAAGGAAGGAAGGAAGGAAGGAAGGAAGGAAGGAAGGGAGGAAGCTGACACCTATGCAGCGGGGAGCTCTGGATAGCAGCACTGGCTTTACTGGACACAGTTTAAGTCTTTTATACAATATTTGGAGGCATGGGTACAAGCACACATCACAGGGAATTTGCAAGCTTCTGGGCCATTGTAACAGATAACAAATCTTCTGAATAAATGTCAATCGCAGATTTAGCATTTTCAAGGTAACATTTGCAATATAACAATCACTGATTTACGTATCCCTATGATCAGAGGTCAGAAGACCAGGCACATTCTTCCTCACCTTAGTTTGGATAAGCACAGATCTTTTGGGTGTAACCTAATGGGCAGGGCCCATTTCTGGATCCTGCCTTTAGGGTCTTGTGGTGGGAAAATGCTGGACCCTAAGGCTAGCAGCCTAGAGCCTAACAAATAAGACTTAAAAAAAAAGAGACTTCAAAAATTAGAAATAAAACATGCAACATATTATAGTAAAAAAGTACCTCAGATATGATCAAATCCACTCATTTCTCTATTACGGTAAGAGAAACTGAGGTCAAGGGGAGCACATGTACTTATCCAAGGCCCCTATCTTGAACGAACAGGGTGTCTAATAGTCAAAGACATATAAAGAAAAGGAGCAGCTTTCTGACTGGCTACAATTCAACAGGTAAGAAATCTGAGGGTAATAAGTTTTGAGTTAGGGTTTGAAGGACTACTGAAATGTATTTCCTCAGGTATAAATTGAAGAGGGTTGGTCTAAATCTCTAAGAGCCTTTTCAATCCTGACATGCTATGATTCAGAGCAATATGTACTGAAATTAGCAAGTCATATACAGAGACTAGTAAGCAGGGTGTCTTGATTGGAGTAAAGAGGCATGTTTGGGAATAATGACAGCTTTAGAAGGGCCAGCCGATGGATGCCTGGCTGGAAGCTCAGGGCTACTACTTTTCTGAGTAGGCTAAGGGGGCACACCACTCTGTTGTGCTGTAGTATTCCCACCATTTGTGAAGCAATGAACCAACACTTGTTAAAACAATAGCACCCCATCATTTTCAACAGAATGTGATAAAAATATTATGTAAAAAAATTCTACCAAGCTATAATAGCTGAAATTCCCCATTGTCTTATTAGATGAAGCAGCTATAATATCTAATTCTGATTCTCATAGAGTATATGTGACTTCCAGCAGATGTGTTGAATCCCTAAGGCCAGAGTCTAGGGATATGCACAATGAATATACAGACTAAAGATTGAATATAATTCATTTTAGTAACCATATGACAAACCTGCTCAGAGATGCTAAACAGAATTTGCTGAGAATTTTATACCTTAGTGGAAACATTTCCTTTTCATATGTACAGACGTTAGAAGATATAAAAAAGGAAAATGACCCTAATTCTTTAGCTTTGATATCTTTTATCTTTGCACAAATCCACATGCTTTTAGAACATGTTACCTAATTAATGGGTAAATATGTTCATTTTTTTTCCACTGAAGTCCAGTTATTTTAAGGTGTTTTTGTACAGTTGAAGCAACAGCATATGCTTGTTTCTCTGCATGGCTCTTCCCCTTATGCAAGTGTTACCATTCTTAAATTATCTTACTTTCCACCACATTAGCTTGACTACCTCTGGGCTAATTTTTTTTCTTCTACTCATCTCTCTTTATTTTAGGCATTTATACCTAGACTTTACTATATTTTTTAAAAGGAATGGAAACATTAAATGACTTTTTGCACGCACTAATGATATATATTCTTGTCCTCCACTAGATTAATAAAGCTTAAAAACATAAAACATAATTATCACAAAGTTAGCAATTAAATAATTACTTCTCTTCTAATAATTCTATTTGTTATTTTGTTTAAAAAAGTTTTTTTGACCAAGTAATAAATTTGCTCTTCTATCCAGGGTCAGCCTCACCTCTGCTGATATTAGTGGACCTATACCTAGAGCAGGAGACTGAACTCCAATTGGTAGAAGAGCCCCTTTCCCCTAGGTGGGTTCCAGCACCCTCTCTACCTAACCTGCATCATAGTAAAGACCCAAACCACAGATCCTTCCTGAAAAATATGCTTGCTACTCCACCATCCTGAGTATGGTGAGGTGAGGCTGGCCTCTGTTTGATATTACTGATCCTATTCTGAACAAGAGAGAAAATTTTTTGAAGTAACAGCTCCTAAAGAGGTCATGTGATAGCTCCACTCAACAAATTACATGCTTACACAGTCTGTAGATCTGCTCTACAAATTGCATGATCATCATTATTCATTCTGCCAATCTTTTAGGATAAACAGAGAAGACAGAGAACAACCTCTAGCTAATTTCTTCACCATCTTTCATGGAAGTCAACTAAAAAAACTCCCTACCAGCACAAGAATGCTAGTAAAGCAGTGGGGAAAATGTGTAGAAACCTATCGAGCTGAATGAGCAAAAAATGGTACCACTGAACATAAACACCAGTAAATACTTTGATAGTGTCTTTAATGACACATGACGAGGATGCTTAATGTGTTCAAAGAAACTATAGTACAGGTAGCAATAAACAAGAAAGTATGGGAATCTGAACAAAAAGCTACTACAGCCAGAAATAGCAGAAATGAAGAACATGGTAGGTCACATAAAAGTCAAAATAAACATGTAAACTGCAGAATATTAGAAGCTAAGGGAAAAACACTGAGGAGCTCTAAAATGAGGAGGAATCCAATAGGAAACAGCAGAAAGTGGAAAATAGCTTGAAAAGAAATGGACAGCATTCTAGAAAACTGTGGATTGTGTTCAAGAGGAATAAGATAAGAATCACTAGAGTCCCTGAAGAATAGGAAGGCAAATGGAAGAAACAATAAAGAAATCATTGGTAAAAAAAAAAAGTGCAGAGGTTTACAGGCATCAAGACCCTAGAGGCTCAGTGAAAATAGCCTTGATTAGGAAAACTCCAAGACACATTATACTCAAAATGAAAAAATCTTTATTTTTTTTTTAAGAAATTTATATCACTTTTTGGGCCAGAGTGATAGCCCAGTGGGTAGGGCGTTTGCCTTGCACGCGGTCGGCCCATGCCAGCCTGGGTTCGATCCCCAGCATTCCATATGTTCCCCTGAGCACTACCAGGAGTAATTCCTGAATGCAGAGCCAGGAGAAACCCCTGAGCATTGCCGGGTGTGACCCAAAAAGCAAAAAAAAAAAGTTATCACTTTGTATTTCCAATTAAGTTTCTGTTCTCATGCAGTTTCTGTCCAATTATCTCAATAATGCCCTTTATGAAAAATATTCAGGCCAGAATCTTATATTGCATTACTTGGTCATGGGATTTTTGATTATTGTCCACTTATTTTGTCCTTCAGTTTAGATTTTGTGCCATGTTTCCTTTTTGGCTAATTTGTGTTGCTGTTTATTCTCAGTTCATCCTTTCAGGCAGTGTGCATTGTTAATTTGTCTCAGGTTTTGGTGGCATTTACTTGGATGACTTAATTTTTTCTCCACTCTGTAAGTGAATGCTTTGTAATAGAGATTCTCTTAGGTACTTAAATCTATACAAATACCATATTTCTTGTCAAATATTAGTTTATATTAAAATGAAGTCATGGATACCTGTTTTGTTCAAAGGGTTATTACTATGTTATTGCCATTTAATTTTTAGTTTGCAATATTTTATTTTAGGTTTGTGTTTTCAGGCAAATACAAATCTGCTTTTGCTTCTCACAGATTAGTTTCTTTTTATTTTATTTTGTTTTGGGGGTAAAACATTATTTTTATTTTTTACTTTTTTTATGATACCACTGTGAGATATAAAATTACAAAGATGTTCATGTTTGAGTTTCAGTCATACAGTGTTGCAGCATCAATTCCTCCACCATTGCCCATTTCCCACCACCTGTGTCCTCAGATTCCCTCCTCCCTCCCCCAACCTGCCTCTATGACAGGCACTTTGCCTCTCTCTCTTTCTGTCTCTGTCTCTCTCTCTCTCTCTCCCTCTAACTCTCTACCAATTCCTTCTCTTACACATTGTGGTTTGCAACACATACATTTAGAGATTTTCATGTATATCCCTTTGTCTACATTCAATGCTCAGTTATAGGCTTGTATTTTATCCAACAATTATTAATACACTGTTCCTTTCTCTGTCTTACCTAATCTTTGACTCCCACACACTTGCAGTATATTCCCCCTCTGACAAGACTTCCTGACCCATATTTGCCTGGCCTTGGATATTGTTATACTATTTTTTTATATCCCGCAAATAAATGCAGTCATTCTATATCAGCCCTTCTCCTCCTGACTAATTTCACTCAGCATGATCCTCTCCATGTCCATCCATTTATAGGCAAATTTCATAACTTCATTTTCCTAACAGCTGCATAGTATTCCATTGTGTAGATGTACCAAAGTTTCTTTATCCTGTCATCTGTTCTCAGACACTGCTTATTTCCAGATTCTGGCTATGTGAAAAGTGCTGCTATGAGCATAGAAGTATAGATGGTGTTTCTGCTGTGTGTTTTTGGCCTCAGGTATATATCCAAGAGTGGTATGGCAGGATCAAATGGGAGCTCAATTTCTAGTTTTTGGAGCAATGTTCTTATTGTTTTCCAAAAAGGCTGTGCCAGAATGATAAAATCTTTAGATAGGGACAGAATACTGAAAGCAGCAAGTATTCAAGAAAGGAACTTACATACAAAGGAAAGACTGCAGATCTATAATATGAGTCTACTAGTCAGAGTTTATGGAAATAAACAGTACAAAAAATTCAATGAAATGGACCAGAGATACTCTATCCAGTTAGATTATCATTCAGCTTTGAATAAACTAAAAAGATCTTCAAAGATAAGCAAGACCTAGAGTAATTCATAGCCTTGAAACCAGTTTTTCAAAAAGCATGAAAAGTGCTCCTTTAAAGACAGGGGGCAACTTTCCATCATGTGGGATTGAGCATGGCACTCACTAATGATGTATACTCTTGTCCTCTACTAGATTACGAAAGTTTAAAGACACATGGAAATGAATTATCACAAATTTGCTTATTACAAAGGTACTTATTTTTAAAGATATATGAAATTATCACAAATTTACTTATTACAAAGTAAATTTATATTTACCATTATAAATTTAATAATATAAATTTAATAAACTAATATAAATTTAATAATTATCCTATTTGTTTTTTTGTTTTAAAAAAGTTTTTCTGAGCAAGTAATATGAAATAAATTTGCTATATACCTACTAAAGGAGGCAAAAAAAGGAAGAAAGCCTCATTTATGAGAGGGAATATATGATGATTTTCACAATAAAGTTTAAGTATAAAACAAAAATTAATGCAATATGTTTTAGATGCCAAGGTTGAAAGCTAAGTTATGTAAATGAGAATAAGCATTATGCTATATTTTATTGAATTATTTCAATTTCCTTATTTACATAGGGTAAAATCATAAAACAATTTATTATAAATTTACCTTTGTTGATTTATCTTCTGATAATTTCATTTGCCATGTTCTTAAATTTTGTTGGAGCAAGCATTATGAAATAAATTTGTTGCATGCCTGCCAAGGAGGAAGGCTGAGGATGGCAGAGACCCCTGGGACATTGGTGGTGGGATTGATGTTGCAACATTGCATGCCTGAAACAATTATACTGTGAGCAATTTTGGAAATCATCACTGTCACTGTATCACTGTCTTCCCGTTCATCATCGATTTGCTCGAGCGGGCCCCAGTAACATCTCCATATGTCCTGTCTCATGCTAGTAGAGCCCAAGGGCATCTGCTTGCTCCAGGAACATAAAGAACCTTAATCCATTGCAGAATGTGGTCTATAATTGTTACTGGTATTTGGCATATCAAATAAAACACGGGTAGCTTGCCAGGCTCTGCCGTGCAGGTAGCATACTATTGTAGTCATCTCTAAGTCCAGCATTTATTGATGAACCGTGCGCCGCAAGCGCCACGTGAGCCGGACTGTGATAGGCTGGTATGCTGGGTGGAGTTCTGACGAGAGAGAAGTCCGGATGTGGAAAATGGAGGCCCTCATGGAGTGGGGGGGTCATCTGGCTTGTTGGAAATCATAGTGCCTTGATATTCTACCCACCCCGTGAATACTCTACCCACCCCTCTGAGAGAGCCCCACAAAGTAATGAGAATATAGCGCCCACACAGCAGAGCCTGGCAAGCTGTCCGATGTGTGTTCGATATGCCAAAACCAGTAACAGAAATGTTTATTTTCCTGACCCCGAAAGAGCCCTTAATACAGCAGCAGTAAGAAAGGCGAACAAACAGTGCCTGATAAAATTTCACAGTCATCCTAGGCTGCCAAAACAAAAGATGCCATTAGGCTACATTGGCACGTGATAGGGTTCAATGGAAATGTTACTAGTGCCCGCTCTAGCAAATCAATGAATAACGGGATTCAAGTGATCAAGTGATCAAGTGATAGTGCCTTGATAATAATAATACACACATATGAAGAAAAAAATAAAAATAATATATATATAAACCTTATTAAAATTGCCAGATGTGTTTATTTGAAATTAAAGTGATTTAGAAATATATTTATAAGAGCTTAGTCAGAACTTAAATGCATAAAGGTAGAGCATACTTCTTATATGGACTGTCCACCATCTCTGTAAATCCATTTACATCACAAACCATGAACATCTGCTCTTTCATTAACAGCCCTTCTCTACATTCTCTGTTTTCCTCAAGTAATGTTTCCTGACAATAATTGAAACCAAACTTAATTTCCAATATAGGCCGCCATTTTCCACATCTGGACTTCCCTCTCGTCAGAACTCCATCCAGCTGAAGAGCCTATTGTTGCAGGACTCCTCTAAGAGCCTCTGCATCTGCTCTGGATTGCCTCCTGCAAATCACTTTGTAGATAAGAGGGTAGTCTAAATGTGGCAGTTTATCTGACCATGTATTCTGTACTAGCTGGTATAAATTTCTGTCATGCTACCACAATCATCATGGGACTAGCTAGATCTTACCAGCATATTTGCCTGGCCACGTTGGATCTCTAAGTAATTAAACCAGAGAGAAATGCTGTTTGCCTCCAAACAAGCAAGCATGGCTCCCTGATAACTCAAAGGGAACTAAAATACAAAACTATGTGAAGTAGATGAGACTCTTGTGAAGGCTTGGAGAAATATTTAACTGGCATTAGTATTAGTCTTTGGTACAGAGACATGCCATCTCAGAAACCCCCTTCTCTACCCTATAAGGCATTTCCAGGCAGATCTTGGCTCAAAACATTAACATATAATAGAGTCTAGGTGAGGTGCTGGGAGAAATTACCTAAGAGCATTTAACCCTTCCTGCTTCCCATAATAGTGGGAGGTCTGAGTTGCAGGGGTATAAAACCAGACTGCTTCCTCTCACTCTCTCTTTTTTGGGCTCTCTCTTTGTGAGCTCGCACCCTTCTTGGGAGTCTTGTCTTTTTCTCCTTTTTATAGGTCCTTAACACATGGTGGCCGCCATCTTGGCCTACACATTTCTGGGGTTCTAGCTTGGAATCCTAAGTACAGGGTTTCTCCTATTTCTGACTTGTATGCCTGAACCTGTGATAAGTAAAAGCTTTTAAAACTGCATTGGATTCCTGAGTCTTCATCCATTCCCCCACAGGCCGGGAGGTAGAAGGGAACACGCTTCCCAGCACTGTTGGTGACCCCAGCGCCATCCCCGGCACCTATTACAGCCCGGCTTGCTTGCAGTCACACAGTTCATCAATAAATTCTGGATTTAGAGGTGACTACAAGAGTATGCCACCCGCACGCAGAGCCTGGCAAGCCTCCCATGTTGTATTTGATATGCCAAGTACCAGTAACAATTATATTAGTTCATTCCCATGACCTAATATAATGGTTTGAGTCTCTTTATGTTCCTGGAGCAAGCAGATACCCTTGGGCTCTACTAGCATGAGACAGGACATATGGGTGATGTTACTGGTGCCTGCTCAAGCAAATCAATGATGGACGGGAAGACAGTGATTCAGTGATACAGTGATTCTACCTATTGCCCACTTGTTCTTCAAAGATTTGAAAACTGCTTCCCCATGATCATCACTGTGCACCCCTCATTTTCTCTATTTCTTCTTCCCTTTTCCTTTTTCATCCAACCGCTATTTCAATATTCATATTATGGACCTATGAGAACAATTTTTTCCATTATTAAGTTATCTTTATCATCATCAGGTATTATCAAATATTAAACATCCAAACAAATTATATTGACTAATTTTTAATGTTTATAAATTCCAATGATTATGAATCATAGCCACAACTCTACTTGCATTTTTATGGTATTATCCAAATCCAAATCTCAGATTCTAAGTTTTATTCTCTAATTTTCACTTTTTGTCCTTCCACTTTTCAATTTCCTTTCAAATGTAAATTACATCTTATCATCTATCTATTCTACCCACTTCACTTGATCACTTGATCACTTGAATCCCGTTATTCATCGATTTGCTCGAGCGGGCGCCAGTAACATTTCCATTGGACCCTATCACGTGCCAATGTAGCCCAATGGCATCTGGTTGGTTCAGGAATATGAAGAGCCTCAAATTGTTCCTTCATGGTCTTAACAAGGAAGTCTGACCATCTTGTAGGTTGGCAGCCACGTGATCTTTTGACATCCCGTGGGATCCAGTCGGTAACAGCTCTAGTCCAGCGGTTGTCTCCAAATCACATTACATGTCCAGCCCATCTGATTTTCGATGCCTTGGCAAACGACAGCGTCCCTGATTCTGGAATAGCGATGGAGGTCAGAACTCCGGATTCCTTCACTCACTTGAGTGAGACGTGATATTCCCAGCATAGCTCTTTCGATGCCTCTCTGGGAGACCCGAATAGCATTCTCATCCTGCTTTGGTAGGGCCCAGGTCTCTGAGGCGTATGTTAATGCAGGGAGAACTGTGGAGTCAAAGAGATGTGCCCGGAGCCGGAGGTTCTTTGTCCTTTTAGCTATTTCTTCGATGCCTTTGAAGGCATTCCATGCCGCTCTCTTCCTCCTGTGCAGCTCAGGTTTTAGGTCGTTCATCATGTTGACTTCTCAACCTAGGTACACATAACTGCTGCATTCAGAGATGTTTGTTCCATTGAGAATGAATGGGGCCTCGGGAACTAGTTCATTTCTCATGAGCATAGTTTTCTTCAGATTCAGCTGTAGACCTACCTTTACACATTCTCGGTTAAAGTCAGCCAGCATTTGTGCCGCTTGGCTAATGTTTGGTGTTATTAGAACGATGTCATCAGCGAAGCGAAGGTGGTGTAGTTGCCGAACATCTATCTTCACTCCCATTCCTTCCCATTCTAATTGTCTCATGATGTTCTCGAGGGTGGCACTGAAGGGTTTTGGTGAGATGGTATCACCCTGTCGAACCCCTCTTTTGACATCAATGATCACTTCTTTGTAGAATGGTGAGATCCTGGTGGTGAATCCTTAATACAGCTCACGAAGGATCTTGATGTATTGGGTTTGAACACCCTGTTTGACTAGGGCTTCGATGACTGCTTCAGTCTCCACAGAATCAAAGGCTTTCTGTAAATCAATGAACTTGAGACAGAGCGGCATCTTGTACTCCCTACAAACCTCAGTGAGCTTGGTTACTTGGTTCTACCCACTAAAAGCCCCTAATTCACTTTTCATTGCACTCAAAATAAAATGCAAATTTCTTACAAGACTTCACTAGGAATGACTCTGTATATATATTTCTCTCTAATAATATCATAAACTTTCTTTACTCTATTTCTGCGACACATGCATTTTCTCTTGGTACAACAAAGCAACCTCAGGCACTTGGATGACTGAAACCCAATACTGCCTTTGAGATGATTTATCTATTGTCTAACATCCAGTCCAGAGAAACTCCATAGTCTATTTTATTTTATCTTCCTTTCAGAGCACTCCCACAAAAGGTCTTTTACTTCTCTCCTAGACTCTCCAGTAGAGCAGTCCGCTTGTCTATCTAACTTGTTGCTGAAACTCTTACAGATACTACAAAAATAAATAAATAAATATTTTATTTTGGAGAATCTCCAGTCTAGTAGAGATATCAGATAAGAAAATAAGTAATTGTATTTCCAAGTCATTATCCTGAAGCAGAATGAGATGGACTCTGAATCCAAGCTTCCTGAAACTGTTTCAGCTTTCCTACAATTGGTTATGTAACATTGATTGCATAATAATTTTCTGATCTGTTCCTGACAAAAATATTTACCATGTTGGTTGGGCAGTATATTTTGCTTCATACTATGAAATGTACTTTGAACAGTTTATAATAAGTAAGCACTCAATAAGTGGGAGATATTTATTATTTATCAAGTCTGTCATTGTCTCCCCATTTTGCATATTAAAACTATGTTCACTGAAATAGTATTGTTCTCAGTCTTATTATTTTTCCCTAATTCATCCTTTATATTATATGTTTTAGAGTCTGCCCTAAAACACATCAGCAGTTTCTACTGCTTTAAGATAAAAATCTAAATCATTAATATGATGAAGGTCCTTTTATAAACTGATCTTCCTTCTCCAACTTTTATATTTCTAACAGATACTCTTCACTTTCTACTCTAGAAATGTTAGTTTTTTAATAGGTTTCTTGCCATACCCTAAATTCCCTTTGTTGCAGGACACCTAAAAGCCTAAAGCCTCTGCATCTGCCCTGGATTGCTTCCTGCAGGTCACCTCGTAGATAGGTGGGTAGTCCAAATGTGGCAGTTTATCTGACCATGTATTCTGTACTGGCTGGTATAAATATTCTCTCATGCTACCACAATCATCGTGGGACTAGCTAGATCTTACCAGCATATTTGCCTGGCCACGTTGGATCTCTAAGTAATTAGACCTGAGAGAAATACTGTTTGCCTCCAAGCAAGCAAGCATGGCTCCCTGATAACTCAAAGGCAACTAAAATACAAAACTCCCATGAAGTAGACAAGACTCTTGTGAAGGCTTGGAGAAATATTTGAATGGCATTAATATAGTCCTTGGTACAGAGACATGCCATATCAGAAACCTCCTTCTCTACTGTATAAAGGCATTTCCAGGCAGATCTTGGTCAAACCATTAGGTGAGGTGCTGGGAGAAATTACCTGAAGGCATTTGACCCTTCCTGCCAGGGGAAGTTACATTTAGCTTATAGCTCCTCCCAGCTCTGCTAGGAGGCTTTGAATTAGCTCTGGGTCCTTGTAAACAGCCAGAAGGCCTCCTGAAGTTGCTGCATTTCTATAGAGTTGTTTTCCTGTTTTCAACTCTAGATAACCCAGCCCAGAATGGGCTGAGCTGGGAAGTTTGGGTGAATTTCTAGCTGTAAAATAAGCTGCAAGAAGAAAGAAGCTCTCTCTTTTATGCCCTCTTTTGCCATTTCAGCTTCCCTTGGCATTTTGCTTCCCCGTCTTCTCCATTCTCTGTTGGGCCTCAACACGTGGTGGCAGCCATCTTGGCCTACACCTGGCTGGGGCCTAGCTGGGAACCCAGAGTCTGGAGGTTTTCCCTGCTGTTGGATTGTATATTGGAACCTGTGATAGTAAAGCCCCCATAAAACAGCATCGGATTCCTGAGTTTTCATCCATTCCCGTCGGCTTAGGAGGTAGAAGGGAACTCGCTTCCCGGCACTGTTGGGGACCCCAGCGGCTTCCCGACATTCCCTCTCTTCTTTTGTGGTTACTTTGCATGGAATATCTTTTCCTTATATTACACCAAATCCAAAAGTCACCCTTTGTCAGTTCTTTAGAACTAGATTTGATTTTCATCAGAGTTCCCAAAGTTCAATTTGAAAACTCCTACTAATTTAGGAAATTAATTATCATGTATTAAGCCATAGTTTATATACATATATATATACATATATATGTATATATGTATATATATATATATATATATATATAGATGACTGTCAGATATATTTAAGAACAGTAACAGTTCTTGTTCATTTTTTTTTATCTTCAGTGAGAGCCTGACACATGGGAAATAGTGTTGTCATAGCATTGCCATAATAATGGTGTGTAATGGTATGTACCAGATAGTCAGATATTTGCTTCTTGCTATGATGGAGAAGCCAGTATCATATTTAACTTTCCATCATAATAAGTTTATAGTTTGAGAATACACAAGGCCATTGTTTTCAGACTTTGAAAAACAGTTACTGCAATGTGATCCTCAATAAAAGGGATGCCAAAAAGGCAAGCCCTAAAATACCCTGGATTTCTACCAGAGTCAACTTCTGTCACAAAATTTATCTCTATACAGAGAAGTTCTCTGTGTACTTCTCTGACACAGAAAAGAAAATTATGTAGAGTCCAAAACCACTTGAGTTTAGAAAATGGACTTCCAAACTTATGGAGATTGAGACAGCTAAAAGTTATAGGGTAGACTTTGAGAAGAAGCAAAAAAAAAAGTATCACTATATCACTGTCTTTCCGCTCATCATCGATTTGCTGAAGCGGGCACCAGAAACATCTCTATATGACCTGTCTCATGCAAGTAGAGCCCAAGGGTACCTGCTTGCTCCAGGAACATAAAGAGCCTCAAACCATTCCATCAGGTCATGGGAATGAGGTCTATAATTGTTACTGGTATCTGGCATATCAAATACAACACAGGTAGCTTGCCAGGCTCTGCCGTGTGGGTAGCATACTCTTGTAGTCATCTCAAAATCCAGCATTTATTGATGAACCCGCAAGCCCAAGCGGCCGCGTGAGTCGGGCTGTGATAGGCTGGTCTGCTGGGTGGAGTTCTGATGAGGGGGAAGTCCGGATGTGGAAAATGGAGGTCCTCATGGAGTGGGGTAGTCTGGCTTGTTGTGAGGCTCTGCTGGGGTGGCGGGCCAGGGCTAGAACCTGCCATCCCTCCTGGGCGCCTCATGAGCGGCTGGGCACAGTGACAGCCAGTAGCAGCTCTGCCCCATATCTGTCTCTGGATCAGTACTTGAAGAAATTATAGCCAAATAATTAAAACTTTCCAAATTTGCTAAAAACTACCAAGTAGATACCAAAAAAGCTCAAAACAAACTCAAAATAGAATATAAAAAATGTAAAAACCATGATAATGAATACTTAGAATGCAAAAACACAGTACAGAGACTAAAGATTTCTTTGTTGGAAGTTATAAAATTCAGGAGGAAATGAAGTGGTTATCTGCAGCACTGCTCACTTAACTATCTGAACTTTCATATAAAAATATACTTAAAAAGATGACAAAATGGATGATAAACTGAAATTTGTAGAACATAAAATCTAATACATACCACTTAATAAAAAGGGAACAAGCATCCCAGATTCAACAATCAGAACAAGTATACCATTCTAGTGCAGGATTTTAGTTTGGTTACTGTTCGTGTTTTTGGGACACACCCTGTAGTGCCCAGGGCTTATCTTTGCAAACATAAGGGAATTTGGGGATCAACCTGTGTCTGCTGTGTGCAAGACAAGTGCCCTATTGCTCCAGCCCCTCTAGTGCAGATTTTTATCCCTTGGAAGGTAATACTTGCATAGAAACATTATAGAATTTTGTAGCTTACTCTCAATTTTTTTTGCCTTAATGTGTTACAAAAATAATGCCAATATATTAAAGTTAAAAACCTCTAAAAGGATTTGTCACCAGCACGTATGAGCTGCCAATAATACCCAAAGAAATTCAACAAAGAAAGTTTATCAATAATTATATTGAAAGAAAATAGATCTCAAAAAAAAAAGATTATGAGAAACAGTAAGTACGTGGAAAAGACAAATTATTTTGGGGGGAGGGATTGTTTTCTAAAGCAGCCATGGACTAAATAGATTGTACAGTGGTTAATGCTTTGCACATGGCTGATCCAGTTAGATACCCAGCACTGACATGGTCCTGTGAGCCCTACGAGGAATGGTTCCTGAGCACTGAGCTGGGAGTAAACCCTCAATGCTGCTAGGTGTTTTGCCAAATACAAACACAAACAAACAAAAAACCCCAAATATTGTAGCAATATATTACAAGTTTTAAGATGTTTTAATATTATCGTAAGTGAAGAATTACTGTGATCAATATATTCTTTTGTTCTTGGTACTTCTTTAATTTCAGCACTAAAATTCTCATATTTTCACATACTTATGTCTACCCATAATTTTAGAACACAGTATGACTAGTGTGCCTAAGTGAAATGGCACAGTGAAACTGCTAAATACAATATATTTTTTAAATTTTTTTAATTTTTTATTATACCACCGTGAGACATACAATTACAAAGGTGTTCACAATTGGTTCTTGGTAATATAGTATTCCAGCACCCATCCCTCCACCAGTGCCCCATTTCCACCACCATTGTACCCCCACCCCCTCCCCACCCACCCCCAGGCTGCCTCAACAGCAAGTAGCCATGTTTCCTCTCTTTCTCTCTCTATCTCCCTCTCTGTCTCTGTATCTCTCTCCCTCTTGTTTTACACATTGTGGCTAGCCCTGCAGATATTTAGAGTTTAAAACTTAAGTCTCTTTGTGTATACTCAATGCTGAGTTTTAATCTGCCATTACCATTTCACACATTTAGTAAAACACTGGTATCTATTTATATCCTATTAATGAAAGCAGTCATTCTATATCTGTCCTTTTCCTTCTGACTAATTTCACTCAGCATGATAGTCTCCATGTCCATCCGTTTGCAGGTAAATTTCATCTTTTCTGACAGCTGCAGAGTATTCCATAGTGTAGATGAACCACAGTTTCTTTAGCCAGTCCTCTGTTCTCGGGCATTTAGGTTGTTTCCAGATTCTAGCTATAGTGAATAGCGCAGAGATAAATAAAGAAGTACAGATAGTGTTTCTGCTATGTGTTTTTCGGTCTCTAGGGTATATTCCCAGGAGTGCTATTGCTGGATCAAATGGGAGCTCAATGTCTAGTTTTCGGAGGAATGTTTTCCAAAAGGGCTGGACCAGTCGACACTCCCACCAACAGTGGATCAGAGTCCCTTTTTCCCCACATCCACTCCAGCACTGGTTGTTCTTGCTGTTTTGGATGTGTGCCAGTCTCTGTGGTGTGAGATGGTACCTCACTGTTGTTTTGATTTGCATCTCCCTGATGATTAAAGATGAAGAGCACTTTTTCATATGCCTTTTGGCCATTCGAATTTCTTCTTTTTTGGAAGCTTCTGTTCATTTCTTCTCCCCATATTTTGATGGGGTTGGCTGTTTTTTTCTTGTGAAGGGCTACCAGTGCCTGATATATCCTGGATATTAACCCCTTGTCAGATGGGTATTGGGTGAATATCCTTTCCCACTCTGTGGATTGTCATTGTATCTTGGTCACCGTTTCTTTTGAGGTGCAGAAGCTTTTCAATTTTATATAATCCCACTTGTTTATCTTTGCTTCCCCTTGCTTGGTCAGTGGTGTGTCATCTTTAAAGATACTTTTCGTTTCGATGTCGTAGAGCGTTTCTCCTATGTTTTCTTCAATGTACCTTATAGACTCATGTCTGATGTTGATGTCTATAATCCATTTTGATCTGACTTTTGTGCATGGCGTTAAAAGGAGGTATAAGTTCATTTTTTAAACGTAGCTGCCCAGTTTTCCCAGCACCATTTGTTGAAGAGGCTTTCTTTGCTCCACTTAATATTTTTTTGCTCTTTTATCGAAGATTAAGTGGTTGTATATTTGAGAGTGTGTTTCAGGATATTCGGTTCTACCATAGGTCTACCATAGGTCTACAGGGTTCTGTTCTACCATAGGTCTGGGTCTGTCTCTATACCAATACCGCACTGTCTTAATTACAACTGCTCTGTAGTAGAGCTTGAGGTTGGGGAAAGTGATACCTCCCATCTTCTTTTTCCCAAGGATTGCTTTAGCTATCGTGGGGGTTTATTATTCCATACAAATTTCAGCAGTGTTTGTTCAATTTCTTTGAAGAACATCATGGGTATCTTTATAGGGACCGCATTGAATCTGTATAAAGCTCTAGGGAGTATTACCATATTGATAATGTTTATCCTTCCAATCCATGAGCAAGAAATGTGTCTCCATTTCTTCAGGTCTTCTTTTCTTTCCTGAAATACTGTTTTGTCGTTTTCTTTGTAGAGATCCTTTACATTCTTTGTCAAACTGATTCCTAGGTATTTGATTTTCTGCGGCGCAATTGTGAATGGGATAGTTTCTTTAATGTCCCTTTCTTCTCTTTCGCTGTTTGCATATAGGAAGGCCATTGACTTTTGGGTATTGATTTTGTACCCTGCCACTCTACTATAGGCATGTTAAATACAATATATTTTTAAGATCTGAGCAACTTATTAATAACAAAACTAAGACCTCTAACAACTGCCAGTAGAAGAGGTGAATGGAAAAGTATTCAATTTACAAGAATGTATGGAAAGAATAAAGAATATAAAGAATTAATTTAATAAATCTGACACAAAGAAAAACAGCAAGTTGATTATTTAAATGCGACAATATCAATAATTGCATAATTATAAATGGTTAGTCTGTTACAATGAAAAACATTGTCAAATGATATCATGAAAATTTTAATTCTATTTTGTTAATAATAACTATTTTATCTATTATGGCGAGTGAGGGGGTTATGCCATTCCCTACGGTGCTCAGGGTTATTTTTGGGGCTACTTCTGACTCTGTGCTCTGGGACTGCTCCTAGCTATGATTTGGGGATCACACCATGCCATGTTTCAAACTAGATTCAGCAACAATCAAGGCAAGTACTGTAGCATCTATACTATTGCTCCAATCCCTGATACACATTTTAAGTACAAAAGTGTATAGGTAAATTAAAAGCAAAAAGACAACAAAGTAATGTTATACAATTTCTTAACTTAAAATATAAACTCAACATTAACATAAAATTCCAATTAATATTAGGAGGAAGGATTATAGAAGTTGTGCTACCTTAGTAACATGCTATAACTGATGTTTATAGAAAACTCCAATAGCAGAAGGATGTATTTTTTTTCAAGTGCATGTACACATTTACCTAGACTGTTAGTCAAACTAAATTTCAATAAATTTATAAAATAAATTACATGTCATCTAATCATAAGAAGGATATTAGAAATTGAAAACAAAATTATGTGGAAAGCCCTCAAATATTTGAAAACAAAATAGTATTTCTTCCATGGTACAAAGGAAGAAATAATGAGAAAAAATTAGAAACATTTGTCAAAAAATATTTAAAATAGAACAGCCTAAAATTTTGAAAGCAGCTAAATTTGGTGAAAAAATTAAACAAATATGAAAGAACACAGAGACTCACAGACATGGGGCAGAGCTGCTACTGGCTCTCTCTGTGCCCAGCTGCTCACACCGCACTCCTGGAAGGAAGACGGGGTCTAGCCCTGGCCGCTGCAGAGCCGCGCAACAAGCCAGAAGACTCCCGCCTCCATGAGGGCCTCCATTTTCCACATCCGGACTTCCCCCTCATCAGAACTCCAGCCAGCAGCCAGCCTATCACAGCCCGGCTCACGGCCACACTTTTCATCACTAAATACTGGATTTAGAGATGAGTATGCTACCCGCATGGCAGAGCCTGGCAACCTACCCATGTCATATTTGATATGCCAAATACCAGTAACAATTATAGCCTCATTCCCATGACCTGATGGAATGGTTTGAGGCTCTTTATGTTTCTGGAGCAAGCAGGTGCCCTTGGGCTCTACTAGCATGAGACAGGACATATGGACATGTTATTGGTGCCCGCTTGAGCAAATCGATGATGAACGGGAGGGCAGTGATACAGTGATTCAGTGATAAAAGAACAAATTAGTTAACAGCTCCATAGCTTCTATCCTTAGTAATGCCGGAGAAGAGAAATCCATACTCACAGCTGCTACAGCGCTTACCCACAGTAAGCGGGTTTGGACCCTGGCCAATTTCAACAGAGATCCTAAGGTCAGCAGATATGTGGGCTGCTGAGGCCGTGAAGATGGGCTTGGTACAGGGATTGAGGCCCCTTTCCTCAACTCCCCACTTTCAATGACCCAGTGGGCATGGCTACAAGCTGTGCAGCCTCCATCATCAGTAATGCCAGTAGAGAAGGTCCCCAAGCACAGCTGCTCTAGCTCCTACTCACAGCTGCGGCAGTTCTGGGCCTGGCTTTAGGTATGTATATATATATATATATATATATATATATATATATATATATAATATACACCAATCAAAATTAAAAGAAGAGTATCACTGTATCACTGTCTTCCCATTCATCATCGATGGCCTGAGCGGGCACCAGTAGCATCTCCATATGACCTGTCTCATGCAAGTAGAGCCCAAGGGCACCTGCTTGTTCCAGGAACATAAAGAGCATCAAACCATTCCATCAGGTTATGGGAATGAGGTCTATAATTGTTACTGGTATTTGCATATCAAATACGACAGGGGTAGCTTGCCAGGCTCTACCGGGCAAAAGAAGAGTCAAATTGCTAAAATCCAGAATGAAATGGTGGACATTATTAGTAATCCTAAAGCAATTAAAGTCATTTGTAAATGTAATATGACAACTTAGATTAAATAAAGGTTTTTGCTCAGCATCTGAGGAACACTTAAAGTGTTGCAGGACTCCTAAGAGCCTCTGCATCTGCCCTGGATTGCCTCCTGCAGGTCACTTCGTAGATAGGGGGTAGTCTAGATGTGACAGTTTATCTGACCATGTATTCTGTACTGGCTGGTATAAATATTCTCTCATGCTACCACAATCATGGTGGGACTAGCTAGATCTGACCAGCATATTTGCCTGGCCACGTTGGATCTCTAAGTAATTAGACCAGAGAGAAATGCTGTTTGCCTCCAAGCAAGCAAGCATAGCTTCCTGATAACTTAAAGGCAACTAAAATACAAAACAAATGTGAAGTAGACGAAACTCTTTGCGAAGGCTTGAAGAAATATTTAACTGGCATTAGTATAGTCTTTGGTACAGAGGCTTGCCATCTCAGAAACCCCCTTCTCTACCCTATAAAAGGCACTTCCAGGCAGATCTTGGTTCAAAACATTAGCATATAAAAGGACCTAGGTGAGGTGCTGGGAGAAATTACCTGTTTTAAAGTTTTTTTGCAATAAAGTTTTTTGCTCAGCATCTGAGGAACACTTAAAGTGTTCTTTAAGTATATTGTGTGTGTGTATGTGTGTGTGTGTGTGTGTGTGTGTTGGGGGGCTATATCCTGTCGTGCTCAGAGCTTACTCTTGGCTCTGTGTTCAAGAATCACACCTGCCTGGCACTTCTTGTCAAGGGACTTTATGAGGTTCTGGGGATGGAACCAGTTTGTGCACATAAGAGCCAAGAGTTCTACCTGCTGAAATATCTCTCTGGCCCCTAAGTATTTATATATTTATATAAAAACTATAAAATTTACCTACATTTATAGTGCTCTGTAAAACTACTGGAAACAAATAACAAAATTTAGGAAAGAAAAATTACAACTCAACAGATAAAGAAATGGAGAGAGGGGCCAGAGAGATAGTACAGAAGGTAAGGTGTTTGCCTTGCATGGAGCCAATCCAGATGTGATCCCAATTGGATTCTGTTTTCATCTGCAGCATTCCTTGTGGTCCCCAGCACTGACAGTAACCCCTGAGGATAGTAGGGTGTGGGCCAAGAGCAGACAAACAAGCAATGGAGAATTTAACCGGTAGAGTCTGATTAAATAAACATTGTGAGTAATATTCCAGTGAAATAATAATTGATGGACCTTAACAGAAAATGGGGGAAAAAACTAAATGAAGTAAAAGGAAGAAAAACGGGAAGAGAACTTTATGGTAGCATTGCTAGTGGCAGTAGGATTAAACCTAGCAAAATAGAATGCAGTTTTACTTTTCTAAGGAAGAACTAGCAGAGTTGGAAGTCCCAATAGGCATTTGATACTGAAAATAGGACTTGAAATATAAACCTAGTAAAAAAGTATAAAAGGATTTTATAGATATTTTCTTAGCTTAAAGTTTGAATGGCATTAAGCAGCATTAAATATATACCCAGAAATACCAACTTTTATGGTCCATTGTTCTTAGAATGAAATATTTCAACTTTGTCACACATGTTCTCATTTCTAAGGTCTAGACCTTAATCCAGCTTTGTTTCTGGAGAAATTCAGTTCATCGCTTATAGACAGAGGAAGCTTCTTCAAGCCTGTTTATGCTGTTTGGAAGATTAAGTTTTGTTATTCTCTTAATAGGTTACAGAACTTTTAAGATGACACAAAAGAACCTGTGGGCTAAAGGAATATTTGTGAATCATGTGATATAGTTATTACATAAAACATTTCTAGTGGCTGATCACTAGAAACTTTTTTACACTGTTTATTTTTTTTAAATTTCATTATTTAAAATATCAATCCACTTGGTCTTTTTGCCTTATGTAGACAGCTGCTAAGTAGTATTTGATACCATGTATGGTGTGTGCCAAAAAGAATTTAGAATTTGGACCTAAAGTTGTGAGCTAATTAAAGTGTAACATAAGTCTGGAAACAAATAAACCATTGCCTGGGTCACATTTAATACTAAGTTAGAACAAGATTTCATTCCCTAGTTAGGGTCGGCACCCATTTGTCAGCTTGAAGAAGTTGCATAAGACGTACCTTAACCTAAGTGGCCATTAAAGATTTAAGGGGATGAAATCTCAAAAGATGAATGTTAGAAGTATATCATTAGGAGCCTACTAAAGATTGCTTTGGAAATAATAAAATTTAAGAAAAAATTTCCTAGCTCTGACATAGCCCAAAGGCATGAAAACACATCTCATTGATACTCAAAACCTGAGCCTTTTGGAGATACAGAAATTCAAGGCCCCACCCACAGAATGGTTGCCCTCTCAGGAAAAGAGTAGCTACAAAAGAATCTAATACACCTAATGGTCATCTTCAATTTCTAGTTTTATTTTTTATTAATTTTATTAGGTCACTGTGAGATAAAGTTACAAAGCTGACATGATTGGGCATCAATCATACAATGATCTAACACCTGGCCCTTCATCAGTGTATGGAAATTTCCCATCACCAATGTCCCCATTTCCCTCCTACTACCTCCTCAGCGCCAGTCTGCCTCTATATCAGACACTCCGCCACCCCCTTTCCTTAAAGTTATTATGTTTTGTGGTATGAGTACTGTAAGGCTATCATGTATGTCCTTTTTACTTACTTTCAGCATTCAATTCTTGACCAGAGTGATCATTCCAACTATCACTGTCTTACTGCTCCCTTCTAGTCCTAACTCTAACTGCCCTCTTCCCTTTCCCGAACTGTGACAAGCTTCCAACTGTGGGCCAGCCCTCTAGGCCCTCATTTTTATTATCCATAAATAATAGTCTCATAGTGTGTTTTTATATCCCACAAATAAGTGCAACCATTCCATGTCTGTCCCGCTCCATCTGACTCATTTCACTCAACATGATATTCTCCATATCCATCAATTTATGATAATTTCATGACTTCATTTTTTCTTAACACAGTATTCCATTGTAGACAGTATTCCACTGTGCACAGTATTCCATTGTGCAGATGTGACATAGTTTATCTTGTTGTCTATTCTTGGGCATTCAGTTGTTTCCAGATTCTACCTATTGTGAATAGTGCTACAATGAACATAGAATTGCAGATGATGTTACTGCTGTGTGTTTTGGGGACCTCAGGGTATATTCCCAGAAGTCAAATGACCCAGAAGCTGGATCATAAGGAAACTCAATTTCTAGTTTTTTGAGAAACAGTTTCCAAAAAGAGGCGACCAATCAGCATTCCCACCACCAATGAGTGAGATTCCCTGCCTCCCTGCATCTGTGCCAGTATTGGTTGCTCAAGTTTTTTTTGATGTGTGCTGGTCTCCTTGGTATGAGCGATCTCATTGTTTTGGTTTGCATCTCAATGATAATTAGTGGTTCAGGGCATTTTTCATTTGCCTTTATGTTATTTGTATTTCTTCTTTGAGGAAGTTTCTGTTCAATTCTCCCCACTTTTTGTTGGGATTGGATCTTTTCTTGTAAAGTTCTACCAGTGCTTTATATGTCTTTGATATTAATCCCTTATCAATTGAGTTTTTGGTAAATAATTTTCCCCATTCCATGAGTTGTCTTTGTATCTTTGTCACTTTTTCTTTTGAGGTGTAGAAATTTCTTATGAATATCCTGGCACAGACCTTCAAATATATGATAATTTTAATCTTTGACAAAGGAGCAAGTAATTTCTTGTTTGTAAAGGTGAGATTAAGAAAGCAAGACTTTCCCTCTCACAAAGACTGCATTAACTTTCATGTATGCAGATAACTCCAGGCCAAAGACCTTTTGGAGGAATTGTATAACACCTGTTCCCAAAAGCCATAGGGGCTTGCTCTTTCTATTTTCTTTTTCTTTTCTTTTCTTTTCTTTTCTTTTCTTTTCTTTTCTTTTCTTTTCTTTTCTTTTCTTTTCTTTTTTCTTTTCTTTTCTTTTCATTTTTCTTTTCTTTTTCTTTTCTTGTCTTTCTTTTCTTTTCTTTCCTTTCCTTTCTTCTTTTCTGTTCTGTTCTGTTCTGTTCTGTTCTGTTCTGTTCTGTTCTGTTCTGTTCTGTTCTGTTCTGTTCTGTTCTGTTCTGTTCTGTTCTGTTCTGTTCTGTTCTGTTCTGTTCTGTTCTGTTCTGTTCTGTTCTGTTCTGTTCTGTTCTGTTCTGTTCTGTTCTGTTCTGTTCTGTTCTGTTCTGTTCTGTTCTGTTCTGTTCTGTTCTGTTCTGTTCTGTTCTGTTCTGTTCTGTTCTGTTCTGTTCTGTTCTGTTCTGTTCTGTTCTGTTCTGTTCTGTTCTGTTCTGTTCTGTTCTGTTCTGTTCTGTTCTGTTCTGTTCTGTTCTGTTCTGTTCTGTTCTGTTCTGTTCTGTTCTGTTCTGTTCTGTTCTGTTCTCTGTTCTGTTCTGTTCTGTTCTGTTCTGTTCTGTTCTGTTCTGTTCTGTTCTGTTCTTTCCACTTTTTGGGTCACACCCAGCAATGCTCAGGGGTTACTTCTGGCTCTGCACTCAGGAATTATTCCTGGTGGTGCTGAGTGGGGGGACCATATGGGATGCTAGGGATGAAGGCAGGTGTGCCCCGTGCAAGGCAAACACCTTCCCTGCTATGCTGTCACTCCAGTGGAGGCTTGCTCTTTCAAGCCTCTGTTCTCACTTGAACACATATCTCTGTTTCTCTTTGAGGAGGCTTTTTCCTACTCTGAAGAAGTCTATATTCTCTCTTGAACATGTTCTCTCTTTGCTCTTACATTTTTCTAAATAAACCATGTCTATCTAAATAAAATTCTTTTAATAAAAAGTATCTTGCTTTGCCAAAAAAGTAAAACAGAAGAAGAAAAAGACCAATAAGGTCACTACAAGTCTATTAAAGACTGCAGGGGTGCTGGAGGATTTAATTTCTGTCAAAATAGAATAGAAGTCAATGTCAAGGGCCTTTGACTGAGGTTGCTTTTACTCTTAAGAATAATATCATGTGTTCTCTCTCCTCTCTCTCTCCTCTCTCTTTTTCTTCCCTCCCCCACTTTGTCCTTCTGCTTCTCCTCCCTCATAAAATTCTGCAACACCAAAATATATAACTGTAAGATAAAATAATTTTAAAGTTTTTAACAACTATACAAAAAATACTCAAGAAAAAATAGCACCACAGCTTTGCATGAAATGAGACAAAGGAGTTCAACAGCTTGAAATGCACACTGCCATAATGAATGATATAAAGGAAAAGGCAGATGCAGCAAAACAGGGACTGAAACCCCAACTCCCACATGTGGAAACATCTGCTCAAATTGTGGCCACACCTGTTGCCCTGTTTAGGCTATAGCCACAGCTCTCAGTAGGGGAGGGGCCGTGAGGAGGAGATTCTTATCATCCTCCCCTACTTTGTGTTGACTTCCTGCCAGGGTCTTGGTAGATCCATTTTAGTATTGGTAAAAAACCTTTCTTTTAATAAAAGAACTACTTCTCTTGCTGAGGTGGAAAATGAAGCACAACTTTGAGTTTGGAGAGCTGTTGAGATTTCTTTAAGATGATATACTCTAAGTAAAATCCTAGTTCTTTAAAAACAGAAACAGTGAATTGAATTAAATGTGAGATAATGAAAGTTATAAACATAGAACAGAGGTTGTTACAGTATTAGGGCTACTTTTGAAATCCTATTTAATAAACAAAGAAAATGTTTTTAAGATTTTGATTAATATTATTTGTGTGGAAAAAATACCCCTTTCTTCTGGTTCAGTTCTGAGAGGAGTCTTTTGCAAATGGTGCCCCTACTGTCTGCCTTCAGGCTGTATCTTAGGCCTTTTTGCATAGAGATAAAACAGGGCAGAGAAAACACTGAATTGCCTATAAAATTTGAATGTGAAATAAACAACCAAACTTGTTGGGTTGCGTTGTGTTCCTTGCAATGTCAGAAACATTTTACTTGCTAAATCCTAGAACCAAGTAGCTGTATTTTTTTTAAAATTCTTTGAATCATTCACACTTTAAAGGGAAAGTGATGTAGCAATATCACATATGCCATTGAAAGAAACCAAATTCAATAATAGAAATTAAAATTCTGTTGGAGAAAAAGAAAAACTACTTTGTGGAGATCATATCTGCCAGAGAACTTCACACTATAGGTAGAGCCTTAGTTCCTAAGAGATAGAGGAATTTCTTTCTTATGCCATCTATAAGAAGTGGAAACTGCTTTAGAAAAGGAAGAAGATCACACCTCTCAGTATACAATACTGTTATTTAGTAAAGGAATGAGATAGCACTTGGGTGTGTCTCTGGGTTGAACCCAAATAGCACATAGTCCGCTGGGCACTGAACACTATTGGGAGAGACCCATGAACATGAAGCCTTTCTGGATATGGGCCCCTAACAAAACAAAGAATTCCTCTGGAACTTTGGCATAGTTAGGATTACATCTCAAAATACGACTAGGAAAATTTATTTTAGAAGGTGAAACTTATTCACTTATTTACATCCTAGCAAGGATTTATTCACCTTCTCGTCCTCTAAATATTGAGCATTCTTTTTTAAAGTTTTAAATGCAGCAAACATTATCCTACCTGCTTGTTTATATTGGGATTTATGCATGGTTTACTCTAATTACTCCCGATACCAGACCTTGTGCGCTATGAACAACTTCAAAGAAAAAAACTAGAAAGGAACAGTGTGATGTTTCTTTCTTCTTTTATTTTTTTATAAAGACATTGTATCAAGGAGACAAGATAGCATTTTGTTCTCATAGTGTGATGGACAAATCATATGGATAATCTATTAGGATGATGGATGGTATAAATTTTAATATGAAACATCAACCAGAGTGAATTTCTCCTAGAATGCCTTTGAAACTGAACTGCCTCTGTTTGGCCCAAATTAAATATCTGGGTTTCTATGTAGAAAACTTCAATGGATATATAAATTTTGATTAATTTTAATTATGTTCCTTGTAAGAACCAGTAAAATCTTAGTCACAATAATAATTTCAAGAGGAAGTTCCTAAAAATGAATCCCATTCCCTGCCTCTAGGCTTTTAAATAGCATGCCACCTTCAAAGTGTATTTGCTCTAATGCTCTGATAAAAGGCTATTTCTCTAGTCTTTACTTTTTTTCAATAAGGACAAATTAAACTGTGAAATGATTTTTTGTTTCTTTCTTTTCCTTTCTCTTCCTTCCTTCCTTTCTTTCTTTCTTTCTTTCTTTCTTTCTTTCTTTCTTTCTTTCTTTCTTTCTTTCTTTCTTTCTTTCTTTCTTTCTTTCTTTCTTTCTTTCTTTCTTTCTTTCTTTCTTTCTTTCTTTCTTTTCTTTCTTTTTTTCTTTCTTTCTTTTCTTTCTTTCTTTCTTTCTTTCTTTCTTTCTTTCTTCTTTCCTTTTTACTTTCCCTGAACCTTCCTTCCTCTTTTCCCTAGTGATGCTGAGGACTTGTTCTTGACTGTTCAAGTCCTCATGGTAAGGATGGACCAAGGCCAGTACAATCACTTAATTTCATACAATCTCTTTAGCCCCTGATATGTTCTCTTTATTTTTTGAAAATTATACTTTGTTTAAAAAATTTTCTATATTGTCTACTCTGTGCTACAAGGTATTTTGAGGGAAATATCACAATAAAATAACTTGTTGCACTTGTTCTGACAGAAAAAAATGAACCAGACTAACAAATAAAGAATATCTGATAATTATATGTATAATTTATACTTAAATTGTACATACAGTTTTTGGAAGCAAAAGTTTGAAGAATAGATCAGAAGTGTCATTTTATAAGCCCAAAAATAGAATTAGCATGGAACTTGAGATTTACAATATATCCTTTATTAAAAGGACATAAATTAAAAGACCTAGTTTCTCATTGTTGTTTTGCTTTGCAACTCTCTGATTATTAGTGATAATAAGCATTTTTTGGCCCATATCCAAAAGGTTAAGAACAACAAGTATGACGTGGATGTGGGGAAAAAGGGACTCTCATCCATTGTGGTGGGAATGTCGACTGGTACAGATCTTTGTAAAACAATATGGACATTCCTCCAAAGACTAGAAATTGAGCTCCCATTTGACCCAGCCATACCACTCCTGGGGATATACCCTGGGAAGCCAAAAACACACAGCAGAAACACCATCTGCACTTTTATTTTCATAGCAGCACTATTCACAATAGCCAGAATCTGGGAACAACCGGTATGCCTGAGAACTGATGACTGGATAAAGAAACTTTGGTTCATCTACACAATGGAATACCTTGCAGCTGTTAGGAAAAATGAAGTTATGAAATTTGCCTATAAATGGATGGACATGGAGAGGATCATGTTGAGTGTAGTTAGTCTGAAGGAAAATGACAGATATAGAATGACTGCATTTATTTGGATGTCATGCATATATATACATATATACACATATATACATATGTATATTATCATACCAAAATACAAGGTCAGGCGAAATGTGGATCAGGAGGTCTATCAAAGGTAGAAATCACCACAAGCATGTGGAAATCAAAGGTTAGGTTAAACAGAGAAGGGAACAATGTGCTAATAATTGCTGAAAGGGCTAATACCAACCTAGAACTGAGCATTAAATACAGGGAAAAAGATACACATGATAACCTCTAAGTGTATGTATTACAATCCACAATATGTAAGAGAAGGAAGAGAGAGAGAGAGGGAGAAAGAGATAAAAGATAAAGAACCTGCTATGAGGGGGGAGATAGGGGATATTGGTGGTGAGAAGTGGGCACTGGTGGAGGGATGGGTGCTGGAACACTGTGTGACTGAAACCCCCAAACCTAAACAAATTTGTAATTGTATATCTCACGGTGGTATAATAAAATATTAATTAAAAAAGACCTAGTTTAAAAATTAAACCATACTTTCTAACCATATATCATCAATGACTTCTCTGAACTTCAGTTACCTTCTGTGAAGCATGAAGATCAATACATCTATGGTTGTGGCTTTATGAGTTATTATAAGACAGTTCTGGCCACCACCACTTGAACACTTGACATCAGAATTCATCAATGCTTGAGAGGGTGCCAGTAATGTTTCATATTTTCCCTGTCAAGTGCCAATGTAGCCAAAGGCATCTGCTTGCTTCAGGAATAAGAGAACCTCAAGTCGTTCATTCAGGGTCTTGACAAAAAAAGACTGACCATCTTGTAGGTGGGCGGTCACATGATCTTTTGACATCCCATGGGATCCAGTCAGTAACAGCTCTAGCCCAGCGGTCATCTCCAAATCGCATTACATGTCCAGCCCATCTGATTATCGATGCCTTGGCAAAAGAGACAATATCCCTGATTCTTGATCTTTTATTTAGGTTGAAACTCCGGATTCCTTCTCTCACTTAAGTGAGGAGAGATATTCCAAGCATAGGTCTTTGATTCCCTTTGGGAGAACAGAATAACATTTTCATCCTGATTTTGTAGGACCCGGTCTCTGAGATGAATGTTTAAGCAGGGAAAATAGTGGAGTTGAAGAGATGTGCCCGGAGTCATAGGTTCTTTTGTCCTTTTTAGCTATTTCTTTGATGCTCTTGAAGGCACTCCATGCCGCTCTCTTCCTCCTATGCAACTCAGGTTTTAGGTCATTCATCATGTTAAATTCTCAACCTAGCTACACATAACTGCTGCATTGAGAGATGTTTGTTCCGTTCAGAGTGAATGGAGCAACTGGAATTAGTTCGTTTTTCATGAACATTGCTTTGTTGAGATTCAGCTGGAGATCTAATTTTCCACATTTATGGTGGAAGTCAGCCAGCATTTGTGTCACTTGGCTAATATTTGGTATTATAGAACCATGTCATCAGCTAAGCGGAGGTGGTGTAGTTGCTGACTGTCTATCTTCACTCCAATTTCTTCCCATTCTAATTGTCACATGATGTTCTCGAGGGTGTCACTGAAGAGTTTTTGGTGAAATACTATCTCCCTGTTGAACCCCTCTTTTGACATTGATGATCACTTCCTTGTAGAACGGTGATATTCTGGTGGTGAATCCGTAATATAGATCTTGAAAGATCTTGATGTGTTGGGTTTGAACACCCAGTTTGGCTAGGGCTTCCAATTCTCAACATAATCAAAGGCTTTCTTTAAATGAACAAACGCGAGACAGAGTGATATTTTGAACTCCCTACAAACCTCAGTGAGCTTGTTTACCATGTGGATATGATTGATTGTGCTGAATCCTTTTCGAAGCCAGCTTGCTCTCATGGTTGCCCTTCATCTAATGTTCTGCCAATCCTGTTCAGGATGACTAGAGTGAACAGCTTGTAGATGACAGACAACAAGCAGATGGGGTGATAGTGTCCAATGTCATGGATGTCTCTCTTTTTGAACAGTAGACCTGTTGCTGGTTTTCCATTGGGAGGGCACCTTGCATTCAGAGAGGTAGTGTGTGAAGAGCCGAGTCAGTGAGCTGGGTGCTGTTCACTTCTTTACCAATGAAATGGCATGTCGGATTTCTGAAGGGAGAGCATTGGGAATGACACATCCATCCTGCAGAATTTTGTATGCGAGCAGGTAGACATGGCTATCAAAAAGATCTGAGTAGAAGTCATGGATTGTCTCCATTGCTTTTCTGGAAGATGTGATGGATCCAGCAGGACATTGGAAGTCAGTCATCTTGGTCTTATAATTATTGAAGGACAAGTGAGCATTGCAAATGCTTGTCATGGCTTCTGCTGCATTGGCCAGTATTGCTGTTCTCTCTTTGATGTCCTCCTTTGTCACTTCTCTGTAATGCTTTGTAAGCTTGTATGTCCGCTTATGGTTGCATGAGTCTCATGCTTTGCCACGTTGGCAATTGAACTTGAGAGTTTTTGAAGACAGGCGTCCTTTTGTGGTTTTCTCTCTCTTGAATTCTTTGCACAAGCATGGAGGTGCTGAACCCATTTGGTTGTATTCTTCTTTGATGTGTTCAATGATGGCATCTCCCACATTGCCAAAATGGTGCGAAAGAGTTCCCAGTTGGTGTTAATTCTGGGAGTTCTCTTAAACTTTGCAGTCCTTTTTCCCCTTTTGTGTGAAGTAGAATTTTCCACTAAGGAGATGGTGGTCTGATCCTGTTCGGTATTTTGGGACGAGAGCATCATCGGTCAGGCAAAACCGCCAATTAAATATGTCATGGTCAATTTTATTGTGGAACTGTTCACCAGGCCATTCCCATGTCCAATGTTTAGATTCAGCCTTCTGGAACTGTGAGTTAACGTGAATGGTTTTAGTCAACATGATGAACTCAGATAGTCTCTCGCCATGTTCCTTCCATTCTAGGCCATGGGTCCCGATGTGTAGTTCTTCGGCATATCTTCTCCATCTTATCTTGGCATTAAAATCACCAACCATTATCTTGTAGAAGGTGTTATCTTCTTCATAGAACTCCTCCAGTTCCATGTAGAATTTATTGATTTCTTCTTCCTTGTATGTGGATGTTTGTGCGGGAGACAAAGAAGCTAGAAGCTGCTGGCAGTGGGCTACATCTCATCAGGTGTAATTGTCTGATCTGGTTTGTTAGGCACTCAAATGAATCAATGCTCATGGCCAGGTTTGTGTTGACAAAGACACTGACAACACCGACACCTCTTTCCTCGCATGTTCTGAGGAATAGTTCTTCTCTGGTGTCAAAAACAGCATGATGTGATTGATGGCTTCTCATCCTAGTCAGACCAATGATGTCGTACTTGTTGTTTCATGCTTGCACCATCAGGACCTCGATATATGCTTCCAAAGCCACCTTATGTGCATTCAAAGTAAAGACAGTCATTTTTGTCCTTTGTTTTGGCAGCCTAGTTTGTCCCTGAGATTTTATCAGCCTCTCCTGCACTTCAGACAAGGCATTGCATAACTTTTTTTAGTTCACCCTCACCACAGCTCTCTGAACTTCTTTTTACCTATGCTGCCAATTTACAGGTGAAATGACTAAAATGCCCAAGAATCACATCATGACCTATTTGGACTGGTAAATTTCATAGTTCTACCTAGAACCATCATTTGATTTAAGGAAGCATCTATTTACTCCCTCACTATATATATTATTATAAGGAATTACTGAAGAAAAATATATGATCCAGTTTAAAAATTCCATTTTTAAATAGAAAATGTCCAGAAAATAGGAAAAGAAAGATGCTGGAAAGTAAGACATTATTTTTTTTAAAAACTATATTAAGAATTCTGAAAAAAGTTCAATACATCAAATTGCCACTTTTTTTTTTTTTTGCATTTTGGGTCACACCCGGCAATGCTCAAGGGTTTTTCCTGGCTCTGCACTCAGGAATTACTCCTGGGGGTGCTCGGGGGACCATATGGGATGCTTGGGATCGAACCCAGGTATGGCATGGGCCCGTCACATGCCAGCCAAAGGCCCTACCGGCTGGGCTATCGCTCTGGCCCTTAACAATGAACGTTAACTGTTAAAATATATGTTATATATTTTTAATGCAAAATATTTAGGATTCATGCTTTCAGAACAATAATCCCTAAAAACATAAATCTGAGGTAAACTGAAGGTTGTTTTCTTCTCCGAGGACAATGAAGTCAAAATCTTTGAACATTCATATCCCAGATGATTTCTTTTACCCTGATATGACTTGCACACATGAAAAGAAGAGATTTTTTATGAGTTAAGAAGCTCAGAGTTATTTTCTCATCTATGTGCCACAGAATGTTAATGCATTTAGAACTTTAGGAGCCTAGTTCCTCATCCTGATCTAAATACACACAGAATACATGAAGCTCTAGAGTGTGGCCAGGGATTGAGTGAAATGATAGAGTCATATTTATATAGTTAAAAATTAAATTTATATAGTTAAAAATTAATTAGGAGTCAAGATGTCATTTGAATTAGGACAAATGAAAAAGCATAAAAATAGTGCTCTTTTTATAGAATTTCCAATTGGACTTATAAAGAACTTTTGTTTCTTAATATTCCTCTCATTGTTTGCTTTTTAAGAAGCTGTGGGAAAGCATCTGGCAGCAAATTCTTTTTCACTTGACAAATCAGGTTTCTCCAGAGGGAGAGAGAGAGAGACAGAGAGAGAGAGAGAAAGCTAAGGGAAAAGATACTCAATACTCTGTATTTTCCCTTATCTGTTTATAGTCCATTATTATTATAATTGGGTAACTAAAACTGTCCTAGACACTGTATTTGTGAAATTTGCATTTTAACTAACAATTCTGCAAGGTGCAGGGGCAGGGAATGTTCTTATTCAGAAATCAGAATCTTCACAAGATGAAATGATATGCTGAAGTGTTCACACCATATTCAAGACCAAGTAAGGATAATAGCTCAGATTTTTCTGATTCTCAAAATTCATGTTATTTGTATCAAATTTGTTGTCTTAAAAAAAAAACCCTTGGTTTTACGTTTGACCTAAAGAAGAATCATAATGAAAAAGAATGAATTGAGGTTGGGCTTGGAATAAAATTCATATCTCTCAGTCCTCTCACTTAGTGATTGTGGACACTCACACCTCTATTACCTTGAGAGAAGAAGAAGCATATAACAGAATGGTGGCAGAAGTTCTTATTAACAACAGTATCAGGTTCTTTTCTTTATGTACCTTTGCCTTTTTAGTAATTCAGGTGAAGACTGAATCACACCTTCGTGGTGTCAGCAATGTAATATACAATTATACTTGGCATCATCAGGCCACCTTCTCCACTTCTGCTTAGGAGAAAAGAGTTCATGTTTTCCACGGTTTTGGTGCAAATAAAATTGTTCTTCTCTCCAAATTTTGAAAATCTATGTCCATTCCCCATCATATTTGTGTCAAACATTCTTTCTATAAAAATAGCTACTGTAAAAGATTTTTTGTATTTTTAAGTCAGCTTAAAAATGTATAGGTAGGAGCCAGAGATAGAGTAAGATGGATGGTTAATAAGGTACTTGCTTGCATGTGATTTGATCCCTGGCACCCATATGCTCCCTCAAGCCCAGTCAAGAGTGAATCTTGAGTGCAGGGTAAGGAGTAGTAAACCCTGAGCATATCTGGGTGTGGCCCCAAATAAAATAAAAATCTACAGGTAGATCAAGGATGATGTTGTAGTTAGCCTTGGTGAAGCAGACTTATCCATCTTAGTATGATATTTATGAAAATAATGCAGAAGCATTTCATGCTGTCTAATAATGTTTATGAATTTGAAAGTGGAGGGAGAAAAAAATTTGTCATGATTTACTTATTCTATAATTTGTGGAACAGAATTAAATTGTCTGAAATATCAATAAGGAAGGTCATCTAGGGACTCCTATTCATATGCTGACTTTTTAAATCTTCTATCCAATGTCACAATTTTTTTAACTCCTGAAATTTGGTGGAGATGCCAAAGGGTCTTTAAGCAAAGAAGAAGTAGAAATCAATGCTAGAATTATTATTTTCTACAGGGTATTGACAGCTATAATAAAGTTATTGCAACTGGACCTGGGAATGTAAAGTCTGTTAATGGACTTTATTTAGACAACATCAGATAAGGGCATTAGTAATAACTGTTATCTTGATGGATAACCTTAAATTCAAGAAAATGTTTCCCCAAACGCAAGTTGTTGTGAATCCCTTTGACTTTTATCTTATAGTAGGCAGAAGATTGCAACCTCCTATTATGAAATAGCATCATAAAATGCAGAGCACAGCCACCCTGACTAAAACCACTTTTTTTCCTCTGCTGATACAGACAAACTAGCAGTAAATGTTTTTTGAGCTCCTGGCGTGTAGATAAATTTCTACAATGTCCCCAATTGGACTGGGAGATTGAGGGCCATAAGGGAGAGAAAAGCTGAGGCCAGAAGAATTTAACATGGCAATTAGCAACCCTTTGGCTTTGCTAGACCCTACAGAACAAGACAAGAAGCCAGCTACCTAAAGTCTCTCTAGTAAAGTAGATGATAAATTGTTTGGGTCCCAGGGGTTGCTGGACATAATAGTTATTACCCAATGGCAGTACTGGATAGTGTGGAAGTCTAAGCAGTGAGGTCAGAAAATAAAAACAGGATTCCTAATTCCCAAGGAGAGCACCTTTGCTTACATCTCAATTGGTCAGCTTTTTTCTCTCATTTTGGAAGGTTCAGGACCACATCACATAATTGGTATTACCTTCTCTATCATAACAAATAACTCCCAAAGCACCCGGTATATAAAGTATTGTAAACACTATTACCAGTAATTCTGTCCTTGAAGCCTTAGAAAAGTAAAAGATAAAATTTTAAATAACAACATTGGAAGGCTTTCAGTTTTCTTTTTCTTTAAGCAAAGGAAAAGGGGTGTTTAAGACAGAGAAATTTAATCTCTTTTCTGTCAGTACTGTTTGCTACATTAAGGTATTGTTTTATTTTATTATTACTATATTTTGAGCAAATAGTATTTACTGAAAAAAAGAAAGTACGACACCCTCTTACATACAAGAGGGTGGGTGTAAAGTGGCATCATTTTAACCATCGCATAACAACTTTAGCACTTTGTTGAAATGCATTATTTATTATTTTTCTTACTGTGTTTGTTTGCTAGGTCTCACCCTATGGTACTCAGAGGTTACCCCTGTTTGAGATTAAATCAGGATAAGCCCACTGCTAAACAAAACAAAACTAAACAAAACCCTCTCTCAGGACTGAGAGTCATAATTGTTATTTCTTAAGATTTTTAGATTGTTTTAGATTGTTAATTGTTATTTCTTAAGATTTTCTTAAGATATCCTTATCAGAAAAGTGTAGTTATTTTTATTCACTTAATAAATTATTGATAGGATTAAATGACTTAATAAATATAACTGCTTAAAGAATACCTGAACTTAAGGAAGTTCATAGGATATGTTAGGGATGAGGAGGAGGAGCAAGAGGAGGAAGGGGAAGAGAAAAATAATAAAGATGACAGTTCTTAAAAGTCACTGTTGCTAATTCTTATAAAAATTCTTGAATTAAGGATCTTATATACTTTGTTTATGTCAAAACCCAGCACCTAAGCATACTGTATGAAATGAAATTAGCATTTATTAACTGGAAAATTAATGATAACATGGTTTCTTAATGATAAATTCCACACTCATGTTACTATTTATTTAAATTAATTGTAAAGATTATTAGGAGTCGTTAAAAGGAAATGGAAAAAGATTTAATAAAATCAGTATCATCAGGTACATTTATCAAAAGACTACTATATGTCGGTATAGTGCTTATAGAGCAAATTATATGGGGTGAAAGAAACAAACTACAGTGGACCGTCTAAGATGTAATTATGTAACTTTCTAAATAAAAGAATGTGAAAAATATTTTTATTATTTTTTTTGAAATTTCTAATTTTTCCTATTCTTACATTTTTTCCTTTTCACCTTTTTTCCTCTTTACATGCATTACTTTTTAATTTTGCTTTTTAGTTTTGTGTTTTTGGGCCAAACATGGAAGTGCTCAGTCTTACTCCTGGCCCTACATTCAGGGGTCATTCCTGAAGGATCTCCGGGAACCACATGGGTTTTGGGGAATGAACCCAGGTCAGCCATGTGTAAGGCAAGTTCCCGCCAAGTGGTCCTATTGCTCTGTACCCCTCGTTTTCATTTTTATATGAAAAAATGAGTCACATTTTTTCTGTAAGTTATATTGTTTTGGTTAAATAACATTCCTGGATGAGCTATCTCAGAAACAAAGAATTTATTGCTCTTTTATTAGTTCCTATTATAGACAGAGGTCTTAAATAATATTATTTCTTATTTGACAACAACATTAAAATTGAAGAGGATGTAACTTGCTTGAGTTTTTTGTAATACATTGTCCCATTCTTTATTCTTTTCTTCCATTGGCGTTATAAAAGAAAAAAAAATCACTGGGACACACTTACAAACTAAAGACTAGCCTTGGAAAAGTGAATACTGTTTGGTCTAAATTTAATAGTCTTGTGGCTACATTTAGAGATCTCTTAAATTGAAAAAAAACTTAGTTCAGTTCTGAGTTCAGAGGAAATGTCTGAAAATGAATTTGCATTTTTGTTTTAATGCTACACATCATTTTAGTTTTCAAGGTCATTTTTATTTTTTTATGTCCTAAAATAGAAGAGTGTGACCACCTTACTCTGACACCAAGTGCCTGGCATGAGTTAGGACAAGAGGCATATGCACTAAGACCTACAAGGTGTGAACACACCGAGCAGCCCCAGGAAGCTGCTATCAAGCTACAGCTAAAGCGCTCTTGGTCTACACTAGCATGAAAACTGGTCTCCACCACGGAGTTTTCAGGGCACCCTGGACTCACCATTAGAAAAATCAAAGTTATTCCTAATTTCTGCCCAGGCTTTTTCAGAACATCAGTTCCTTTGCAGAAAATAATTTTAGAAAACAAAATTGTGATGCAAAGTAGTTTTATTAAAGAAATACAAAGGGAAAGGAAAAGGCAGAGAAAACATCTCCAGAGGGTATTAAAAGCTTAAACATGTCTCAGACTGAGACCCTTAGTCTCCAGGGTTGGGAGCCAGCCCACAAGCCTTTATGATCTGGGTTTTCTAGTGTAGCTTTTCCCAAAGTGCCCCCACCTTGGTTAGTCTATTGCTAGGGTATTGTTAAGGGGAAAAGCCTTGAATTCCTATTGGCCTTTTCATATTGGTATTAAGACTCTTTGTTTCTGTTTTCTGAAGGGAGAAAAGGAGATCCACAGGAGGAAGGTCCACCCTCTCTAGGTGGTTCCTCTTTTTCTCCATCTCCAAAGATCTCAGTATTTACATTTTAAGGGAATGTGATCTTCATACCTTTGGGCTACTTTAGGGCTAGTCAATTTCTTCTTAGTTTCATTTTTCTGCAAAAGTGGACCTTGATGCCATACAGATGGTATATCAGGTAGGGTATTTGCCTTGAGTTCACCCAATCTGGGTTTGATCCCCTAAACCCATATGGTCCCCCTGAGCTCCTGAGCACTCCAGGAGTTATTCCTGAGCACAGAGCTAGGAGTAAATCCTGAGCATGGACAAATCAGTCCCTCCAAAAAAAATAAATAAATAAATGAAACTCATTATCAAGGCCTCCCTATCTGCCTGCAACAAAAACTTCCCATAGCCCCCTTTTTTGGGGTCGCCATTTCTGTATTTTAAAACCTGGGCAGTATATCTGTCGGGGCACTCCGCAGGGGTCCCCGACAGTGCCGGGAAGCGAAGTTCCCTTCTACCTCCAAAGCCGGCGAGGAACGGATGAAAACTCAGGAATCCGATGCAGTTTTAAAAGGCTTTACTTATCACAGGTTCAGGCATACAAATCAGCAAAAGGAAAAACCCGATGCTTAGGATTCCAGGCTAGAACCCCAGCCACGTGTAGGCCAAGATGGCGACCACCACGTGTAAAAGCTTCCAAGGGGAATGAACGCTCACAAGGAGAAATCCCACAAGGAAGAAGGAAGGAAGGGAGAGCGGGAACCGGCTAGTTTATATCCCTGTAACTCAGACCTTCCTCCCACTGTTATGGAAAGCAGGGAGGGTCCAATGCCCTTAGGTAATCCCTCCCTGCACCTCACCTAGGGCCTTTACTGTGCTAATGTTTTGAGACAAAATCTGCTTAGGAATGCTTTTGTAGTGTAGAGAAGGGGGTTTCTGAGATGGCATGTCTCTGTACCTTGACCAACACCAATGCCAGTTAAATATTTCTCCAAGCCTTCACAAGTCTCCTCTACTTCATTGTAGTTTTATATTTTAGTTGCCTTTGAGTATATCAGGGAGCCATGCTTGTTTGCTTGGAAGCAAACAGCATTTCTCTCTGGTCTAATTACTTAGGTGTCCTACGTGGCCAGGCTAATATGCTGGTAAGATCTAGCAAGTCCGACGATGATTGTGATAGCATGGGAGAATATTTATACCAGCTAGTACAGCATACATGGTCGGATAAACTGCCACATTTAGACTACCCCCTTATCTACGGAGTGATTTGCGGGGAGGCAATCCAGAGCAGATGCAGCGGCCCTTAGGAATCCTGCAACATATATCAAACATTGTTATAATATATTATTACTTATAATAAGACAGATGAGTAAGAGAAAACTAGAAAGTCATTAATTAGCTAGAAATGAGTATAATACTTTAATTGGTGCATACTTCCTAGCTACATACAGGAGACAAAATGTTTTAAAAGCAAGTAACTCATCCACATAGGTTCAGATGCCTTTATTTTTGCAGAAGTATGATTTGGGACCACAATCTACAATATTCCAGGCTCTGTAGTCAAGAATGACACCTGGTGTTGTTCATAGGTCCATGTGTGGTGCCAGGACTCAAACCAGGGTTGAGTTAAGTACCCTCTCTCCTGTGCTATCTCTCTAAAGCAAACAATGCCTTAGAAATTTTTTTTAAATTTTTAACCATTGTACGGCAGAGCCTGGCAAGCTACCTGTGTTGTATTTGATATGCCAGATACCAGTAACAATTATAGACCTCATTCCCATGACCTAATGGAATGGTTTGAGCCTCTTTATGTTCCTGGAGCAAGCAGATACCCTTGGGCTCTACTAGCATGAGACAGGACATATGGAGATGTTACTGGGGCCCGCTTGAGCAAGTCAATGATGAACAGGAAGACAGTGATACAGTGATGTCCTAAAATATTCTATTCCCCTAGACTTTCTGAATATATCGCCAACAAAGTTGTGATTGTTTTTGATGTTTTCTGTTCTTGTTGTCTAATTTACTTGATAGATATTTATTATTTTATATGTATAATTATTAATATATATGCTTATATTTTCCCTTTAAATTTATATTTATTACTTTATGTTGCTAGCATTCAGGAACACAAAACAAATTAAACATGATCTATGTACTTCAGAGTCTCTTCTGATAACCTTAACAAAATAGTTGCCCTCCTGTGCCTTAATCTCTTTTATCCAGCTCTATTTCTTGTTATATAACCTGTCTGGCTAAAATACTATTTATAATTTTTGGATATTGTGTTATTCAAACTCTACTGCAACTGTGTCTAAGACAGTGCTCAATACAGTGGACAAGAAAAAATGTACTGAAACAATCAGTTGATATTAGAAAGAGCACTTTACTGCACAATATATGTTTTAGGCCAGGATGGTGATCACATAAGTATTTATTTTATGATAAATCATTGATTTTTTTAATGCTTTAGTGTTTGAATTTTACTTCATTATAAGGAAGGTTAAAAACTTCCAAATAGAACCACAGAGATAGATAAAGCAGTGGAGCATTTGGAAGACCCAAATTTGATTCCTTTCACTACCTGATTCTTGAGCACTGCCACAGGATGTGACATCTATTTTTTTCAGTGAAAAAGCTTATTTTAAGCTAAAATCACTTAATTTTTTTCTTATTAAATAAAAAATTTCTTATTTTCTAAAATCAACAAATATTAGTAGGGTTTCTTAATAGGGTGTTTGCATTTGTATTATATGACTCTAATTTTAGGTACAGTATAATATGTACCTAGTCATTTTTTCCTTTGTTCTTTCCTTTACTACTTCCTTCCTTCCTCATTCCCTTCTTCCCTCTCTCCCTTCCTTTTCTTTCTTTCTTTCTTTCTTTCTTTCTTCCTTTCTTTCCCTTCTACCTTCCTTAACTCTCTTAATTTCTTTTCTGCTTTTTCTTCCTTCCTTTCCAGTTTCCTTCTTTTATATTTTCCTCCCTCCCCTCACTCCCTCCCTCCCTCCTCCCTCCCTCCCCTTCCTACTCCCTCCCTCCTCCCTCCCTTCCTTCCTTCCTTCCTTCCTTCCTTCCTTCCTTCCTTCCTTCCTTCCTTTCCTTCCTTCCTTCCTTCCTTCCTTCCTTCCTTCCTTCCTTCCTTCCTTCCTTCCTTCCTTTCTTCCTTTCTCCCTCCCTCCCTTCCTCCCTCCCTCCCTCCCTCCCTCCCTCCCTTCCTCCCTTCCTTCCTTCTTCTTTCTTCCACACACTATGATGTTCAAGGTTTACTCCAGTCTTCGTGCTCAGGGTGACTCCTGGCTCTGTGGTCAGCAGCTACTCCTGGAGGGGTTTGGGAGACCAAATGTGGTGCCTGTGGTAGAACAAAGGTCAGCAAAGTGCTGAGATATCTCCCAAGGCCTAGAGTCATATTTCTATTGTTTATCTCCAACTCTACAAAATTACATTGAAGAGGCATAAAAGATTTTAGAATATGGCAATTTTTCAGAAATTGGGATCTAAGAATAGACAAAGCAGTCTAATTTATTTTTCTGTCAAAAACAAGTACAGAACTGTAGGTTTTATAAATAGTTAGTTGGGCTAAGGGAATTGAAATTTAACAGTGGTCTCTGGGGGTTAGGTAAGTTGACTAAATACTTACTTAGCATGATAGTTTTTTTCCCCAGATGAAGTAGGTACAAAACTATATCCAGATTCATTGTAAAAAGTCACATATGCAATAAAAAAACTTCTAGTTGGCTTTAGTATTCAAAATAAATTCACTTGATGAGTGTTTTCTGCTTTTTAGAACATAAATCTGTTTCAGAGTTAAAACGTGGTTGGCAAGGTTGGTGAGGATTCAGCATGGAGAATGAGACAGTACTTGCTTTTGGCATTCTTATCAGTGTGATCTCCTCACTTGTGATTCTCTGAAAGAGATGGCCTCCACCTGCATCAGACATCACCCATATGCCTTAGAACTCGGGCCAGGATTTTTTTTTTTTTTTTTGGCCTGGGACCACAGTTACACTTTTGCAAACAGGTTAGGGTCAGCTGTATTAAATGAGTATTTGTATGGTTTATAAAAGTCAATATTTCAGAAACAAAGGAAAATAATTATGCCCTATTTAACAGAAGTTTATTTCAAATCTTAGCTATGGTCCCACTGTGACCATTACTTTCATTCTTCAAAATTGATTTTCCACCATATAAACAGTTAGTACAAGTTACAAGTGACATTAGATCCTAGTAACAATGATACAGTGTCTCTGAAACATTTTCTAGGATTTTTTTTCCCTTCTTTCTGTGATGCTTATTTCTTTCTACATTCTTTCTAGGAGAACTGTCCAACAACTGATTGCCTGGTATGTAATGCCCAAGGAGAGAGAGAAACACAAGCTTTTACAAGCTAGGTTTTAATCATGCCTCTAAAATGAAGGCTTTTCCTGCATTAGTCTCCCCTCACTAAATGTTATTCACTTTCACATACAAAGGATTAAGGCCTACACTAATAGGTTTTTGTTCTGTTGTTCCCCAAGGCAAACTTAGCAAGGAGATATTGGTCTTTGGAGTTTATTCAAGCTTTTCTTCTTTTCTCTTCACTTCTCTATTAGAAACATTTATCTGTTTCTTCACTTAGACCCTGGTTTGCTAACTTCCCTGGGTCTAGAGAGCTACTGAGACCTCCCCCATGTCATGATAGGTAGGGCCAGCTCTACCATGTAGCCTCACATTTCTTGTCTCCGTCCATGATATTTCTGGTTTTCCATTTCCCAAAGTTATCTATGAAAAGAGAAAAGTTGTTAATATTTAATAAAGGACCTATAACCATTTTGAAGGTAGAAAACTCAGTGAGTTTTTGGAGAGAGCATCTCAATTCATATTCCTATATTCCCTGTTAGTATTTGGGTAAAAAATATCATAGCTTATTAGTGCTTGGTTTGTTCATCTATAAAATTGGGTTGTCACAACATATCATAATAAATCTTACAATACTTGTTGCACAAGTAAAGAGAAGCACATGAATTTGGTAGCTGTAATATTGGAAATTGTGCAATATTTTATTAATAAATTTGGTAAAGAAATGGAATCCATCTTTACTGACAGCACATAGATTGTCACCAGTTTTTGTCATGATCATGGCTATACTACTCTTTTGGGAAGGTAAATATTTTATTTTCATATTTTAGAGATAAGAGGAAGTCAGAGTGATAGTGCAGTGGTTAGGGCACTTGCCATACATACAGATGGCCCTGGTTCAATCTCTAACATCCTGAAGAGTTCTTAGGGTGTTCCAGGAGTGATTATTGAATTGTCATCCAGGTGTGGCCCTAAAGCAAAAAAAAAAAAAAAAAGAAAACGAGACAGCTTTCAACTTGAACCCCACACTCAGTCCCCTTTCCTCAATCTTTCCATTCATAAATTCTTTAGTACTAAAAAACTCTCCAAGAAACACAACCTTTCTGGGGCAGGTGTCTTACTTTGGAAAATTATTGCACATATAATGATAGTATTTATAACCCCAAAGTAAGAACCCAGCATGCAGTGCCACCAAATAAATTCTGGCCAAGTGTTACTTGGGAGGGATGGAACAGCCCTCAAACCTATTAGGAACCTCTGACAAGGAAGATGGAATGTTGAGTATTGAATGGCAAGGTGTGATGAGGGAGAATATAGTCTCCAAGGATTCCCCATCCAAAGCTCTCAAGAATGAGGTCAAAGCAAGTTTCTTCATCCATATTTGTTTAAGCCTTTACTTCCAGGCTTCTTAAAATATATGATTATACAGAAAAAGAACAGGAAAGGGATCGAAAAACTATTCCAAAAGCAAATAACACTGAAAAAATCCATGTATTTCCTTGTTAGTGGGTTTTCTGATCTCTGTTCATATAGAATTGGCTCAGAGATTCAATTAAAATGGAATCTCAAGAAAAACTTCCAATGGGTTAATTTCAGTAAGAAACAATACATTCGATGATTTTTATTGGCTTGCATTATTGCTACCAATATTCTAAGCCATCTCTTGATATACTTTTGGTCTAAAGTAAGGAGTCTAACTATCTTAAATTTCTAAGTTAAACTTTTATATATGAATTAAATTCAAAATAAACTGATCAAATTACATTATTTAAATGTGCCATAAAGAAAATTTACAGCAGACGAAAATCTTGCATGTCTGTCACATTCATCAATAAAATGATTGTTTACCAACACATTTACTAAATTGATTGCAATTGGTGGGTTAGACATTGCATAAATCTGTTATTTTATGATGATTAGCAGCCGATAATGAACATGTTGAGCGCATGCTCTCAGTTCCAAAGATTGTCAGAAGACTTCTTAGACAACACTTTGACTTACTGTGGTTTTCTAGAAAACTTTATTTGAGGGATATGTGAGCAGGGCAACTGCCTGTTTTTCTAGCTTTAGAGCAGTTTCAGAGCAAGAGCTCATGGACTCATTTGAAAATTCTTTTAGTGTTTTCATCCTAGCTCGTGGCATCACATTATATTTTGGTGTATAGAAAGCGCAGTATGTGAGGGAGGATAATATCATATCAAAAAGAACCCTGGAGATAGCTGTAAAGTATACCAGTTAGCAACTCGGCAGAGAACCTTCCATCAAACAAGCTGAAGTGAGGTTGCTTTGTTCATTAAACTGACCTACATGAACCATTATTGCTATTTGGCTCTGAATTATTAAAAATCAGTAGCAAGATTTAGCACACCTCTAACTTCAGGCTCTCCTGTTCTTCAAGATAAAAACAGTCTCTTTGTGCTAGTTAGAAAACGTATGTGAACGCATTAGCACTCAGCTTCTTGTGATAACCTTGTTAGTGTCTATATAACTGCATGTAACCACTCAGCATGACATCCTTTTCCATTTCTCTTTATGAATAATTTTGTTATACCTCATCCATTTTCTAGTGCTCTTTATTACAGCATGCTACTACATTTATTAGAGTTCCCATCAGAGAATTCTTCTTCTTGTTATCCTTAATAGTGCCATGTACTGCCCTCTCTTGACTGTAAACCTGGCACTATTCAAAGAACATTTATTAGTTTATAACCCCACTTTTAAATTCCTGCCAAGAACTTGCTAGGTAAAGAATAATTTTCCAATAAATATTCACACTGTCACAGTCAGTCAGACAGACAGACAGACACACATACACACACTACACTGCAATCACCATTTCTATTAGAAATATAATATCAAGGACCTGGTTTTCTTTTTACGTACAAGCACAGAAAATTCATGTGCCTAAAACTTTGCCTAAACCTGTTATAGTCAACCCCTCAGTGAGTTCTAAGCAGAAGATGCTTTCATTTGGTTCTGGAAACACCATTGCATTGGAAGTTCTTGATTGAACAGGGGTCATATTTGTTTTGGTGCAGCAATATTGCTTCCTGGCTTTTGACTACATATACTACCATAGGTCGTGGCAGGAATAGGTTGAAGACAGGAAGAAAATCTATCTTTTGATTACTTCTCACAGATTGATTATAAAATATTTTTTGAGATTGGCCAGATTGATATTAATGCTAGGAATTAGCAAATTTCTTCTTTTGGTTTACCTAAAAGATCATCACTGAGAATAAGTCATCAATATGCTGAGATTATGGGAAATAAATATGAGATTTCTTTGTTTTTCTAATCATCTACATTTGAAGAAAATTTTTTTTCTCCCAAGGATCACAGGGTCAATCTCTGTGGATCTCTTATTCTTTAGATGAAGTAATGAGTATGTTAGAAAGACAACTTTAGAACCAAGAAGGGGAAGGGACACAAGAAGGAGAAACACAGGAAAGGCCTACACAAAAAACCCAAAATCCTTTCAATAACATTTTCCAAATGTGTATTTACATATAATCATACAAATCACTAAAAATTTAAAACCACATTTTCAGTATGTATGTTTATTCATTATTCCTCCAAATAAAAATTGTTATAAGGAATATGAAAATCCAGAGATGCCAAATAAGTCATAGTCGTTGGGGCTCACAAAAAGTTATTATTATGCAGCAGATTTCCAAAGTCCTAATGGATAGAAAGAGGCAGCCACTGACAATAATAATGGGACCAGGTCATGAAGGGGGTAACTCCACTGGGCTTCATTCATAATTAGGGTTCTGCTTTGAATCCCAGAGATGTGTGTTCTCTATCACCAAATCCAGGAACTGCTCTACATATCATCAAGAAAGATCCCTGATAGACAGGACACAAATCCGCTCTGCTTCCTATCAGTGTTTGTTGTTTTCATTATTCTATTTAAAAGCTTCTTGTGCAGTCTTTGCATTTTCCTTCTTTGCTATTAATACATAGAATACATATGTTGATTATTTTTATAAAGGATTTTTTATTTATTGGACATTTTCCCCATTACTATAATTTTAAGTGCAAAGATTATAGATTTAGAGACAAAATATGATGAAGTATAAAGATTTTGGAACAGGATCTATTCCAGACTCTTTTGTTGCTTTTCTTTTATAGGGACTATGAGAATGGTAGCAATTCCACCTCTTTGTGTTTGGTCATGTACAAAAGACAAACGATTCATACCCTATTTCCAGTTCTTCTACCCATCTGCTTCCTGATACTGACTCTCCACAACTACATCTGCAAATACTAATTGCATCATATGTGCCATTTTCAGCAAATTGGATGCGTTTCTTGAGCTCCTAGTTAAAATCAATCCCTAGAGTTCTTATGACACAAATTATGAAATATACCCAAACAGCAAGCTTTAGTTATGTCACAGAAGAAAGTAATGACTCTCAAGAAAACAATCAGAAGAATGTCCGATTATTGGTATTTAAGGTGTAAGAATAAGAACAGACTCATGAACTTGTACCATAGGAAGACGTCCATAACTGGAACTACATCATCCAAGAGAGAGTCTAGATAAGGATGCATTTTCATAAGAAACAGGAGAGAAAATGTAGAGAGAAAATCTAAAAAGAATATTGGAAACAATCTTCTCATAAGGTCAAACGTGTGGTTTAAACCTCACCTTTATGCTGGTGAAGACAGAGGATGCAAAGAAAGGAGACATAAAAGACAGGACAAACTTTTCAGCACTTGGCTTTTTACTTATGGAGCTTATTGTTGACTTTACTAGATGAAAAAAATCTACTCCTCTTCTTCTAAAGGGCTGACTTGTACATTTGGCACAACAAATTAACATTTCATTTATTTTGAACGCTATATATCTGAGCAGGTTTATTTTTTACATCCACACAGTTTTTTTTTGTAACAATCCTTTACTTATTAATACAAACATTTAAACATATAACAATTTCTAATATAAAGCCAGTATTCTATTCATTAGGAAAAAGCAGGCTTTTTTTTTGTATGGGGACCACACCTGGCAGTGCTCAAGGAGTACTCCTGACTTCACTCAGGAATCACTAATGGCAGGCTTACAGCACCATATAACATGATTGTGATCAACCTGGGTTTGCTGTGTGAAAAGCGATGCTCTACACATACTGTATGAACATTCTGGCCCCCTAAAACACACCTTTGAACTTCTATAGGTATATTCATATTCTTACTTGATAACTTGATCACTTGACATCCCGTTATTCATCAATTTGCACGAGCGGGCACCAGTAATATTTCCATTTGACCCTATCAGGTGCCAGTGTAGCCCAATGGCATTTAGTTGCTTCAGGAATAGAAGAGCCTCAAACCATTTGTTCAGGGTCTTGATGAAGAAGTCTGAGCAACTTTTAGGTGGGTGGACACATGATCTTTTGACATCCCATGGGATCCAGTCAGTAATGGCTCTAGTCCAGCGGTCATCTCCAAATCGCATTACATGTGCAGCCCATCTGATTTTGAAGCCTTGACAAGCGAGTACCTTTATATATGTCTTAACTCTTTTTACGCTCATAAAATTTTAATTTTTAGAATTTATCCATTTGATGTAAATCTTAAAATGTATTAGCAAGAATTATTCATATTATTGTTTTTTTTAAATTTATAGACCTATTAAATATACATTTTGAAAAAATATAGGGCCAGAGCAATAGTCCAGTGGGGAGTGCATTTGCCTTGCATGTGGCCTACATGGGTTTGATCCTAGGCATCCCATATGGTGCCCCAAACACCGCCAGGAATAATTCCTGAGTGCAGAGCCAGGAGTATAACCTCTGTGTATTGCTGGGAGTGACCCCAAAAGTAAAAAAAAAAAAAAAAAAATATTTTTACTTTACCATTTATCATTAACTAAAATTTTTATGATATTCCAGAAGGTTAGCCAATTCATTACCACTACAAATCACTTCACCTGTATCACTTGTCTTCCTGTTGTTCATTGATTTGCTGGAGCAGACACCAGTAACATCTTCATATGTACTGTTGCATGGTAGTGTAGCCCAAGGGGATCTGCTTACTCCAGGAACACAAAGAGCCTCAAACCATTCTTTCAGGTGGTGGGAATGGGGTCTATAATTGTTACTGGCTTTTGGCATATCAAATATGACATGAATAGCTTGCCAGGCTCTACTGTGTGGGTGGGAAACTCTCAGTAGTAGGCTCTCATCTTGTGCATTTACTGATGAACCACAACAGGGAAATATCGGCTTTACTCTTGGGTGGAGCTCTGAAAAGCTGTGGAGTCTGGGTTGAAAATGGCTTCCTTCATGGTGTGGGGGGTTCCTCTGGCCTCTTGTGAGGTTCTATTGGATTAGCAGGCCAGGGGCTAGATCTTGCCCTCCCTCCCAGACACCTCATGATCAGCCAAGCACAGGGGAGAGCCTGTAGCAGCTCTGCCCTGTGCATCTGAACCCACCTCCACAAATACAAATAAATTAATAAAAAGTGAGATTCATCTCCAACATGAGATAGTAAAGAAACAGTGAGAGAACAGTAAATGGTCAAAGATTAGATTAAGAATCAGAGGTATTTGAGGAGAACCAGAGGTTGGGGTTACCTTGGGATAAAAAAACAACAACAAAAGAATAAGTGACTCACCAGGCAGTTTTGTATTAAAAAATATTCAAAAATAGGGCTTGGTGATGGGGGCAGAAAATTGTACCAAAGTTAAGGAGGAAAACAATCTATTTGCCAACACAAAGCAAGTCTTAGCTATATCATTAATACATAGCTCAACATAGGTCGAAGTTGAAATTGATTGTTATTTCATTACAAATGATTTGTATATAACACAAATTTTTAGTAAACTTAAAAACTTCTCTGGATGTGTATGTTCCTACTTAGATAAACACAAGATGGCGTTCCATATGGAATGTACATAATAATATTTTGATGAGATATAGAACCTCGTATCCTCATCATTTATTCTAATGAGATTCTCATTCTCCTATTCTTATACTGTTTAGCTCCCATACAATATCATTATTTTAAAAGTGTTTCAAACCAAACAAATCTTTTATCTTCCCTTGGCAAGATGGAATACTTACATCTGCGTATTCAAATATTGGGCCCATCAGGTTTTCCTTGACTATTTTTTCTAGTCCTGATCAGTCACTGCCATACCTGCCTAGTAAAGAACTTGATTCTTAGAAAAAGTGAAGTATATATTGTAGGATTTATTTAGAGGGATTATTTACTTTAAGTTTTTAAACCAAATTTGAAGCAATTTAAGTAATAATATAGTGGTATGATATTACGAATTTCTGTAAAGATTAGAGTATTTTCTTTAAATCTACTTTCAAGTGTCACTGATGGTAGGAAATTAGAATTCATCAATGAAGGTTACTTTTTTTTTAGCATATCTCTATAGCTATACATTTTAGTAATCATTATTTGGCTTTTTAGTCTCTTCTTACACTCACACACACACACACACACACACTCCCGACACACACAAATTAGGCCTCATTATGGACATAATCTTCTTTACATTGAAATCTGCCTGTCCTTTTCTCACTCACAAAGAATCTCAAATGCAAATTTTCTTTCTTAAAATATGTTAATGCCAGAAATACTATTCATTTTTGTCTCTAACTTGGTAAAATTTTACTAGATAGTTAATTTGCCAATGTGCATCTCATTCTAGATATTATTATCTAATCATGAGTAACAGCCATTGACAGTCTAATATTTTGTATATTACATGTATTATTACTATTATCCCTTAGTCCTAGACATTCTGGGAATTGCATTACACCAAAATAATTCAAGTATTAAAAGTAAATGGAATTCACACTATAGTTTTCATTTTAGGTTTACCCTGATAAACTTTCAGCTAAGCTTCCTGGGGAAGATTACACTCTCTGATCACCCTGAACCAACAGGGGGCTATGGGAAGAATCATGAATCTTAAGGGTGGCCAATATTCCATTGAAAACGCCACTGTCTGAAATATATAGCTGTAATATTCATGTGAAAGTTTGCATGATTAATTGGAAGCATATTGATAAGTCAACTTTTTTTCATGGATTTCTTGTTATGAAAGTCTTTTATGTTATATGAATCAAATAAAAATAGTCCAAACAGAAACAGGTTGTTTGCTTAATGGTCTGTGAAACTAGGACCAATGATTGCATTGTAATTTCTGCCAGTAAGGCTCTTAAACATTTAATAAAATCATCAGATTGCTAAAATTTTTTCCTCTGCTTCCGTGCCCTGTTATGGCTCAGAGATTTAATTTAAATAATGGAATCAATAGTGTGATAAGATTGTAGCTTTCTTTTCAGGGATCTGTTACAGTGAGAAATATTAGGGACCGCTTTGTCATGAAAAGGGATATAAGTGACAATGCCTTTGAGTTTCCCCTAATGCTATCCCCAAAATTGCTCTACTTAAATCATTGTTCTCCACATTTTGGTGAGTCTTCATTTATACATAAAATAAACTCAGTTAAAAAAATAAAACTCAAACTCAAATAGAATCTTCTATACATGTACTTTGTTTGTTTAGTACATTATCTTATTCTAAAAAATATTGAAACTTCTGCACAAAATAGACATTATCGGGCCGGGTGATAGTCCAGTGGGTAGGGCATTTGCCTTCCATGCCCCGGCCCATGTCAGCCCAGGTTCGATCCCAGCCATCCCACATGATGCCCTGAGCACCGCCAGAAGTAATTCCTGAGTGCAGAACCAGGAGAAACCCCTGAGGATTGCGGGTGTGACCCAAAAAGCAAAAAAAAAAAAAAAAGACATTATCAACAATGAACAATGAACTAACGTATTGATTTTTAAAATCACTGGCTAATATCTCAACAAACTTTTGCATTTGAAATTTATTGTTATTATAGTGGGTAATATATTTATATCAAAAATAGTTTTCCTAGATATATTGATGAATACTTTGAGATTAAGAAAATACTTGTTTTAGTCTCATGGAGTCTATTCTGTGCATATAACATATATGTTTCATATATTTATCTCTATTTGAATTCTTTAATCAGCATTCTTTCTTTTTTTTGGCTTTTTGGATCACACCTGGCGAAACTCAGGGATTACTCCAGGCTCTACACTCAGGAATAACTCCTGGCTGGTCTCGGAGGACCACATGGGATGTTGGGGATCAAACTGGAGTTGGTTGCGTGTAAGGCAAATGCTCTTCCCACTGTACTATTGCTCTGGTCCTATCAACATTATTTCTTGATCAAAAAATTTGTCAGCCACTTATCCATTTGAAGATAATGTTTTTAGTTAAAATTTCATAGCATAATCTATACATTTACATCACAGACCCTATATAAATAGAACAAAACAATTGGGGAAGAAAAAGCAAACACATTAATGATAAGTTTATTGCATTTACTTCAGAGAATTATTATTTTTCTTCCAATGATGACACATGGTCTTAAGAAACATAGACAAAGTGAAGATCAGCATAATTTTAGTAAGGCTTTTCTTCATTCATAACGATATTAGTAGTAAAAGCATATAAAAGCAGCAATACTTTCTTCTTGCACGTCAGTGAATCATCATGTGCAATAGAACTTGCTTAGGCATCTAATTTGGGTATTATGCATTGCCAATGACTAAACTGGAGTCAGCTGGATACAAGGCATGTTCCATAAACCCTGTACTATGTCTACATGGTTTCTATATGTTTATCTCAAGAAATAAAGACAGAGACATAAATGTTTAAAAGTTGACAATTTCTCCATATGCATTTTATGTAATGCTCAATATTTTACTTTAATTTTACAAATCATAGGCCCACAGTTCTGATGGTGTTTGGTTTGAAAATTTTGAAAGGTTTTAAAATATAGGAGTGATAAATTGCTATATATCCAATTCTCATGAAATGTTTTACTGAGATAAAATTTACATAATATATCAAGTTTTTCATGTAGCATCTTGTTGAATATTCACAACTCTATCATCTAAGATCTTTATAAAGATAAGCAAGGCAACTCTTTATACCTATATCCATTTAGTTAGTAAATAGCAAGGCTGAGCAATAATGAGAATTCAGAGACTATGATTTTGAAAATATGACTTCTACTTTACTGCCACTCATTCAGGGAACTGGTGTAAGAGAAGTTAGCTAAATCACCAGACCCTACTTGCCAGCATACCGATGATCTAATAATATCAAAAGATATTTACAATTTGCATGCAATACAGGGGTGGTGGTATGAAAAAAGGAAAAGTGCTAAAGGTTTCCTGAACTAGGTGGTTATTCGTCTTTAACCTCAAAATGCTCCAATTGGAAATGTATCATTGACTCAGTCAAATTAAAGTTGAGGTAGGACCATTGGTTACTGTGGAAATTATTTATAGGAAATATATAAAAGCTCGCTATCTCAGGTTCATGTCCATTTAAAATTATATTCTCCGTGTTAAAGAGTCCTGGTGGTGTTTGGAAGCAGCAGAGTAAGATAGATTGAAAAGCCAGAAATGCATTTCTGCAATTTGAGATAAATAGATTTAGGATAAAGTAGTCTATCAGGTTATCTCTAGTTACCAAGCATGATCTTGATGAATGAAACCTAGGTAATCAGGTTTTGAATAAGTACTACATTTGGATTTGGGGAGTTTAGACAGAATGAGAAAAATGGAAATCAAAGTGAATGATTAGGAAGGATGATGATGGGGAAGATGGATGGAGGGAGATACAGAAACAAATTACACCTCTCTATTCATTATAGTTATTTCCATGATATAGCAACTTAAGAACTTCTAAAGGTATACATACCTCACAAATGAATTCTTCCTGATCAGCAAGACCAGGATTCTTGGCATCAGACCTATGCTTAGCTCTAGGATCTATTTCTTTCTATTTCTGTGAGCTTATTTTTTACCTAGCTCTCAGTTATCTTTTATTTTAAATTATTATTTATCTAGAAATAAAATTTATCTAGAAATAAAATATTAATCTATAAATAAAATAATTAAATTTTTTTCTTTTAAATTGTTATTTATCGAAGATTATTGATCTGGAAAAATCATTGCTAGGATCAATATTATTAAAGATATGGTTTATAATTTCCAAGATAGAGGTTTAGGATACTCTAATCAGTCAGTAATTTATAATTTAAATTATAAAGATAATTTCAGTTATCTTTCTTCTGAAAAGATAATTTCAGTTATCTTTCTTCTCACCCAGTAATTTAACAGAAAAAATGTATATGCTGTTTCCGAACAGATTCACACACAGTCATCACACAGATGTATATACACATATAAATTATTGGTTAGTGGAGAAAAAATAACCAGGTACTATCCAACTGTGGAAAGCAAGCACATCTTACATCATACAAGCAAATTACAGAGATCTTTAGAAGATAAATTATCATTTAATAGTCATGGAATTTAAAGGACAGCTTCTTAAGAATGTTCAAAGGTTAGCTAGGAAGTACCTATTTACCAAAGAAGCTAATTCTTATCTTTGGCAAAAGTTTAGAAGAAATTTTAGGTCTTTTTTAGGGACAATCAAGCTAAATCCTAAAAGATCAGACCTTTTGGGAAGTTATATCTGAGATCATAAAATACTTTACATTCAAGTTAAACAAAATCAAATCATTGATATCTGCTAGAGAAACATCTATGATCCTACCAAGGACCAAACTTTACACCTCCCTTTCTAAAAGTATAGTGACATATCATAGGGCTTTGCTTTTTATTCTTAGGCTGTGTCTAGCAAAAAATATAAGTGGAATATTCTATTCACAGGTACTCTCTGAATCTACATATCTCACCACTTGATCACGTCACTTGACATCCTGTTATTCATTGATTTGCTAGAGCAGACGCCAGTAACATTTCCATTTGACCTTATCATGTGCCAGTGTAGCCCAATGGCATCTTGTTGCTACAGGAATATGAAGAGCCTTGAACCCTTCATTCAGGGTCTTGACAAAGAAGTCTGACCTTGTAGGTGGGAGGCCACGTAATCTTTTGACATCCCGTAGGATCCAGTCGGTAACGGCTCTAGTTCAGTGGTAGTCACCAAATTGTATTACATGTCCAGCCCATCTGATTTTTGATGCCTTGGCAAGTGAGACAGCGTCCCTGACTCTGGAACAGCGATGGGTGTCAGAACTCTGGATTCCTTCTCTCACTTAGTGAGGCGTGATATTCCAAGCTTAGCTCTTTAGATTCCTCTCTGGGAGACCCAAATAGCATTCTCATCCTTCTTTCCCTAGGTCTCTGAGACATATGTTAATGCAGGGCCGAATGGTGGAGTCGAAGAGATGTGCCTGGAGCAGGAGTTTATTTGTCTTTTTAGCTATTTCTTCGATGCCTTTGAAGGCATACCATGCCGCTCTGCCGCTCTCTTCCTCCTGTGCAGCTCAGGTTTTACGTCATTCATAATGTTGACTTCTTGACCTATGGACACATAACTGCTACATTCAGAGATGTTTGTTCCATTGAGAGTGAATGGGGCCTCTGGAACTAGATCATTTTTCATGAACATAGTTTTGTTGAGATTCAGCTGTAGACCTCTCTTTTCACATTCTCAGTCGAAGTCAGCCAGCATTTGTGCCACTTGGCTAATGTTTGGTATTATTAGAACCATGTGATCAGCGAAGTGGAGGTGGTGTAGTTGCTGACCATCTATCTTCACTCCCATTCCAATTGTAGCATGATGTTCTTGAGGGTGATGCTGGAGAGTTTTGGTGAAATGATATCACCCTGCTGAACCCCTCTTTTGACATCAATGATCACTTCCTTGTAGAATAGTAAGAATGCATAAATTTAGAGAATTTAGTTAGCTCTTTCAATAACATTACATATCAAACAATTGTTCTTTAATGTGACCTGTACTATTATGCATGTTTTCCATCTATTGCCTCATTCAGTGGTCCCCAAACCTTAAAAGTGGTTACTACTATTATCCTCGTCATGCAAATAAGAGAGTTCAAAGACAGAAAAGTTAAGTAATCTTCCCAAGATAAAGCCTTTTTGTCCAATGGACTCTGCCATATGCCACTATTCTCCATGGTGCTTAGAAACACTACACAGAAGACAAGGCAACTTCTTTTTATGGTGTAGCATGATTAAATTATTATTCTGTTCCACAATAAAGATGGATTGACAGCTTTCTGACCAGTGAATCATTATTGCAAAACTATAGTAAGGTTATGCCTTGCATGTCACAATACCTTTTATGACATAAATTATTTTATTACTAATATATCTATATCTATCATAGAACTTCTCTTAAATCCAAATGTTAACTTTCTGATTAATCAGCACCGCTAAAGAGTCAATTGGATTAAGTCCAGTAAGCAAGAACAAATGTTTGGGTGATTTTTTTTTAAGTTTGATATCTAATTATTCTTCCTTTTCTCTGTGAGATATTAAGAGAAAGGAGGTAAAGAGAAGTGGATAAAAAAAAGAGTCTTCCCAAAGGAATCCCAGTAGATCTAATTTTCTGAACTAGAGTTTTATTTTAAGTAAAATGGTATTCAATACATCGTAGAGTCCTTTGAAATTCCATCTTACTAAATCCGCTCAGGATTTAGGAGGCCAATTTAATAAGTGATTGTAGAATTCCTGCCATCTGAGTGCTGCCTCAGGAGTTATTCCCCTGTTGTGTGTTTCTTTTTAAGTACTGGAAGGCCTGGGGATATACTAAACAGAATTACAAAAATGAATTATACAAGATGTGACTTTAAAATAATGATACTAATTCTACAAGCCACACCTGAAAATCAATTTTATTGCTATAAATCATACTTACATTTTTTAGTCAATAAGATAGAGCACACAATAAGTGGGATTAAGGAGCAAAAAGAGATTAGAAGAAAGCACACAAACTCAGAATGGTGAGTTTCTCTGGGGTGAAAGGAGAACCTTGCTTACTCCATAATGTTCTTATTTCTAAGTGCAGTATGTTCATACACTTCTAAAACTGAGCTCATTCTGATCCAAAGAGTAAGCAAATGAATTAAAAACAGTAGTGTATTTTTGACATGAATTTAAAATAATGAGATTTTATGCTTGTAAGTTTTTTGCATTTTAATAAGTCATAATTAATATTTTATATGGTTAGTTTACATTTTAAAAAATATTTATTATACCACCATGAGATATCCGATTACAAAATTGTTCATGTTTGTGTTTCGGTCGGCAGTGTTCCTGCACCCATCCCTCCACCAATGTCCCTTTCCTACCACCAAGGTCTCCGATTCTCTCCCTCCTCCCTAGTCTGCCTCTATGGCAGGTTCTTTATCTCTTTTCTCTCTCTTTCTCCCTCTCTCTTTCTTCTCTCTCGTTCTCTCTTCCTTCTCTTACATATTGTGGATTGTAATACATACATTTTGTCTTCCCGTTCATCTTTGATTTGCTCGAGTGGGTGGGTACCAATAACATCTCCATATGACCTGTCTCATGCAAGTAGAGCCCAAGGGCACCTGCTTGCTCCAGGAACATAAAGAGCCTCAAACCATTCCATCAGGTCATGGGAATGAGGTCTATAATTGTTACTGGTATCTGGCATATCAAATACGGCACGGGTAGCTTGCCAGGCTCTGCCGTGCGGGTAGCATACTCTTGTAGTCATCTCAAAATCCAGCATTTATTGATGAACCGAGCCGGGCTGTGATGACTGGTCTGCTGGGTGGAGTAAATGGATGGCACAATGGATAGCGCATTGGACTTCTAGAGGCATAAGAGTATACACAAGAAAATATTAATAAGCCACATACTCAGTGTTTTACAGCCCAGTACCTAAAAGAAATAGCTTATCTAGAAATTACACAATTTGTTTTGGTGCTACACCTAGTGGCGTTCAGGGCTTACTCCAGACTGTGCTCAGGGTGACTCCTGGGGGAACTCATGGACCATATGGAGTGTCAGTGATGGAATCTGTGTCAGCAACATCAAGGTAAGTGCCCTACTTGCTATACTATCACTCTTGCTACAAATTATGCATTTTCCTCCAGAATATAAAAATCTCATTTTAGCTAGACAGGAGCAGGAAAAGTAGGTATGTCAGAGCATATGGTCTCAACACCCAGAGAACCCTACCCTTTCCCAAAGGGGCCTTCCCAAGCAGTGCCCTGGGGGCTAACGGCCATTCCTGCAATACTCTGACTGTTCAGTACCATCTGGAGTGTAGCTCAAGGATGCAGAGCTACACTCAGGCCTGTGGAGCAGGTACCTCCAGGGTAGCCCTGGTGCGGCTAAGGTGCCTCCAGTGCCATGGCTGGCAGTGCCTGGGGACTGTATGGTGCTGGGATCTGAACTTGGGTCCAGAGCACGCAAAGCATGCACCCGGAGTGCTGAGTTTTCTCCCCACCCCCTCTTGCCCATTAATTCCTTCGAGTCCAGGGAGAAATGTTACCTTAAAAAAAGAGCTAAGTGGGCCAGACAAATGGTACAGTGGGACAGTGCTTTCCTAGTACAAGGCACTTCGTACCCTCTAAGGTCCCCTGAGCACTGTCAGAAATGCTCCCTGAACACAGAGCCAGCAGTAGCCCTGAGCACTGCAGGATACAGCTAAAACAAACAAAAATAAAGCTTAAGAAAGGGGTTCCGGGCATTCAGCCTCTCCCTAGCCAGCTGACCATGAAGCTCCTAGGAGGACAGATGAATTTTGGGAGTGGGCCCCATCACCTCTGTGGGGCCCTAGAAGCAGTCATTTGAGACTTGTCCACCACTATAGCCGCCATTTTCACTGTACACCATTTTCACTGATGTGTTGCACATGCTGCAACACATCGGAACCCACCCAGGAGAGATTCCGATCTCAAGACCAGATTAACAGAGTAGCCGAGTTCGAGCCCAGGTAGGCAGTTCCAAGAAGTGGAAGTCACGGGGCATTCGTCAGATGGAGCTGGGGCGACCCTGTCTCCTCTCTATCTTGTTCAAGAGCCCGGTTGCCCAGCCCAAGAACTGCCCCGGGCGAGCAGCCACAGCATCAAGAGCCCCAGACTCAATAGGGAGAGCTCAGCTGACCATGAGGCTCCCTAAGTTCATCAAACTAGGGAACCAATCATGTCCTAGAATATACTACATTCCACAATGTGTAGGAGAGGTAGGGAGGAGGGAGAGATAGAGAGAAAGAGAGAAAGGAGATACAGAACCCGCCACGGAGGCAGGCTAGGGGAGGCGAGAGGGAGTGCGGACATTGGTGATGGGAGATGTGCCGGGTGGAGGGATGGGTGTTGAATACATTTTGTAATACATACAATTGTTTACACGAGTCATCCTGAACAGGATTGGAAGAACATTAGATGAAAGACAACCATGTGAGCAAGCTGACTTCCGGAAAGGATTCAGCATAATCGACCATATCCACACAGTAACCATATCATTGAGGTTTGTAAGGAGTACAAGATGCCACTCTGTCTCATGTTCATTGATTTACAGAAAGCCTTTGATTCTGTGGAGACTGAAGCAGTCATCGAAGCCCTAGCCAAACAGGGTGTTCAAACCCAATACATCAAGATCCTTCGTGAGGGGCCGGAGGCGATAGCCCAGTGGGTAGGGCGTTTGCCTTGCACCACGGCGGTCTGTGCCGGCCCGGGTTCGATCCCGGCATCCCATATGGTCCCACGAGCACCGCCAGGAGTAACTCCTGAGTGCAGAGCCAGGAGAAACCCCTGAGCATCGCCGGGTGTGACCCAAAAAGCAAAAAAAAAAAAAAAAAGATCCTTCGTGAGCTGTATTACGGATTCACCACCAGGATCTCACCATTCTACAAAGAAGTGATCATTGATGTCATTGATGTCAAAAGAGGGGTTCCACAGGGTGATACCATTTCACCAAAACTCTTTAGCGCCACCCTCGAGAACATCATGCGACAATTAGAATGGGAAGGAATGGGAGTGGAGATAGACGGTTGGCAACTACACCACCTCCGCTTCGCTGATGACCTCATTCTAATAATACCAAACATTAGCCAAGCGGCACAAATGCTGGATGACTTCGACCGAAGAATGTGGAAAGAGAGCTCTACAGCTGAATCTCAACAAAACAATGCTCATGAAAAATGAACTAGTTCCAGAGGCCCGATTCACTCTCAATGGAACAAACATCTCTAAATGCAGCAGTTATGTGTACCTAGGCAGAGAAGTCAGTATGATGAACGACCTAAAATCTGAGCTTCACAGGAGTAAGAGAGCAGCAAGGAATGCCTTCAAAAGCTTCAAAGAAATAGCTAAAAAGGACAAAGAACCTCCGGCTCTGGGCACATCTCTTTGACTCCGCCATTCTCCCTGCATTAACATATGCCTCAGAGACCTGGACCCTACGAAAGCAGGATGAGAATGCTATTTGGGTCTCCCAGAGAGGAATCGAAAGAGCTATGCTTGGAATATCACGCCTCACTCAAAGTGAGAGAAGGAATTCGGAGTTCTGACCTCCATCGCTATTCCAGAATCAGGGATGCTGTCTCGTTTGCCAAGGCATCGAATATCAGATGGGCTGGACATATAATGCGATTTGGAAGCAACCGTTTGACTAGAGCCGTTACCGACTGGATCCCACGGGATGTCAAAAGATCAGGTGGCCGCCCACCCACAAGATGGTCAGACTTCCTTGTCAAGACCCTGAAGGAACGGTTGAGGCTCTTCATATTCCTGAATCAACCAGATGCCATTGGGCTACATTGGCACCTGACAGGGTCCAATGGAAATGTTACTGGCGCCTGCTCGAGCAAATGGATGAATAACAGGATTCAAGTGATCAAGTGATGTATATATATATATATATACATATATATACATTTATTTGTGTGACATATATATGTCACACAAATAAATATATATACATCACTTGATCACTTGATCACTTGAATCCTGTTTTTATATATATATATGTCACACAAATAAATGCAATCATTCTATATTGTCTTTTCCTTCTGACTAATTTCTCTCAACATGATACTCTCCATGTCCATCCATTTATAGGTAAATAAATGATACTCTCCATGTCCATCCATTTATAGGTAAATTTCATAACTTCATTTTTCCTAACAGCTGCACAGTATTACATTGTGTAGATGTACCAAAACCTCTTTATTCAGTCATCAGTTCTCAGGCACACTGGTTGTTTCCAGATTCTGGCTATTGTGAATAGTGCTGCTATAAAAATAAAAGTATGCTTGTAAGTATTAACCATTCTAAGACTGCCTATTATTAGCATGCAATAGTATGTTCCCATATTACATGATTTTAGGGTTTGCTTAATTATCATTGTTAATCACAAGTTGGACAGTGTTTTCCACTTGGGGTATCACTGTTTGCACTGCTTTTAAGAGTGCTAATACTATCATATTTCTCACTAGACATCATTCATTAATTTATTCATTCATTCTTTCCAAAACTCTTAGCTGTATTTTCATTCCTTTGATTTCTTTTGTCTGATTTATGTATTTAATGTTCACTAGCACAGGACAAATGCTTAAGGTCAATACTTTTAAGATATCAGGGGAAAACTTCACTTTATCTTCTTAAAGGAAATAATAGCAAAGAGAGCAAAAGAAGAGAAAATCATTTATTCCTAAACTTAAATTTTTCATCATAAGCAATTGCTAAGGATGGCAGTGGGGGAGAACTATATCTTCAAGCAAAAATGAAGGGGAAGGCGAATCCCTGTGGACCCATCTGAGACAAGACATTTTTTGACTCGTTATCAAATAGTGAAATTAACTAGAAGCCTGATAGTACTGCACCCTGAGGCCAAGTGATATTCAGACATTTGTATTCCAATTTGGAGAATTGAGGTATAAATATTAGCTTCAATCTCTGGCTGCTTGCTCTTCTTTGATCTGATAACTTTTCATTACCCTGTATTTATAGGGACAATATATGTACATTAGCAAACTTGAAATAATTTTAAAATTTATACCTAAAAATTCAAATGAGACTATTTATAAAACCATGAAGTTAGTTTTTTTTAATTAAGGGATTTCAAGGAATTTCATCATTAGCAGAAGTATTAAATGCTAGGAGAATAACCAATAATTGGCATTTTATTATAAAAGTTTTTAATTTTTTTAATTTTTTCCTTGCCTTTTTGGGGTCACACCCAGAAGTGCTCAGGGGGGTTACTCCTGCCTCTGCACTCTAGAATTACTCTTGGCAGTGCTCCGCGACTGCGTGACATCTTAGGTAGTACTGATTTTAGGATCAGGTCAGTCCCAAGATCTTTGACATTTATACACTATATACAGTTCTAGGCAGGTTCTAACTAATACCCACCATACAAATAAGCCTAGCAAGAAGCCCAGAGCATACCACACATCATGAGGTCAGTCATTCTCAACAGCGAGACTCCATAGTTCCTGAGATCTCCATCCAAGAGAAAATCTGATCTTTCCCTTTAAGTTTCATCAGTGAGTGCTTGCCATGTGAGCCTTCTACTGAGAGTATCCCACCTACATGGCAGAGCCTAGCAAGCTACCCATGTTTTATTTGATATGCCAAAACTAGTAACAATTATGGACCTCAATTCCATGACCTGAAGAATGGTTTGAGGCTCTTCCCTGTCCCTGGAGCAAGCAGATGCCCTTGGGCTACACTTGCTGCAACACTACATATGGAGATTTTTACTGGTGCCGCTCTAGCAAATTGATAAACTATGGGAAGACAGCGATACAGTGATACAGTGATGAGTTATATATATATATATACATATATACATATATGCATTCACATAAATTCACATAAATATATTAAAAAGGTTCCTGAAAACATTAAGATATATTTAACATTTTGGAACCATTGAAGTATCTACTCACTAGTCTTTTATGTAAATGAGGAGATACATTTCTAAACATAATCTCCTGACTGGTATATATGTAAACAAATAAAAAGGTCAAGCACTTTTGAATCAGGCCTAGAATTATATGTAGCATTGCATGTAGTTTTGTCCCTGGTTGAGTTATTCAATTTTGAGGGGTCCTTTATTTGTAAAATGGAGATTATGATATTTAGAAGTAATTGTGTAAGTTAGACATGATAGATTATTTATCCACAACACAGTAAGTTTTTAAAAGTCGGCAGTTATGAATTAAAACTCTAATTATTAGTAAAGATGAATGCCATTTTAAATAGAACTTTGCATCGCCAAATAAATCTTATAAGACACTAGTCGCAACAGAAATGGCACAGCCTCTATTCAATTCCTAGCATAGGGCAGGAATTTCATTTTGCTCTTGATCTCTTTTGAATTGATGCAGCAATCTTAAGAAGTAGATATTCTTATATCTGTTTAAAAATGAGATGACTGAGACTGAATAAAACAAAGCAACCTCCTTAAATTCACACAGCCTTAAAAGTGAAAATATCACCGAAGGAGAGTTTTGCTAAATGAAATGTTGCTTATTCATCATTGCTTTGCTAATTAAGTATCTTTCCAAATTTATTTTTAACCATGAGATGGTGTCAAGTATAATATCTATGATCATAAAGTCCCAATTCTCATGAAAGTTGTCTACCAACAAGTTTTGGAAAAAGTTTCAAACACTGCTTAGCAACTCTATGACAATGTCCAGAAATCTTTGTGATGCAGAGCTTGGAAATTCAGCCTCGGTGTTCCATGGTTTATTTTTTTCTTCATCAGGGTGAAAGAGAAGACTTTTGCATTTTCAATGTTTAAAATAGACTCTATTTTCTGTATTTCTTTCAAATTATCTTGGGTGACAATTGATCAAACATTCTGTACTATGTCAAAATGTTTGTGGAAAATATTTAGAAACCTGTAATTTCAAAACATGTTGGCTATTTGTCTTCAGAGCACAGTAGATAACTAAGCCATAAGGGCATCAAAGTTTTGATTTTACCTTGTGGTTCCCCTAACTTGAATAAACCACAAAGGCACACACATATGCATGCACTCCAAGATGTGACATGCAACTTGAATATTTTTTTGATCACTAGATTATTTGTATTTTAAAGCCTTGTAGACATTGTTGTTGAAACTGTAATCTTGGAAATTACCACAAAACAATAAACAACACATTTTTTTCACATACTCGAGCAAGTTATAGGATGAGTAGTTTATCTACATGCATCAAATTGAATAAAAAATAGTTAATAAATACATGAAAAATTGGTCTGAGTTAAACATACTATAATTATCTTTTCCTATAAAATACAAAAATAGATTTTGGTTAAGATCAATAGATAAATATATTAAATGTTTGTTTTCAGAATGAATATGCTTATTGTCATGTAAGAAATTTCTAGAGAACCCATACATAATATGTCTGAAAAGGACATGCAAACATTTATAAACATAAAGGGAAGAGACCATAGGTAGTACCTTTCCTGCATGTCTATGAACACTTCATTTAGGTGACAATTATTATTTCATGTTCCAAATAAAAAGGATATATATATAAGGATTACTCTTAATTCATTAAATTACAAACCAACTTAATAATTTGAGCAACTATATTTAAATTGTGACAATAATAACTAATCTTTAAAAAATCAGGCTGAGCGACATCTATTTAGCACACTACATCTATGAAAAAATTCTACATCCTTGTGAATTGGTAAATTACTGTGAAGACATTGGTAAGGCATTTTGACAAGTCTTTTTGTCATTTTATAATGACTAAATTGATAACTTTATTGCAGTTTTCTATTGCTTTCAAAAATAAAGTTAATTTTTTCATGAAATTCAATGATTTTAATTTGGACTTTATTATCTTCTAATATCAAGTACGACTTTAACTTATGTTCATTGTCATCAACTATGACTTCCTTAGTAAGTGTTTAAATTTTCTCTATGTATGTGCAATGTTGCAGGTGGAAGAAAGGTTGCAGAACAAAATTTCGTAATTGAAGGAGCCATGCTGTTTCAGAAGGACTCAAACTTAGAAAGTTGTCCAGCTGTTCTCTGTGGGAATGCTTTTGGAAGCAGAATGATCTCTGTGACTTTCGGGGATTTTCACTTATTTTTTTAGTTCAAACAAACAAAAAATCAGGGTATCCGATAAGTTCTGTCAAAAGGTATAAAATGAGGAGAATTCAAATAAACACTCCTTACTATCCCCTAATAATTGACTACCTTTTAATTAAACAAAAGAAATCGAATGGGCAGAAGAGATAATACAGAAGTAACATTTTCCTTGCAATCCCTTGCATGGCATAAAATGAGGAGAATTCAAATAATCCCATATGGCTATATGGGATTGATATTGCCATAGAAACTTTAAGTCTAATGTAACCATATTACCAATATCTTATTGATTTCTTTATAAAAATAAAAGGAAATAAATAAAAGAAAGAGATGGATAACGAAGGAAAGAAAGAAAGAAAGAAAGAAAGAAAGAAAGAAAGAAAGAAAGAAAGAAAGAAAGAAAGAAAAGAAAGAAAGAAAAGAAAGAAAGAAAGAAAGAAAGAAAGAAAGAAAGAAAGAAAGAAAGAAAGAAAGAAAGAAAGAAAGAAAGAAGAAAGAAAAAGAAAGAAAAGAAAGAGAGAGAGAAGGAAGGAAAGAGAGAGAAGGAAGGGAAAGAAAGAGAGAGAGAAAAAGAAAGAAAGAAAGAAAGAAAGAAAGAAAGAAAGAGAAAGAAAGAAAGAAAGAAAGAAAGAAAGAAAGAAAAAGAAAGAAAGAAAGAAAGAAAGAAAGAAAAGAAAGAAAGAAAGAAAGAAAGAAAGAAAAGAAAAATAACATTTCTGTTACTGGATTTGGCATATCGAACACGCATCAGACAGCTTGCAATATATTCATTGACCATATTTAGATAACTAGCTCCAACAAGCTGTATAGAATAGATTTTTCAGTGTATGCTTATGACAGGCTCAAACAGAAGTTGAGAAAAATAAGTGTCCACAGGTGCAGTGGTGGAGGGTTTAGGGTTGACTAGTAGAAAACCACTTCGTTCTAGAAAGTGGATGTAAGAACAAAAGTTGGCCAGATTCCCACATAAAAACTCAGCCGAAAAAAAATTCATGACTTTATCAATACCATTCCAATATATGGGCTGTACTGGTCAATATAATCATTGCTGGCTAGAAGGGAGCAGGCATGGTCTGGGGAGGTGGGTGGGTGGGGAAATGAGGGTCTTAGGGAGTGGTGGGAGCACACTGGTGGTGGGACTGGTGCTGAACAATGAGTCTTTCTAACAAATGTATTGTGAAAAACTTTGCACTTTGTAAACCACGGTGTTGAAATAAAGTTTACATATAATTAGTCTTACAAAAAAAAAAAGAAAGAGAGGAGAAAGACAAGGCCAGGAGAGAGAGAAAGAGAGATAGAGAGAGAGAGAGAGTGTGTGTGCAGGTAAGGTACTTGCCTTTCATATGGTGAAACCTTGGTTCATGTGAATGAAACACTGGTTCAATCCTCATTACATCATATGTCTAAACACTTTTACTATCACCTGATAACTGAATACCTACTAATTAAACAAGAAAGTACAAACGGGCAGAAGAGATAATACAGAGTAACATTTTCCTTACATGTAGCCTATCCTTGTTTAAATCCTGGCCAGGCATGCACTGTCTGAGTCACTCCAGAGAATAGAGCCAGGAATAGCTTCTTAGCACCAACAGTGACTCACCCTCTCCCACAAAAAATGGTGTTAGCTAAATATGAGGAGTTATCTATACCTTGCACCCACTTAATTTTAATGTATTTATTGCTCCCCTCTTTTTACTTCTACAGCCACATGATAGGAATTGCAAGTTAATGAACTTCAGGTGATTTTACTCTCTGTGGCTTTCTACAAATATTCCTCTTTCAAAATGTTCTATATTGATCACTTGATCACTTGACATCCTGTTATTCATTGAGTTGCTCTAGTGGGCGCCAGTAATATTTCCACTTGACCCTATCACATGCCAATGTAGCCCAATGGCATCTGCTTGCTTCGGGAATATGAAGAGCCTCAAACCGTTCATTCAGGGTCTTGAGGAAGAATTCTGGAGCATCTTGTAGGTAGGCAGTCACATGATCTTTTGACGTCCCGTGGGATCCAGTTGTTAATGGCTCTAGTCCAGCAGTTGTCTCCAAATCGTATTACATGTCCAGTCCATCTGATTTTTGATGCCTTGGCAAACGAGACAACGTCCCTGACACTGGAACAAAGATGGAGTTCGGAACTCCGGTTCCTTCTCTCACTTAGTGAGGCATGATATTGCAAGTATAGCTCTTTCGATTCCTCTTTGGGAAACCCCAAATAGCATTTCATCCTGCTTTCATAGGGCCCAGGTCTCTGAGGCATATGTTAATGCAGGGAGAAGGGTGGAATCAAAGAGATGTGCCTGGAGTCAGACGTTATTTGTCCTTTTAGCTATTTTCTTCGATGATTTTGAAGGCATTCCATGCTGCTCACTTCCTCCTGCGCAGCTCAGGTTTTTGGTCATTCATCATGTTGACTTCTCAACCGAGGTACACATAACTGCTGCATTCAGAAATGTTTTTTCCATTGAGTGTAAATGAGGCCTCTGGAACTAGTTCATTTTTCATGAAAATAGTTTTGTTGAGATTCAGCTGTAGACCTATCTTTCCACTTTCTCGGTCAAAGTCAGCCAGCATTTGTGCCACTTACTAATATTTGGTTATTAGAACAATGTCATCAGCGAAGCAGAGGTGGTATAGTTGCCCACCAACTATCTTCACTCCCATTCCTTTCTATTCTAATTGTTGCATGACATTCTCGAGGGTGGTGCTGAAGAGTTTCAATGAAATGGTATCACCCTGCCTAACCCCTCTTTTGACATCAATGATCACTTCCTTGTAGAATGGTGAGATCCTGGTGGTGAATCTATAATACAGCTCATGAAGGATCTTGATGTATTGGGTTTAAATATTGTGAGGAGTCTATAAAGATCACACCTTCTACAAGATCATAGTTGGTGATTTTAATGCCAAGATAGGATGGAGATCTGCTAAAGAACTCCACATTGCCTGAATGGAATGAACAGCGTGAAGGACTGAGTTCATCATGTCTACCAAGAGAATTCATGGGAACTACAGTTCCAGAAGGCTGAATCAAAACGTTGGACATGGGAATCTCCTGGTGGACAGTACTACCTTGAAATGGACGACATCTTATTCAATTGACGGTTTTGCCTGACCGATGTCACTATCATCTCAAAATTCCAAACAGGATCAGACCACTGGCTCCTTCATGCAAAATTCGACTACATGCAATGCGGATAAATGGCTGCAAAGTTTAAGAAGAGAACTCCCAGAATGACCACCAAGTGGGAACTCTTTGGCACCATTGCAACAACATGAGAAGATGCCGTCGTGGACAACATCAATGAAGAATACAACCGACTGGTTCAGCACCTTCATGATTGTGCAAAGAACTCAGAGAGAAAGACACAAATGGACACCTATCTTCAAAAACTCTCAACCTCATTTGACAACATGGCAAGGCGCAAGACTCAGGCAACCAAATGCTAAAGTCATAGCTTGCAAAGCAGTGCAGAGAAGTGTAAGGGAAGACCTAAAAGAGAGAAGAGCAGAAATACTGGCTGATGCAGCAGAAACCAGGAAAAGCATTCACAACTTTTGCCTGTCTTTCGCCAACTATAAGGCCAAGATGGCTGCACTCCGATGACCTGATGGATCAATCACATCTTCCAGAAAGGCAATAGAGAAGATTATCCATGACTTCTACTCAGATCTCTTTGATAGCCACATCCACCTGCCCACTTACCAAATTCGGCAGGAAGGGTATGTTGTTCCCAACGTTCTCCCTTCTGAAATCTGACATGCCATTTCGTTGGTAAGGAAGCAAACCGCACGGGCCCAGACAAAGTCAGACACCTGAAGAATCTGCCATCACTACTCTTCAATACACTGTCTCGGCTCTTCACACACTACCTGTCTTAATACAAGGTGCTCTGCTCTCCCAATGGGAAACCAGCAGGACACTTCTACTGTTCAAGAAAGGAGACATCCATGACATTGGCAGCTATCGTCCCATCTGCCTGTTGTCTGTCATCTACAAGATGTTCACTCGATGATGATTCCTGAGTGCAGAGCCAGGAGAAACTCCTGAGCATTGCGGGTGTGACCCAAAAAGGAAAAAAAAGATGTTCACTCAAGTCATCCTGAACAGATTTGACAGAACATTAGATGAAGGACAACCATGCGAGCAAGCCTGCTTCCATAAAGGATTCAGCACAAGTGACCATATCCACACAGTAACGAAGCTCATTGAGGTTTGCAGGGAGTTCAAGATGCCGCTTTGTCTAACATCAAAGAAAATCTTTGATTCTGTTGAGACCGAGTGGTATTCGAAGCCCCTAGCCAAACAGGGCATTCAAACCCAATACATCAAGATCCTTCGTGAGCTTTGTATTACTTTGATATAATATTATAATGTCAACCCAGACTCTACCACTCAACTTCTTATCTAGAGGCCTTTAATACATTTGTCCCATTCAATTTCTCCAGCTGTATTAGGAATGCTTTACTGTCTTTCTATGTTATTTTTCTGTTCTATTCAATCATGTCTCTTACCCTTGAGAATCTGTAATCGCCATCTTTTCTTTATCTCTTCTCATGCCTGTCTTTGACCTTTAATTGGTGAAACCCAATCTTCTCTTTCTATACTTGTTTGTCACACCTTGTAGAAACTTCTGGTAAAAATCAGCTCCTGGGATGAGTGTTACTTCCTTGTTAGGATGGACTTTGGAGAAAGATGCTACACAATCCCAGGACACCATGATTCTGTGCTGGTCCAGGAATTCTAGGTCTCAATTATATGGTGTGTATTCTGGAAGGGAGGTTGTCTCCAATACTGGATAAGCACATCTTCTTGGTATGATGGAGAGAACAGTCAAGGCAGAGCATCCAGTCCCCTTATCACTCAGTGTCTAGGTCAGTGGCTTTGGTGTCCTGAATCTCAAGACAATACTATCCCAATGAGTCTATAAGTCATTTGAGAGGAAAACGAGTGTTTAACTTTGAGAGGTGAATTCTATAACCAGTGCTTTACAGAAACACCATAAATCATGTTTAACTGTTTATATGCATTGACTTCTATGATTTGTGTATGAGTAGGGTCCTTTATATGATTAATTCATGTTTAGGTAGGGTCCTTTACAAATTCATGAACCTCAATTTTTCTCTTCAAATCATGACAGTGCTACCTGCCTGTCTACTCTTTAAATCTGATGTGAGAAAAGGTAAATAATTAATACAAGGGCCATTTGAGAAGAATTAAAGATTTTAAAGATGATTTATGATAGTTCCTTATACTTGCTAATATAAGGAATATATTATACCCATTTTGTTGATTTTTGATCATAAGGAGTATTAAAATGTTTTATCCACTCAAACATATTATAGCTCAGATTATTTAAATCCTTAGTATGGAATCTTAAAATTTGGGTTACATTAAAAACAGTAATATACATAGAATCACCAATAGCTATATTTTCCATTAATTTCTGTTTTTCCTCTTATTTTTTGAAAAGTGATATTTGGACCCTGAGATACAGCTCACAGCATTGGAGTTTATGGATTGTATGCAAAAGCCCAAGTTTGATCCATGGCTAGACATGGTCTCTTAAGAACTACTAGAAGTGACCCAGGAGCATTGAACAGGGTGAACACCACCATTGTGACTCAAGAAACAAACAATAAAAAGGTAATGGTTTGGGGGTCGAGAGATACAACAAGTAAAGGACTTGCCTGTATGCAGTGAACCAGAATTCATCCAAACACCTCTGATTCTTGAGTACAGTGCCAAAAGTAAGGGCTTAGAGTACCAGCAGTGGTCCCAGAACAAAGCAAAAACAATAACCATAACAATAAAGGTAGTGTTTGGAAATCTGTAGTAAAGAAGTTCAAGCAGAAGAATAGAATCCTGTTCCAACTCATCAAGCATTATTTATTCTTAAAACACTCAATTTCATGCAAGTAATTATTTCAACTGAGCTCAGTAATTTTAGGCTGAATTCCATTTTCAGTATTTACTTATGTTGGAAATATCAACCATGGCAAAGTGAAAAGAACAACCTGATCTAATACACATAGGCTCTACTGCTGATCAGGCTGTGTTTAGTCATTCATTAAGCATTCAATGTTAAAAAAATGTTGAGTATTTATTTTGTTGTAGAAGGTGCTGAGGATTAAATAGAAAGAAGATAAGAGACTTCTCAGAGGGAACTTACAGTTAGATAAGAGATACTACAACCCATATGTTGTGGAAAAAGCAATGATGGTAAATATAAGCATAACTATTAATATGGAGAGAAATTGCAGCTCTATTCTTCTATAGTTTTCCTCACCACCTATTTTTTTTCAGTACCATCAAGTGACCCTAAATCTAATGCACTTAGATATGCATTTTACCATTGTACTAATCCCTGACCCCACTCTATTATTCTTAAATCATGAGTTGTCTAGAACTTACAGGACTAAAAAGCTGATGAAAAACAGAAATAATACCATAAAATTTGTAGTTGTTATGCTGTATATTTGTTTGATTTTCAGGTTTACTTAACTCTTTCTATTTGAACGTTTAACACATTCATTAGTTGAGTAACTACTACCATGTTACAAGAAGAGAACCATGGTTTAGGCAATCTCCATGTTTAGAAGATTGACACTGTCTTACAGGATATTAAGTTCATTTAACATTTAGTAAGGGCCTAAAACTATTAGACTCATTTTATAAATTTCAATGAATTGTATGTCTGCATTTGGGTTCTAACTATATGTTTTCAACTTCCTTTTCATAGTCCAGACTTTGCATACATAATCTCTGTGATAAGTATAGTAAACAAGCTAAATTCACACTTATTTTATCACAAACTTGTGTTCACATTGGTGTTATAACCAATGTTACAAACATTGAATGAAAGGATAGGTTGAAGGAAATATAATATAAAAAGTAAGAAGCATCTTAAAAGCAAATTCAATTTGAGAACTAAAATCAACAAAAAACACAAAAATTGCATTTACTTTTAAAAGTCAAGATTCTTTGCAATTTGCTGTGCCATGCTCTAAAACCTCTTGTGGGATCACCTCTTGTGATCTGTGGGTATAGAAGGGCAGTAGACTAAAAAGAACTAGTTAATGGAATGGGCCATTTTAAATCACACCCATGGAAAAAGTCACCAGTAAAATTAGACAATGGGGTAGCTGGAGAAAGGGAGATAGCATCAGAGAAGAGGAAACCCCCCAGCAAGGCACAGTCCCTTTGCCCCTTCACCAACAGCCAGACAGATCACAAGACAACACAGGGATTTCACCATAGAGCACATGGTTATGATCTGAAACTAAGAAAACTAGAAAAACAGGAAACTGTTTGTGTACAGTCCTAGAGAGACCCAGCAACAGGTTATAGAGCAGCATCAAACCCCAAAAAGGGGTCACAGTGATAAGGTTCCTCTCAGCTAGACTCCTCAGAAAGTACGGCATACACTGAAGGCAAGACCAAGTCATTTACTGTACACTGGAGGTTTCCAAAATGTGGTAGCCTGAACCAGTCACAGACAGAGAGAAATGGGATGGATATCATCATACATGGAGAAAAAGGAGAGGCTTAGACATTGGAGAGGAAGTCAGACCCATCTACTTAAACTATACAATAAACTATAATTTCTTAAACTTTTGAGTTTTTAATAAAAGTCTTTCATGCAATTTTCAAGAACTTACAAGCCCAGGAATAAATCAATTTTCACAAAAATAGCAAAAAGGATCTGGGGCCACAGGGATAGCACAGAGGGTAGGGCGTTTGCCTTGCACGTGGCTGACTTGGGTTCAATCCCCGACATCCATATGGTCCCTTATGCACTGCCAGGAGTAATTTCTGAGCGAAGAGCCAGGAGTAACCCCTGGGCATCGCCATATGTGACCCAAAAAGCAAAAAAATAAAGCAAAAGGATCTAAATAACATAAAATAAGAAACAAATGATTAAAATATATATTGATTCTGATAGATTGACCCTTAATACTTTACCAAAATGGTATTGAACTATGTTGGATGCAGGGTGATGCTGTAGGTTTGATAGTTCTTGAGGACCCAAAACAAGACTGTATTTGCTCAATATCAATTGTGCATGTATTTCCCACCAGTCAGTAGAAGTGCATAGACCATCTGTTTAAATGTCTTCAGGAGGAAGAAGGGAAGTGACGACCTGCTTTGCACTGTAATGTCAGCAAATGTAATGTCCCAAGTCACTGAAGAATATGTGAGACCACCACATGGTTAAAACAAAATTCAATCTTCACTATTTCCTTTTTTTAAATTTTCTTATACTCTAGGTACCTAGATGCAAGCTGGGATCTAATGTTCTTTGGCAACTGTATATTCCAGGATCCCAAATTGAGAGGCTATCAATTGTTAAACTAGTAATGATACCACAATTCTTGTAACCTCTTAGAGCCCTCCAGAATACTGACTTAACATGCACACTTTTGGGGTATTTTTATGTGATAGCTTAAAAGATTTCCCCAGGAGAATAAAAGAAGAAGGAAATGCTTTCATTTTTGCTTGGGCAACAGAGACGCACCGTATAACATTCTTTGGTTTAAGTTGTAGTTTGGGGTTTTGTGTTCTTCTACTAAAGGGAGGACATTCCACGGTATTCAGGCAAACAAGACTCTTTTTCAGAGCTCTTGACCAACTGGGTTGGTGGTTTAATGTAAAGGCCCAAGGATAGGTGTTCTTTGGGTTGTGCATTGCACCCTGTGATGTTAAGAGGTCTCCAGTGAAGATCTGGCAATGTTCAGAAGAACACATGGTGCTGGGGATCATACCAAGGTGTATTCAAGGCACATATTTTAATCCCTGTACCATCTCTCTCTCTCTCACTCTCTCTCTCACTCTCTTTAAAAATTTTTGTCTATATTTGTACTATCTTTTTGGCCTGTGTTGTAGTCTTTAAAGATTTTTTTTAAAGAGCCAGACATGTACTATAAATTGAATAACATAGGAATAAGAAATAGGAATAGAAACTTAAATGCTCTTAACACTGAAGACCAGTTTGACCAGATTCCAGTCTGGGAACCTCAAGCCTGTTTAAGACTGAGTGTAGGGGTGCAAGTATCATCATAATCTAGATTGTATACTTAACAGAGTTTTACAAGCAAATGTTAACTTACACTATAAATTAGCTTTCTTAATAGGTACTCATGAATATTAGTTCATGTGGTCCTCTGCAATGTTATGAATAGAAAGGCACAAAGGGAAATAGACTTCTAGTTCTAGCAATCTTCCTACGGCTGCAAAAACATCATCATGCTAGCCACATTTGCTTCAGATTTCAACTCCTGTGATTTTTTGCCCTTATAGTATATGTTTCTGAGTAGTTTATACTACTATATATATATATATATATATATATATATATATATATATATATATATATGCAACTCCTGATAAAACAATAGCCTGAGAGGTGGTAGTTTAAAAAAAGCTTCATATTTTGCTTTCTTTTTATGTATCTATCCATAAAGATATTTACCAAAATTCTTTTAAGAGTTAATTACTTTACTTGCCCCAACTGTTGGTTAATAGAAAATAAATATTATTCATTATACTTTCATTAGGAAGGGAAGAATATCTTAAAACACGGCCATGTGCTTAGTTTTTCTATAAGAATGAAAATGATTGCATCTCAATGAGCCTGTTATATTTCTTTGAAACTTTTAATAATAAAAATATAGGAGTGCAGGGAAACACTGTGGCACCCCACACAAAATCGGAGCAGGGTTAGGGATCCCCTTTTGCCCCAGGGGATCTGCAGCTGGCGGACAGAGAAGGACCGAGAATCCAGAAGTTTCAAAATGCTTTACTTAACACAGGTTCTGGCATATAAATCAGCAATAGGAAAATCCCAGATATTAGGGTTTCCGGCTGGGCCATGGCCTGGTGTAGGCTACGTGTTGACACCATGTGTTAAGGCCCGCAGAGAGGAGACAGAGAAGATGCAAAAGGGAAGGGGGGAAAAGAGAGAGCAAGAGAAAGGAAACAGGCTAGTTTTATATCCCTGTAACCCCAGACCTCCCACTCCAATGGAAAACTATCAGGGTCAAAATCCCTCAGGTAATTTCTCCCAAGACCTCACCTAGGTCCTTTAAGATGTTAATGTTGCCCAGTCAAGATCTGCCTTGAAAGTGCCCTGCAGGATAGTGCTGAGGAGGGGCTTCTGAGATGTACTGTATCTCAGAATACAAAGGCATGCATCTGTACCAAAAAATATTCTATTGCCAGTTATATATTTCTCCAATCTTTCACAGGAGTCTCATCTTTACTTCATGGTTGTTCTTTATATCAGCCTCTGAGTTATCAGAGAGCCATGCTTGCTTGCTTGGAGGCAAACACATTACTCTCTGGTCTAATTACTTAGAGATCCAACGTGGCCAGGCAAATATATTGGTAAGGTCTAGCTAGTCCCACTATGATTGTGGCAGTATGAGAGAAATATTTATACCAGTCAGTATAGAATACCTGATCAGATGAACTGACACATTCAAACTGTCCTCCTCCTATCTACAAAGTGCCTTGCAGGAGGCAACTCCAGGCCAATTGCAGAGGCTCTGGGCAGCAGTGTACTATAACATAGGATGCTTGGTTATAAATTTTCAGAAGTATGTTCCTATTGAAAGCAGTGGGACTCTAAAAGAAAAGGAAAGGGATGGCCCCCACAAACTTGCCGCCCTTTCCACAACACCCCCATAATACTTTTTTCATTCTTCCACAAACTATGCACAAAGATGCAAATTACCAAATGGCGGAGAATAAATCAAAGTTCTCTGCCTGTTTTCTATTGAGTATGCCTGTACTCACAACTCTGATAGCAATAAGTAAACCTTCTTTTTCTTTTCCAGAAATTTTATAGGATGTTTCTGTGTCCTTTTCTTCCCTAGCCCTTTCCCCCATTCCCTCCCTGCTACAATTCAGTTCACTCGTAATATGCTATAAAGTTTCACAGAAGAGGTTTGCTCAAAGCAACTACAAATAATGTGCATGAACATAAATAACTTAGCCTGACTTTTTGTTTAATGTCCAAGATGATTGGAACAGATTGTATCATGAACTACTTTCCCTTTGGCTAATTAAATAGCAGTACCCACTTACCATAAAGCATATTCTTATTAAAACAAGTATCTATAGTCACTCTGCTGGATAAATTACTCCCAAGTAAGTGCCATAAAAGCCCATTACATTCCCGCTTTAGGAATGGAGCAGGTCCAAACAGACAATCAAAGGATTTCACTGGGATTATTTTAGATTAGAAAAACTAAGGGAGACAAGCGGCCCTGACAAGATTGTAAAGCACAAAGGATAACACGCAGTTCCACACCAAGCACAGTGCTCTTGTGGTACCACAGCAGATTCAAAAGGAAAAAAAAAATTAACTTCTACTGTTTTAAACTTTACCACAATTTAAATTTGTTTATTCAGAATAAAATCATCATGGAAAACTTTTTATCTTCTGTGAAAATCAAAATGATCATTTTGAAAAATAATAAAATCCTTTCAAACCTATGTGCCATAGGAAAGATACCTTTATTTCAATAAATTGTTTTTTTACATTCAATATAAAAGGTTGGCATACAATTACATTCAATATAAAATTTGGCATATTAGCAAATCACTTTTGCACGACCATATTTTTATTACAATTTATTACCAGCTAACAATGTGTTTTTTTAAGACAAACATTTTGTAGAACATTTTTTTCTGCAGAAGTTTTTTCTTGCTGTCAGTTATTGAATCTTTCAAAAGCTGTCAGCAGTCTCAGAAATCAAGTTCAAAATACCATAGCCTAGATGAGTATAGGCATAGGGATAGTCTATTTTTAAATTGTAATACAAAACTGGCTGAGAAATACCTAAACACAAGAGATTATTTAAAAAGGAGATCATCTTATCAGCTTGTCAATGTAAAAGGACAAAGTCAGTGAGGTGAAATTTAACCCAACTTCTATAAATATCACTAGACATTCAAGAGCTAAGTGATTTTCTTTTCAGGCTAATTTTTCTTTAAACTCATTATCCATCAGAGCCTTCATGCACTCAGCCCTCACAGACACTGTTCATGGCAGCCATAAGAAGACACTAGCCACTCTATGTAGTTAGCTGGCTCTTGGCTTTACCCATCCTCAGACAACCAAGATCTTCTTCACAGGGTGAATGGATGGAAAGATAATGGCTTCTGCCATGGGAACTTCTGCAGGAAAGGAACCTTACTGGTATCTCTAACTGTTGTTGTGGATTTGCTTTGCATTTGCAAGCACGGGTTCATCAAACTGCTTTTGAATGACAAGACTATCCTCAGAGTAGCAATCAGGGAAGTACCAGCTAGGATCTCCTTAGAGGATTCGAAGCTTTTGACAATGAGCTAGTTATCTGATGGAAACAGAGCTCGGACACTTGGGTGTAACTTCCTGCTTAAGCTGCTGCTGCTGTCATATTTGTGGATGTGAAGGACAGAAGAAATGCAAGCCTCTGCTGTCAATTTTAAGGTAGTGCCTGCCTCTGTGAGTCCACAGTTCATGGGTGTGCTCACCTTTGACTGCTGCTCACAGATGTTACGGTCCATCTACCTTCATTCCACACATATTTTGGAGAGCATAATATGTGAGAGCAATGTTTCAATTACTGAGGACAAAAGTGTACAGACAGTTAAAGTTCTTACTCTCGTCAACTTTAAGTGAAGTGAAGAGATGAATATTTAGAAAGTATTCAATCTGACACTTGGGAATCTATGAAATATAGTTTGGGAGACATCATATTATTACAGTGTTTCTTGTTGAAAAGTGGTACAAATAATTAAAAAACTCTTGAGTTTACAAAATATACTAAATATTTCATGTTCTTCTTTGGATTCAAGCTCCTCGATCCTGCCTTCCTTCCTCCCTTCCCTCTTCCCTCCCTCCTTTCCTTCCTCCCTCCCTCCCTTCTCCTTCCCTCCCTCCCTCCTTCCTTCCTTCCTTCCTTCCTCCCTCCCTTCCTCCCTTCCTCCTTCCTCCCTTCCTTCCTTCCTTCCTTCCTTCCTTCCTTCCTTCCTTCCTTCCTTCCTTCCTTCCTTCCTTCCTTCCTTCCTTCCTTCCTTCCTTCCTTCCTTCCTCCCTTCCTTCCTCCATTCCTCCTCCCTCCTCCCTCCCTCCTTCCTTCCTTCCTTCCCTTCCTTCCTTCCTTCCTTCCTTCCTTCCTTCCTTCCTTCTTTCTTTCCTCCTTCCTTCCTTCCTTCCTTCATTCCTCCTCCTCCCTCCACCCTCCCTCCCTCCTTCCTTCCTTCCTTCCTTCCTTCCTTCCTTCCTTCCTTCCTTCCTTCCTTCCTTCCTTCCTTCCTTCCTTCTTCCTTCCTTCCTTCCTTCCTTCTTTCCTCCTTCCTTCCTTCCATCTTTCCTCCCTCCCTACCCCTCCTCCCTCCCTCCCTCCCTTCCTTCTTCCTTCCTTCCTTCCTTCCTTTCTTCCTTCCTTCCCCTTCCTCTGTCCCTTCCTCCCTCCTTTCCTCCTTCCTCCCTCCTCCCTCCCTCCCTTCCTTCCTTCCTTCCTTCCTCCCTTCCTCCCTCTTTCCTCCTCCCTCCCTCCTCCTTCCTTCCTTCATCCCTCCTTCCCTCCCTTCCTTCCTTACTTCCCTCCTTCCTTCCCCTCCTCCTTCCCTTACTCCCTCCTCCCTCCCTTCCTCCCTCCCTTCCTTCCTTCCTTCCCTTCCTTCTTCCCTCCCTCCTTCCTCCTTTCCTCCCTCACTTCCTCCCTCCCTTCCTCCTTCCTTCATTCCTTCCCTCCTTCCTTCCCCCTCCCTCACTTCCTCCTTCCTTTCTTCCTTCCTTCCTCCCTCCCTCCTTCCTTCCTTCCCTCCTTCCTTCCCCCTCCCTCCTCCCTCCTTCCTTCCTTCCTCCTTCCTTCCTCCCTCCTTCCCTTCCTCCCTCCCTCCCTTCCTCCCTCCTTCCTTCCTTCCTCCCCTTCCTTCCTCCTTTCTCCCTCCTCCTTCCTCCCTCCTTCCTTCCTTCCTTCCTTCCTCCCCTTCCTTCCTCCCTTCCTTCCTCCCTCTGTCCCTCCCTCCCTCCCTTCCTCCTCCATCCCTCCCATCCTTCTTTCCTTCCCCTCCTTCCTCCCTCCTCCATCCCTCCTTCCTTTCTTCCTTCCTTCCTCCTCCTTCTTCCTCCCTCCCTCCCTCCCTCCTTCCTTCCTTCCTTCCTTCCTTCTTTCCTTCTTTCCTTCCTTCATTCCTTACCCTTCCTTCCTCCCTCCTCCCTTCCTTCCTTCCTTCCTTCATTCATTCCTTCTTTCCTTCCCTTCCTTCCTTCCTTCCTTCCTTCCTTCCTTCCTTCCTTCCTTCCTTCCTTCCTTCCTTCCTTCCTTCCTTCCTTCCTTCCTTCCTTTCTTCCTTCCTTCCTTCCTTCCTTCCTTCCTTCCTTCCTTCCCCTTCCTCCATCCTTTCCTCCCTCCGTTCCTCCCTCCCTCCTTCCTTCCTTCCTCCCTCTGACTCACCCTCCCTCCCTTCCTTCCTTACTCCTCCCTCCCTCCCTCCTTCACTTCCTTCCTTCCTTCCTCCCTCCCTTCCTTCCTTCCTTCCTTCCTTCCTTCCTTCCCTCCTTCCTTCCCCCTCCCTCCCTCCTTCCTCCCTCCCTCCTTCCTCCCTCCCTTCCTTCCTTCCTTCCCCTTCCTTCCTCCTTCCTCCCTCCCTCCCTCCCTCCCTTCCTCCCTCCCTTCCTCCTTCCTTCCTTCCTTCCTTCCTTCCTTCCCTCCTTCCTTCCCCCTCCTCCCTCCCTCCCTCCTCCCTCCCTCCCTTCCTTCCTTCCTTCCTTCCTTCCCTCCTTCCTTCCCCCTCCTTCCCTCCTTCCTCCCTCCCTCCCTTCCTCCCTCCCTTCCTTCCTTCCTTCCCTTCCTTCCTCCTTCCTCCTCCCTCCTCCCTCCTCCCCTCCCTTCCTCCCTCCTTCCTCCCTCCTTCCTCCTTCCTTCCTTCCTTCCTTCCTTCCTGCCTCCCTCCTTCCTTCATTCCCTCCTTCCTTCCCCCTCCCTCATTTCCTCCTTCCTTTCTTCCTTCATTCCTCCCTCCCTCCCTTCCTTCCCTCCTTCCTTCCCCCTGCCTCACTCCCTTCCTTCCCTCCTTCCCTCCTTCCTTCCCCCTCCCTCACTCCCTCCTTCCTTCCTTCCCTCCTTCCTTCCTCCCTCCTTCCCCTTCCTCCCTCCCTCCCTTCCTCCCTCCTTCCTTCCTTCCTTCCTTTCTCCCTTGCTCCCTCCTCCCTCCCTTCCTCCCTCCCTTCCTCCCTCCCTTCCTTCCTTCCTTCCTCCCTCCCTTTCTTCCTCCCTTCCTTCCTCCCTCCTAGCTCTACACTCAGAGATCAGTCCGATGTGCTCAGGAGATCTTTGGGTGCCAGGGATCCAACCCAGTGTGGTCATATGCAAAGCTAATGTTCTACCTACTGTTGCTCATAGGTAGGTGCTGCACTTACTATTCTTGTCATGGTTTAGGGATAGACCTAGGAGTTTGATAGAGGCATGACTCATAATGCTCATGACTCATGATGCTCATGATGACTCATGATGCTCATGATGCTCATGATGCTCATGATGACTCATGATGCTCATGATGATGATGACTCATGATACTGTTCAGAGTCCTAACTCCAGCTATCTAGACTGCAGCTAGGTAAAATTTACTTTTACATCAAAATTTACTCTTTGGGAGGCTGGAGCAGTAGCACAGCAGGGAGTTCATTTGCCTTGCACCGGATGCCATATATACAACTTTACAGAAACACAGGTTGCTTTGAATATATGAATTAATCATTTTTCTGAATATGAAGTTTTAGTATTAAAAGTGAAATATTGCTTTTCCTCTCCTTGATGTCCTTTGCATGTTTCTATATTAAAGTAATGTCCTCTTTTGTATAGACACAGGAAGACAGTTAATGCTATGCTCTTATATATTATGAGTTAATTGATGCTAAAATATTTACTCCTGGGCATCTGTCATATCTACCTGACTTAAACCTCAGTTGCACTGATATTGACTTAATTCTTTACACCGAAATTGGAGAGTTCCACACTGCAGGACTTAGATGACCCAGGGCAAGACATGAGTAAGCTACCATGGCTTTGATATGGGACAGGCTCTGAATCATAAAATGTGTAATAAATTAAGAGTATGGTCTGGAACAGACTCTGACATGACCCAAGAAAAAGTGACTAAGTAAGGACTCTGCGAGGCTTAGTAAAAACCAACTTGCATGAGTCCAGAGAGGCCATGTGAAGCTTATCCAGGTTGTAAATAAAAGTCTATACTATACCTCTTACTGCTTTTATACAAAATGACTAGAAATATTATTGATTAAGGGTTACTGGTAAAAAGAAAATAAGAAAGAGATCCTCTCTTGGGAAGATCTCCTGGAAGAAATCTAAAGTTCTGTAGCCATAGGATGGAATTCCAGCTTTAGCTGGATCCTCTAGAAGATTGTCCCCAGAAGGAAGGGGTTCCACATCTGTTTATTTTTTATCTCTTATCTGTAAGCCCCAGACCCCAAAACTTCATAAAGGTAACTAGTCACCTTTACTTGAATTAAACTCCCCAGATTACCAACAAGCTTGTGACCCCCATTCTATCATTCATTGCTTAAGGGTTGGTTGTTTGGCTATGAATGCGCCAGGATCGGGCAAACTCTGTCAGATAAGTCGAGTTCATTAATTCAAAATATGTGTGCGACAAAATCATGATAGCATTATTTTAACTTAATTTTACTAAATAAACTGCCAATTACATGTATCTAATTCATAAAATTACACATATTAAAAAGTTAGCAATGTGATTTACAGAAAAAATACAAGCAATACAAAAAATTGAAGAACAGGAATCATATACTAGACTATGCTAAATAATAAAATAAAGATATAAAGATCACAATAGTGGAAAAATTAGAACAGAATAGAACATTTCCAGTACTACTAAGAAAATGCACAGCACTATAGTGAATTCTCATTGCCACTTTTTACTCCCAACACAAGAAAGAAGTATTTATTCAAGGTAGCTTTCTAACCAGAGCCTGTTTTCCAGTGATTGACTTAACATATAACTCTACATTCTTTTCCTGTCATGGTTCCACATTAGGCAGCATATACATATTTATATATGTACACACTCAGCAAGCTAATAAAACCAAAAGAGGAAACACGAATAGACCACAAATAAATTAACTAAGCCGAATGCTAGAAAGTAATGGCATTGGATTGACCCGGAAATTAACAGCTTGAAATATTAGATTAAAGTGTCTGTTTCCATACAAGAAGTATCCAAAATAGGCTCACGAATTATGAAAACTGGTAAGTGAAAATGGGATCACTTGATCACTTGATCACTTGACATCCCATTATTCATCGATTTGGTTGAGCAGGCACCAGTAATATTTCCACTATCACGTGCCAGTGTAACCCAATGACATCTGGTTCCTTCAGGAATACAAAGAGCCTCAAACTGTTCGTTCAGGGTCTTGACGAAGAAGTCTGACCATCTTGTAGGTCGGCCGCCATGTGATCTTTTGACATCCCATGGGATCCAGTCAGTAATGGCTCGAGTCAGTGGTTGTCTCCAAATCACATTATAGTCCAGCCCATCTGATTTTTCGATACCTTGGCAAACAAGACAGCCTCCCTGACTCTGGAACAGTGATGGAGGTTGGAGCTCGGATTCCTTCTCTCACTTGAGTGAGGTGTGATATTCAAGCATAGCTCTTTCGATTCCTCTTTGGGAAACCCGAATAGCATTCTCATCCTGCTTTTGTAGGGCTCAGGTATTTGAGGCATATGTTAATGCAGGGAGAACAGTGGAGTCAAAGAGATGTGCCCTGAGCCAGAGGTTCTTTGTCTTTTTAGCTATTTCTTCGATGCTTTTGAAGGCATTCTACACTGCTCACTTCCTCCTGTGCAGCTCAGGTTTTAGGTCGTTCATCATGCTGACTTATGGACCTAGGTACACATAACTGCTGCATTCAGAGATGTTTGTTCCGTTGAGAGTGAATGGGGCCTCTGGAACTAGTTCATTTTTCATGAACATAGTTTTGCTGAGATTCAGCTGTAGACCTATCTTTCCACATTCCCGGTCGAAGTCAGCCAGCATTTGTGCCGCTTGGTTAATGTTTGGTGTTATTAGAACGATGCCATCAGCAAAGTGGAGGTGGTGTAGTTGCCGACCTTCTATCTTCACTCCCATTCCTTCCCATTCTAATTGTGGCATGATGTTCTCGAGGGTGGCGCTGAGGAGTTTTGGTGAAATGGCATCACCTTGCCGAACCCCTCTTTTGACATCAATGATCAGTTCTTTGTAGAATGGTTAGATCCTGGTGGTGAATAAGTAATACAGCTCACGAAGGTTCTTGATGTATTGGGTTTGAACACCCTGTTTGGCTAGGGCTTTGATGACCACTTCTGATTCCACAGAATCAAAGGCTTTCTTTAAATCAATGAATGTGAGACAGAGTGACATCCTGAACTCCCTACAAAATTCAATGAGCTTGGTTACCGTGTGGATATGGTAAATTGTGCTGAATCCTTTTAGGAAGACATCTTGCTCGCATGGTTGCTCTTCATCTAATATTCTGCCAATCCTGTTTAGGATGACTCGAGTGAGCAGCTTGTAGATGATGGACAACAGGTAGATGTGGCGATAGTTGCCAATGTTGTGGATGTCAGGTGGATAAATTGGGATAACAAGTAAATTAATTTAAAGAAAGTATAGAGTGAAATGAGCAAATTGTACATTTTACCTACCATTTTCCTTATGAGAAGAAAAGCAAAAGAATTTTAACATTTTTCTCCTAATTATTCCATTGATTCTTAACAATTAATTTTTTCATGAATTCCCTATTTAAAAATTTGTTTGTACCCTCTGGGTCACCTTAACCAATCCAAAAGTATGCATAGAATTCTGCGAGTTGTTAGAAAAAATTAAACTATGTTATTTGCAAGTTGACCGTTAATTATTTCAAAGTGACTCCCAATCCTTAGCGATAAAACTAAAGAGCAATTATGTCAAATGATTTTAAATTTAATGATCTATGCTTGTAATAGTACCAAATCGAAATCACTAAGTTTTAAGTGGGGGCATTTTTGATCCAGCATTACCCAAATGAGTGACTTTGTTTAGTTACTCATTGCTAATGTCTGTCCCAACTGCTCTCAATTATATCATAGGCATTTGTTATTTGACCAGAAGTTGATGACTCTAACCTTTAATATACTCTAACATCATTACTAAATGACATTTTATGAGGAAGTCAATTCTATATAGCCCATAGATATATTTTTGTCAATCATATCTTCCCTTTAAACTCAACAAATAGGCATTCTAAAATGTAAATCTGTTGTGAGTGTGGCTCATATAATTTAGTCATAATTACTACTTTAATGTGCCTACCCCAACTACATTTATAAGTGAACTGATTATACTGTGCTGTTTGTACCCAAGATCCTACATACATGTTACCTCATCAATAACTGTCTAAATTTTCCAAAAGTATTTATAGAGTTGTGCAATGTGAGACAGATTTCAAAGTCTTTAATAGATCTATGTATTTTTCCTTTTATTTTCCGCCTGTCTCCCTTTTTGTCTATCCTTAAGCCTTATCTTTTTGTTATTCTCCATGATAATTCATAGTTACTTTTATGACAGAAATGTAAAATTGTCATTTAGCTAACAGAGTTCTGTTTCATCTTCTATGACTATTGAACCCATAGTTTACATTACCTTGTTGCAATTTTGATTTCTATGAATATCTGCCTATCTCAAAGTTGGGACTTTATTTTGGAAACTCAAGAAGAAAAGGTAGACAGCTTCTTTGATTTGTGATTTTACCATACAATTGTTCTTAAGAATTCTGTAGTGTGCCATTTTCACAGATTCTTTATAGGAAATTATCAAAATTTAAAAAAAAGGAAACTAGAACAAGCTAGACATTGGAGACAGAGTCAGGAAAGCTGATTTGGGAATGGAAGACCACAGCCCCGATAACTGTGTTTTGGGCATATCTAGACCTTTAATAAAAGAGTTTTTATGCACCAACCTGCTTATCTGTGTGTTCACAGGTGTGTGAAAGACGATCATCTGCAGAATAAAATGCCCCATGGTACTGTGACAATAAAAAGTACTGACTCTCATCTATTTTTGCCTGAGGAAGAGAAGGCTTGAGAAAACATAGAAATAGAACATAAAAGAGAGAGAAAAGCCCACAAGCAAAGTTTAAATTGTTTCTAATTTGGGTCAGTGGATGGGGGGTATGCCCTACAGAGAGCCTAGGAGGTATTGACCTTGCAATCCAGCAAGCACACCTACAGATGAGGAGAGTGACCAAGTAGATGGCCAAGCTTGGCACTATGTAGCAGTGACCTAAATTAAAGAAGCAAAAAAAATCACAAAAAAGCAAGATAAGAACCTAATCACATTTTTCTGTAAAGAGAGAGAAAGATATTCGTTAATAGAATGGAAGTGTGTGTGTGTGTGTGGAGGGCGGAAGGACAAAAGTACAAAGAAATAACATGAAGAGTAGACAAATTCCTTTCCAATAAAAAAATTGAAGTACCCAGTCCTTTTGGCTAGGTGAAGTAAAAGTTAATTTATTTTGTGTCCGTGTTAGTTTTCTCTTTATGGCATAAAAACATATTCTATTAAAGAGATGAGATATTTTAATGCTTGAAACAGTTTTATCATGGAAAAAGTTTATATTTAATGGTCAAAAGTATCCTGAACCTTTTTCTATATTAAGAAAATTAAATCAGTTAAATTCTGAGCTCAGACTCAGGTTTTATTCTCATTATTAACAATAGAATATTATTTTTAAAAACATTCAGAATAAGGGGCAGTAAAGATAAAGGAATAAGAATAAAATATTCTTCCCAATGTTTCCACCTAATTGTCATTTCTACAATGTCACTGCCTGAGTTTCATTTTGAGTGGCTAAAGAAAGATTGTCATTAAACCTGAGGTTGAGAAATCCTGATTATATTATTTTATTTAGGAGAACAGTGGGTCACCTAAGTATGCAGATGACCCCAAGTTGGGCCTGATTTGAAACAAGATTTTTGGCCTCTTGGTAAGTCTGCTATCTGTCAAACAGGATATCTGCTGTGCTGTATTCTATTTCATTGACTTCTTCAATTCACATATGAAAATTACCCTCCTAGCCACACAAAATAAATTCTAACATATTGAAAGGCATTGATATTGTGGTACCCAGAAAGTTTCTGTTTTTGAGTGAAGTATCATGTGTAGGAAAGGGAGGTACATTGTAGAAATTGTGGGATGTAGTGACTTTCTCTGGAGTAGAGTGAGGTTTATATCACATTGAAGAGCATTCAATATGATATAAGAAAATGCTCTATACATGTACAGAGTGGGCACATATCAGTAGGTCTCTCTCTCCCTCCATTTTTACCTTCCCAGGCTTGAATTTATAGGCTTAGCTTTCATGGTGTAATTACTGGGTTTAATATCAGAGAGGAGAGCAGCTTTGGTTTTTAGAGGATGTTTGGTGTTTATTTAAGAGAAACAATCTCCAATGCAGTTTCATTTTCTTTTCATTTTCTTGGGGGTGTGGGGGCTGAATACTGATGTTTATGGAGTTTAAGGGTCTGGCAGCACTGGGAACTGAAAAGCTTTGTTTATCCAGAGTCCAGTTTCAATCCAAAGAGTGCCAATGCAAACTTCTCCAGACTACCATGCCAAAATGTCAGCCTTGTCTTAGCGGAGCAGCCTTTGCAAGCAGGGAGAAGTACTTCCAGCCAGCTCAGTTTGAGGCTGAACTATGGAGAAAGCCTGGGACTAAACCATGCTGTCTCAAGCACAGCATTTAAAAATATGCTTTTTATCAGATTTGCCTCATATTTTTGCCTCATATTTTTTATCACAGCAGGAGCCTGCTATCACCAGCTAAGCTGATTGACTATGTCCTCTCTCAGCATCCGCCTTTGATATTCATGTTTTCGGGAAAGCTCTATCCCTTTCACTTATACTTGCTGTGGTCTCTTTATGCACCCACTATTACTACTGTTACAGCAGCTGTCCCCCAACTGGGAAGGAAGCTTTAGCTCATCAGGATCACCTGCATATCTACTAACCGTGGGTGCCTTCAGAAATGCAATGTTGTCAGCATTTTATTTCCATTCTTGAGACATTACATCTCCACAGCCCTTGGGGTGTTTCATTCTAACAGCTGGAAATTCCTGATTTTCAATACAGTTTGCTTCTTCCTCATCATATTGCTTAGTATCAGGGCCAAGTTTGTAAGGCAGTTTTTAATAAGCCTATAGCTAGTGTGTTAAATATGTTAGCTGAATTTTTCCATAAAGCAGAGCTAATATAACATGATTATTTTCTTAGGCACCCTCTGGAGAGTAGGAAACATAGGGGTGGGGTTCAGGAAAGTGGGGATATACAATTAATATGGTTCTTTTATTGCCAAAATTATCCAACTTTCAGGACCCGCCACCCAAGATTGAGCTCATGGCCTTCATGTTAACTAAGCTTTCCTTCTCAGATAAGTAGGTCATCTATGAGCTGAAGCCAAGAGGGACCCAAAATTCAAGCATAAGTCTTTGTAAAGACTGCCATGCTGGGAAAAGTTGACTTTAAAATAACTACCAGAGGAGAGGGAGCAATAGTACAGAGGGAAGGGTGCCTGCCTAATGCATGTTGGGTGTGGCCCTAAAACAAAACAAAATGCAAACTATTAAAGATTAATTTTCGAGTTATTTTTCCTCAAAACGTTTTTACACCAGATTTAAGTTTAACAACAAACTATCTGTGATGTTGACTAACAAAAGAATGATAGGACTTTATTATATTTTTTATTTATGTATGTTTTCTGTGTATTTGTCCTGTTTATCATATGTAGCAGTTTCTCATCTGATGAAAATTAATTCTTTTATTCCCTGCGTGACTGGTCTTGCTAGTTCTATGGAAAACTGGCAAAATATCTATCAATAGGCACAACAGCTAACAATTAAAAGCGTAAGATACTTATCTTAAAATAAAATTATGATTTTATTAATAGATTATTGAACAGTTAAAAATTGCAGGAGAGGGATGTAAGACAGTGGTAGAGCCTTACTTGTAAGAAGCCTTATGTTCAATCCCAAGCACCTTAAAATAAACAAAATATCAAATGAAATAAACTAGTTATAAACCCAGACTTGGAAGCAAACTAAGTTTCAGGCTGAGACATTGACTAGCTATATGATTTCTGACAACTGAAATTGTAATCTTTCTATTTTTTTCTTTGTTTTTTGGGTGACACCTGGCAGTACTCAGGGCTTACTCTAGGCTCTGTGCTTCTGTGAGACTCAGGGGACCATAGAAGTGCACAGGATCAAACTGTGCTGGCTTTTTGCAAGGAAAAGTACCTTACTCACTGCATTATCGCTCCAGTCCAGACTGACATTTCTCTTCTTTAGTTCTTCTTAATCATCTTTAAAATGGGTTAAAACAGACATGGCAGTCATACCCATGAACTGCCTTAGGTGTCAAGTAATCTCATCCACCGCCATGATGCAGAAACACATATATAAATCTCTAAAGAGCTCTAAAGTGGCAGAGATGTTTCGGTTCCTGTTAAAGGCTGAGTGTACTGGGATACCATGGAGAGGGACTGGTGAGTTTCTGTCCCATCCCAAAAGAGCCCCCAGGAGATAAAAATCTCCACACTTCACAATCTCTTCCATATTTAAGGATGTATTTTATTGCCTTGAGGAGTTCCACTGAGAATTGATTCATTGAAAACTAAGGTATACAGGTTTTGTGACTAAACTCTCCAGACTTCATGGAGTCCAGCATGGGATACCTCCCATATATCCCTCTTATTCCAGATCTAAAGTCACTGCTTCATTAAACATTTAAATCCAGCTTTATCATTCCGTTAAAAATTTTGGAATTCTTTGAGTGCATGGCTGCATTCGCAGCCTTGTAACATCTCAAACTGTACAATATTGATATGCCGAATAGCACACCATATTTAATGGGATGTAATATGAAGGGCAACCAATAACAAAATATGCAAACACAATGCCTATCCTATAACAACATATTAGTAATTTCTTACACAAGGGCTTAATGGTTCCATGATGAGACTGAATAATTTAAGAAAACTTTATAATTATCTAAGAAATAGAGTAGATTATTATAGATTATGATTTGATTCTGAGATCAGATTTCGGGTGTACCTGTGATTGGACACAGGTACACTCGGAAGAGCAGAAACCAGCTTTCCCCATTAAATCCCCTGCATTCCCATGGACCACGAGAGCAACTTCCGACCTCAGTCCACCATCCCAATGGAGCCTCGGAGGAGCCCAGAGAAACCCCCACACCTTGCTGACAGCGATCTTCACAATCCACACTCTACAGCTGGTAATATCCACCCAGCATATTAATCCAGTCTCCAGCCCACAGATTAATCCGGACTCCAGCACAGCTTGTCAGAAACCCAGCCTACAAGGACCCACCCTGCAGAGACCGCCCTTCAGAGGGAGAGTATTTCAAGCCCAGGAATGCTTGAGCCTAAGACACAGGTACACCCTAAAGAGCAGAAACCAGCTTTCCCCACGCGATTTACCTCCAAATTACCATAAATATTCTACCCACCCTCTGAGAGAGCCCCACAAAGTAATGAGAATATAGCGCCTGCATGGCAGAGCCTGGCAAGCTGTCTGATGTGTGTTCCATATGCCAAATCCAGTAACAAAAATGTTTATTTTCCTGACCCCAAAAGAGCCCTTAATATGGCAGCAGTAAGAAAGGCGAACAAGCAGTGCGTGACAAAATTTCATGGCCATCCGAGACTGCCAAAAATGAAGAAGGACTAAAATGACTGTCTGTACTTTCAATGCACGTATGCTGGCATGGAAAGCATATATAGAGGATCTGATGGTGCAAGCGCAAAAGATCAAGTACGACATCATTGGTCTGACTGAGACGAGGAGGCGCCAGTCGCATCATGCTGTATTTGACACCGGAGAAGAATTGTTCCTTGGAACATACAACGAAAGAGGCGCCAGTGGCATTGGTGACCTTATCAACATGAACATGGCTGTCAACATTGATTCATTTGAATACCTCCACAAACTGAATAGGACAATTAGACTTGAAGAGATGTGGCCCACTGCCAGCAATTTCTATCTTCATTGTCTATGCACCAACATCCACATACAAAGAAGATGAAATTGAGAAATTCTACATGGAATTGGAGGAGTTCTATAAAAAAGATCACACCTTCTACAAGATCATAGTCGGTGATTTTAATGCCAAGATAGGACCGAGATCGGCTGAAGAACTCCACATCCAGACCCATGGCCTAGAATGGAACGAACAGGGTGAGACACTATCTGAGTTCATCACGTCCACTAAGACCGTTCTTGGGAACTCACAGTTTCAGAAGGCTGAAGCGAAACGCTGGACATGGGAATCTCCTGGTGGACAGTTCCACAATGAAATTGACCACATCATCTTCAATCGATGGTTTTGCCTGACTGATGTTGCTGTCATCCCCAAATTCCAAACAGGATCGAACCACCATCTCCCTTCATGCAAAATTCTACTTCCCGCAATGGGGAGAAAAGGCTGCAAAGTTTAAGAAGAGAACTCCCAGAACGACCTCCAACTGGGAACTCTTTGGCACCATTGCAGCAACATGGGAAGATACCATCATTGGCGACATCCATGAAGAATGCAACAACTGGTTCAGCACCTCCATGATTGTGCGAAGAATGCCGTGAGAGAAAAATACACAAAAGGGCGTGTGACTTCAGAAACTCTTGAGCTCATTCGCCAACGTGGCAAGGCGCGAGCCTCAGGAGACCAAATGCTAACGTCCAAGCTTACTAAACGGTGCAGAGAAGCAATAAAAGAAGACCTCAAAGACAGAAGAGCAGAAATACTGGAAGATGCAGCAGAAGCTGGGAAAAGCATTCTCACCGCCCGCCTGTCCTTCGCCAACTATAAGACCAAGATGACTGCCCTCCTACGCCTGATGGATCTATCACATCTTTCAGAAAGGCAATGGAGAAGATTATCTAGGAATTCTACTCAAATCTCTTTGATAGCCACATCCACGTGCCCACATACCAAATTCCACAGAATGGATATGTCATTCCCAAAGTTGTCCCTTCTGAAATCCGACATGCCATCTTTTCGGTAAAGAAGGGAACAGCACCAGGCCCAGACAAAGTCAGACCCGAACACCTGAAGAATCTGCCATCGGTACTCATCAATACACTAGCTCGGCCCTTCACACGCTACCTGTCTGAATGCAAGGTGCCCTCCCAATGGAAAACCAGCAGAACAGTTCTACTGTTCAAGAAGGCAGACATTCACGACATTGGCAAGTATTGTTCCATCTGCCTGTTGTTCGTCATCTACAAGCTGTTTACATGAGTCATCCTGGAACAGGATTGGCAGAACACTAGATGAAGGACAACCATGCGAGCAAGCAGGTTTCCGGAAAGGATTAAGCACAATTGACCATATCCACACAGTAACCAAGCTCATTGAGGTTTGTAGGGAGTACAAGATGCCACTCTGTCTCACGTTCATTGATTTACAGAAAGCCTTTGATTCTGTGGAGACTGAAGCGGTCATCGAAGCCCTAGCCAAACAGGGTGTTCAAACCCAATACATCAAGATCCTTCGTGAGCTATATTACTGAACTAACCTACCAGGATCTCACCATTCTACAAAGAAGTGATCATTGATGTCAAAAAGAGGGGTTCGACAGGGTGATACCATTTCACCAAAACTCTTCAGCACCACCCTCGAGAACATCATGCGACAATTAGAATGGGAAGGAATGGGAGTGAAGATAGATTTCCGGCAACTACACCACCTCCGCTCGCTGATGACATCATTCTAATAACACCAAACATTAGCCAAGCGGCACAGATGCTGGCTGACTTTGACCGAGTATGTGGAAATATAGGTCTACAGCTGAATCTGAAGAAAACAATGTTCATGAAAAATGAACTAGTTCCTGAGGCCCCATTCACTCTCAATGGAATAAACATCTCTGAATGCAGCAGTTAGTGTATCTAGTTCGAGAGGTCAACATGATGAACGACCTAAAACCTAAGCTGCTAGGAGGAAGAAAGGGAATGGAATGCCTTCAAAGGCATCGAAGAAATAGCTAAGAGGACAAAGAACCTCCGGCTCCAGGCACATCCCTTCGACTCCACCATTCTCCCTGCATTAACATACACCTCA
>JAJIBD010022140.1:0-115803 GCA_021461705.1 Cryptotis parvus
AGTCACTGTTTCTTTTGAGGTGCAGAAGCTTTTTAGTTTCATGTAGTCCCATATGTTTATCTTTTCTTCTAGTTGCTTTGTTAGTGATGTTTCATCTTTGAAGATGCCTTTAGCTTCAATGTCATGGAGGGTTTTTCCTATATTTTCTTCAATGTACTTTATGGATTCAAGTCTGATATTGAGATCTTTAATCCATTTTGATCTGATATTTGTGCATGGTGTTAGACACAGGTCCAAATTCATTCTTTTACATGTCGCTACCCAGTTTTCCCAACACCACTTATTGAAGAGGCTTTCCTTACTCCATTTTAGACTCGTTGCACCTTTATCAAAGATTAAATGATCATGTGTTTGAGGTTGGGTGTCAGAATACTCAATTCTATTCCATAGGTCCACAGGTCTGTTTTTTATTCCAATACCATGCTGTTTTAATTACTACTGCCTTGTAGTACAGTTTGAAGTTGGGTAAGGTAATGCCTCCCATCTTCTTTTTCCCGAGGATTGCTTTAGCTATCCTTGGGGGGTTTATCGTTCCATACAAATTTCAGGATTATTTGGTCAATTTCTTTGAAGAATGTCATAGGTATCCTTATAGGGATTGCATTGAATCTGTACAGAGCTCTAGGGAGTATTACCATTTTGACAATGTTGATTCTCCCCATCCATGAGCAGGGAATATGTTTCCATTTACTTGTGTCCTCTTTTATCTCTTGGAGCAGTGTCTTGTAGTTTTCTTTATACAGGTCCTTTACACATTTGGGTAAGTTGATTCCTAGGTATTTGACTTTCTGTGGCACATAGCAGCATTATTCACAATAGCCAGAATCTGGAAGCAACCAGAGTGCCCGAAAATCGATGACTGGATAAAAAGCTTTGGTACATCTACACAATGGAATACTATGCAGCTGTTAGAAAAAATGAAGTTATAAAATTTGCCTACAAATGGATGGACATGGAGAAGATTATGTTGAGCGAAATTAGCTAGAAGGAGAGAGACAGATACAGAATGACTGCATTTATCTGCATAACATAAATATATAGGTACATATTATGATACCAATATCCAAGATCAAGTGAAACATATATCAGGAGGTCCTGTCAAAGGTGGAAATTATCACAAACGTGTGGGATTCAGAGGCTAGGTAAGACAGAAATGGAACTGTGCTAACAATTGTTGAGGGTACTAATACCAACCTAGAACTGAACATTAAATAGAGGCAAAAAGATACACATGACAACCCTTTAATGTATGTTCTGTAATCCATAGTCTGGAGGGGAAGGAAAAGAGAAAGAGAGAGAAATGGAAAGAAATCAAGAACCTGCCATGGAGCAGGGCTGGGGAGGGGAGGGAACCGGGGGCGTTGGTGGTGGGAGATGGGCACTGGTGGCGGGATGGGTGCTGCAAACAATTCAGTATGATTTGTTGGCAAAGTGCTACACCGTTTCAATGAAACAATGTATGTTTTAACTGAACTAAAATAAATACATGTTTAATCACTAAAAAAAAAAAAGGGAGGGGCGGGAGGGATACACAGTGGGTAGGGCTTTTGCCTTGCACCAATCCAGCTTCCATCCCCAGCATCCCATATGGTTCCCCAAGCACCGCTAGGAGTAATTCCTGAGTGCAGAGCCAGGAGTAACCCCTGAGCATTGCTGGGCGTGACGCAAAAAAAAAAAAAAAAAAGTTAAGAGAAAAGAAAACCAAGTTCAGATGATCCTTTGGTAAAGGGCATCCTTTTAAGTATGAGAGTGCTTTGTTAAAAAAAAGGTTGAGAGAAAAGAAAACCAAGTTCAGATGGTCTTTTGGTTAAGGATCCTTTCAAGTATGAGAGTGCATTTGTTTCCTAGGGCACCGTTTGTACTGAGCATGGTCACTACAACTCTGCTGTCTGAGATCCCCAGAAGCACACAAGTGTGGCATGTCCAGGACAGTCAGGTATGATAGCGGGCTTCTTCCCCCAGAAGCAAGTGCTTGAGCATCAGTTACCCACTGAGAGTGCTACCACCAGAATGTGAGGGAGCAACACAGCTTAAGGAGTGTAATCCCTACAAGCACCACAGCTAGAAAGTGTGACTCCTGGGAGATCCTTTGCCGAGTGTGTGGATACAACCAAATGTGTGTGACATCTAGTTATTGTAACAATAACAACAAAGGGAAGGGAGAGGAAGAGAAACAAAAGAAAAGCAAACAATGTTTAGGGGTACCCAGATCCAACATTCAACACATGCAGCACTTTGTGAGAGAAAGTTGTCTATGACAGGATATTATTCTTTTTTTTTTTTTTTTTTTTTTTTTTGTACACAAAGCTTTTTGAGTTTTATTTTTTCCCTCGGGTGGAGTCATCTTAACATGCATGCATTTTAAAACAGGAACTGGGTCTCGGACAGCTCGAGCAGTCATTAGACAAGCACAGGGGCTGAAAATTCCTACTTAAAAAATGGAAATTGCAGCAGGTCAGGAAGTCGCACACAAATGGGGTATCCGCTCCCTCCTTCAAAAAGGTGACTCGACTCATTCCCATTTCTGATGGCTACGGTCTGACCTGATGCTCGGGACACCGAGCCGCGCAGGGCCTCCCCCAGCCCCTCACATTGGGGCAGCATGGGAAGGCTTCTAGAAGCTTCCTTCCCCAGCCTCCGGAGGACCTCCGGACAAGCGCCTGGGAGCGGCAGCATGTCTCAGAGGCTAGAGGCATGTGGTATCCCCCCCCCTGCGATGGCTGTAGACTGGGTGTGGGGCAATGTCTGAGCGTCTCCTTGAGTCCTGTGCTCAGGCTGGAGCTTCCCCCAATCTCTACCAGGAAGAGATGAGGTCCCTGCACTCAGGAACTGCTTTTCCCCGTTCCATCATGAATTGGTGAAAGGATACGGTGGGGATGGCGGGGGATGGGAACTGGCTGCTGGAAGTCTTGGGTAGGGCCTGGTCTGGGCCTATTGAGGCCTAAAGCACAGGCAAGAGAAAAGGAAAGACCAGAGAGGGGGAAGAGGTGCCTGTGGCGGGAACTTAAGAACGGCCACTGAGAACAGCCCGGGGGCCACACGTGGCACATGCCACAGGACATAACCCCTGAGCATGAGAAGGAGAGGTGCTCCTGGCCCCGGGAAGGCAGGGAAGGAGAATAGATCATTCAGTGGCTCATCAGTGGTCTGAGCGCAGTCTCAGGGCCTGGGAGAGCAGTTTCTCAGCCACAGACCGTCACGAGGCGCAGGAGCAGATGCCCCCCGCCCCCACGGTCTGTTCCCACGCCTTTGTTCTTGGGAGACCGGAATGATGCCGGGGTGCTGCTTAACTTGTCTTCTTGGCCCCAGAGTGAGGCTGGGGACTGCTACTTCCCTCCTGCGGCAGAGGAAGGAAGGGGCAAACGGGCGAGTTCACTTTACACTCGGAGGGCAAGCCCAGTACAGCATCTTCCGCGTTACGAAGAGGGGAGAGGAAACCTGTACAAACCAGGATAAATAGCCTTTAAACATTACAGTGCTTAAGGCAGGAGAGTCAGACCCATGGTTTTGAAGAAATGAATGACCTTTAAAAGAGAATCGGAATCCACCAAATCACAGCTCAAGTGTTTCCGCCTAATCAACAATACTGTCGGGAAAAGGAGCTTTGAGAGATGCTACCTCACAGAATGTAAACAATATACTAAAACCAACCAACCAGGAAACAAAAACTCCACGTGAAGGTCAGAGAGCTGGGAGTCCCTCTGTCACCATTTCACTGATTCACTTCGTACAATATGGCAACATGATCCGCAGGCTGGGGGGCCCAGGGTGGGGCGCCTGGCTCCGGCAAGTTCAAATGTTCACTCTTGATTAGCAAGTGGGGAAATCAAGTCCAAACGTCCCACAACTCCCTCCTGAAGTCACCTGTTCTGGCTGGGTCCCAGCTGGGCCTAAGTTCTTCCCCAGGTTGCTGGGTGGTTTTATTACGACCTTCAGACACCTGTGGGCCCTTCCTGGGCACGGAGCAGTGTGGCCCCCTGCCTCTTCTGAACACTCTCCACTCCCCTGACAGTGAGACAGACGAGGAGGGCTCCTGCTCTGGAGGTTGCGCTTGGCCAGGCTCCAGGGAGCCCCAGGAAAGCAAACTTCAGAAGATTCTGCTCTTCCTCCGCACCTACAGGTGTGGTTAGCACGTTCCCCGCCGGGTCCCTGGTTCCTGGAGAGGCAAGACCATGTGGGTTGTTTGCGCCCAGCCAGACCGGACTGCTCCGCAGGCCTTCCCGAAGGAGCCGCTCAATTCTGTAGGCTCAGAATGGGATGGGCGCGGGGCGCTCCAGGGGGCCTCTCCTGCGGTGGTGGGGGATCCATCTGCTCAAAGCCTGGAGCCCAGCTGCAGCCAGGCAGATCCACCTGTGGAGCTTCCAAATGGGACTCCCTTGGGGCCCATCCTCGGGAAAGAGCAGCCCCATGGGGCGGGCACTGCTCCCTGCTGGGCCATGACCATCCTGGTAAATGTCCACAGGCACAGGGAGCCGGAGTATCCACAGGGAGCTCTGGCCTTCAAGAGGTATCTCTGGGAGGAGCACCCCAAGTTACGGAGATCTGCCCCCACAAAAGGTCATCTACTGGTGAGGGTGTCTGGGAACAGGTCAGAAGTAAACGGAGGCACAAGAAACTCCAGTCCCAGGTCCTGTTCCAGCCATGGGCTCTGGTTCCCGGCCCAGGGAGAGCAGGTTTATGGAGACACTGACTGGCCTGCCCTCCATGAGGACGGTGTCTGCGCTCTGCTCCGAGATGCGGTGGTGGTCTGGAGTGATCCTTTGGGAGTAAAGCGTGGGGAGGCAGGCCTGGGCCTCTCTTGGCTTTGGGGTGGGAGGGGGTCAGTGACGCTGGGCGCCTCTCCCACCACTGAAAGGCCAATCCCGCCACGGGGCCAGGTCACAGGCTGAGGCATCTGTCTCCTCGCTGGTGTCAGCACTTTGTTCTGAGAGGACCCTGGGCTGGGTCTCGGGGCGCCTCTGACTGAGGGCGCCGACAGCAGGGTGGGGACGGGAGTGGCAGGGTGATGACATACATCGTTATAAACAGCAAACCTGGAGCAATGAGATTCCGAAACAAAACCCAGTAAACCCACAAAATCATCTCTAGCCCCAAGGGATTGTAAAGGGTTACAAGGTCACACAGGAAACCCCTTTGAACCTGGGTCCAAGGGGGAACAAAGTCATGGGAAAGCAGAAGTGAGGGCACACCCTGTCAGGACAGTGAGGCCCGGCCTGCTCCCGCCGCGCCCGGCCCGGCACACCCTCCCCTCCTCAGGCCCGGACTCCACATCCGGGTCTCCGGCTCTGGCTGAAGCCGCAGGTAACTACGTCAGGATGTTGGACATGAACTCGTTGAAGCGTTTCGAGTACTGCTCGGGGTTCACTGTCGAGATCTCGGCCCCCTGCCCCGTGTTTCACTGTTTTGGCTGCGTGAGCGGCTTTCTTCTTCGCATCATATGGCGTGAGGATGTCGATGATGGCCATGAAGTAGACCTCCTTCTTGGGGGCCCTTTCGTGGCTTTCACGGCATAGACGTCGACGGAAGGGTCGAATTCCCGGGCCCGAAAAGGGGGGGAAGCTGAGGGGGTTGCCCGGGCTGTCGGGCGGGGGTGCCGTGGGAGCAGAGCGGGTTCCCGCCCACACCGTCATTCTCGCTCTCCTCCTCCTCGGCCCGCCTCCTCCACCTCCATCTCCTCCTGCTCCGCCCGGTCCACGTCGTGGATGCCCACCAGCAGGCTGTAGTCCATGATCTTCAGCTGCGCCAGGAACTCGACATCCCGCTTCAGCTTTTCCAGGAAGTTCTTTTTACTCTCCTCTCCCACGTGCAGCTTCTGGCCCTCATTGAGAAAGTCGTTGTCTTTGAACGTTGGCAAGTCCTTGGCCTTCTCCTTGTCGCTGGCTTCTCGGGCAACAGTGGAACCCTTGAGGTCATACTTGCGGTGGACGGTGAGCCGGTGGCTGAACACATTCCTGGTGACCACCATGTAGGTCTCCACGCCATCCACAGTCAGGCGGTACATGCCCAGGAACTGCGGCAAGAGCGTGCTGCCGTGACACTCGGACGATGAACTGGTGGTATTTCTTTAGGATATTGTGCATCTCGGCCACATCCTCACTGGACACGGTCTTGATGACAAAGCGCCCGGTCGTAGGTGGTGAGGAAGCGTGTGCCACACCGACCCTGGCTGTCGCTGTTGATTGGGGCGCCGCGTGTCACCGAAGTTCTGGTAATCCTGATCGTCAATCCCAAACCTCTCCCGGAGATTTCTGAACACCATGGGGCAATACTCCTTAAACTTAAAGCGGCTGGGGAGATTCTCCTTGTTGAATAGATGATTGTCGACCTTGATCTTGCTGTAAGCTTTGAAGTCATCTGGCATTAGCATGACAGGGACAGGGACATTGCTCAGTTCATTGATCGTGTGGTTCACCCCCACATCAGGACGCTGAGGATCGGCTCGCTGGCCCGGAATAGCTTCACTTTCTGGCACACGAAATGCTTCTTCTTGGTCTTGGTCTTGCTGGCGCTGAGCGGCGCCACCGCCACCGCCGTGGTGCTGGTGCAGTTGGACGACATGCCCCGGGGCGGCGGCGGCGGCGGCGGCGACAGGGGGTGGCCGAGACGGGCGCACAAGCCAGCGGCCCCAGGCCTCCCCCGGACCGAGCCCACCCCCGCCGCCTCACCACGCCATGGTCGCGCCCGTCCCAGGATATTATTCTTGTCACTTATTTTATAGAGAAGAGAAAACTGAATGATCAGGTACTAGGAAAATAGAAATTCTTTTTTTTTTTTTTTTGGTCACACCAGGCTATGCTCAGGGCTTATTCCTGGCTTTCCACTCAGGAATTATTCCTGGTGGTGCTTAGGGGACCATATGGGATGCCACGGGATTGAACACGGTAGGCTATATGCAAGGCAAATGCTCTACCTGCTGGACTATCACTCTGGCATTGGAAATGAAAAAATTCTTATGTCATATATGCTAATGACTACTCTCCCTTTCAGGTGTTTTTAGGCAATATAATCCAAGAGAGAAACACACGCACACACACATATATGATATGCATTTATATATGTATATATGAGGGATAAAATAACACAGGCAAAATTTAACAAAGGGCTTGTGTCATGCTGGCTGTCAGGGTGACAGGGAATTCAGAGACAGCCTCCACACGGTGTTAACAGGTTCTCAGGGAAGTTGGGTTCGACAACAGTTGCGTCTGGAGTGATGGAGAGAAAAGTGAGGTGAGGGGTGAATGCAGTGAGGCCCTGGGAACAGAGTGAGCAATGCAAACCAACTGACCTGATGAGGGTCCTGAGAAGGGGGCTGCAGGAACAGTGAGTCTGAAAACACCATCAAGCCACCGGAAGATTCTCAGAATCTAATACCAATTAGATTAAGTGTTAATTTGCAGAAGCCATAGGTTCTGAAATATCCGGGTCCAATAAGAAAGGAAACTCTTGTAAATTCAGCCCCATGAGTGTTTTGATCATAAGCCAGCATTAGGCTCCTTGGGAGCCAGCGGAGGATAAGCAATACTGACAATACCTACTGCTTGTGGCTGTAAGGGTGCTGATGCTAGCAAGAGCACCTGGGCTTGTCGGTTAACTCTTCCTGGATTTAAAAAGGAAAAAGTCATAAGCAGGGATGGGTCTGGGAGTGATAAGAGAATATGAGAATACTGCCAGAGAGACGTTGGCACTGGTAATGGGGTTGGTGTTGAAATGTTATGTGCCTAAAATTGGACTATCAGCAACTTTGTAAATCACAGTTCTTTAATAAATTTTTTTTAATTTAAAGAATCATAGCAGGGCTTGGGGCGGGGTGGAAGGTGGGTCAAAAATAAATCACTTGATCACTTGATCACTTGAATCCCGTTATTCATCAAATTTGCTCGAACGGGCACCAGTAACATTTCCATTGGACCCTATCATGTGCCAATGTAGCCCAATGGCATCTGGTTGATTCAGGAATATGAAGAGCCTCAAACCGTTCCTTCAGGGTCTTGACGAAGAATCTGACCATCTTGTAGGTGGGTGGCCACGTGATTTTTTGACATCCCGTGGGATCCAGTCGGTAACGGTTCTAGTCCAGCGGTTGTCTCCAAATCGCATTACATGTCCAGCCCATCTGATTTTCGAAGCCTTGCCAAACGAGACAGCGTCGCTGATTCTGGAATAGCGACGGAGGTCAGAACTCCGGATTCCTTCACTCACTTGAGTGAGACGTGATATTCCAAGCATAGCTCTTTCGATTCCTCTCTGGGAGACCCGAGTAGCATTCTCATCCTGCTTTCGTAGGGCCCAGGTCTCTGAGGCGTATGTTAATGCAGGGAGAACAGTGGAGTCAAAGAGATGTGCCCGGAGCCGGAGGTTCTTTGTCCTTTTTAGCTATTTCTTCAATGCCTTTGAAGGCATTCCATGCCGCCTCTCTTCCTCCTGCGCAGCTCAGGTTTTAGGTCATTGATCATGTTGACTTCTCGACCTAGGTACACATAACTGCCACATTCAGAGATGTTTGTTCCATTGAGAGTGAATGAGGCCTCAGGAACTAGTTCATTTTTCATGAACACAGTTTTCTTCAGGTTGAGCTGTAGACCTATCTTTCCACATTCTCGGTCAAAGTCAGCCAGCATTTGTGCCACTTGGCTAATGTTTGGTGTTATTAGAACGATGTCATCAGCGAAGCGGAGGTGGTGTAATTGCCATCTATCTTCACTCCCATTCCTTCCCATTCTAATTGTCGCATGATGTTCTCGAGGGTGGCGCTGAAGAGTTTTGGTGAAATGGTATCACCCTGTTGAACCCCTCTTTTGACATCAATGATCACTTCTTTGTAGAATGGTGAGATCCTGGTGGTGAATCTGTAATACAGCTCACGAAGGATCTTGATGTATTGGGTTTGAACGCCCTGTTTGGCTAGGGCTTTGATGACCACTTCAGTCTCCACAGAATCAAAGGCTTTCTGTAAATCAATGAACGTGAGACAGAGCGGCATCATCAAATACAGAAATAAAAATTAAAAAAATCATAGCAGGGGGCCGGAGTGATAGCACAGTGGGTAGGGCGTTTGCCTTGCATCGGCCGACCTGGGTTCGATCCCTGACATCCCATATGGTCCCCTGAGCACCGCCAAGAGTAATTCCTGAGGGAGAGCCAGGAGTAACCCCTGAGCATTGCCGAGTGTGACCCAAAAACGCAAAAAAAAAAAATACTATAAATGTCAATAATAACGAAATCATACTTTCTAAACCACAATAAAAATTTTAAGTTAAAGCCAAATAAATAGCAAAGGGGTTAAAGCTCTTGTCTTCCACATAGCTGTTGTCTAGATTGGGCACAGCTCCTCTTGTCTTGCACATAGCTGACCCTAGCTTTATTTTTGGTACCATATAAGGGTCCCCAAGCACCAGCAGGAGTGCTTTGCTAATATCTCTCTTGAGCACATACCCAGGAGTAAGCCCTAAGCACTGCAAGATATGACCCCCCAAGAAAAACAAAATTTAAATTAGAAAAATTATTGGAGATAAAGGAGCAGAAAAAAATTCAGTCAATCTAATTGACCACATATACAGACTGAAAGGGAAACCATAAGATGATCTTAATAATAGATGCAGAACAAACATGACAACATTCTTTGTTTTGTCACCCCAAGATACACAGTTACAAAGTTGTTCATGATTGGGTTTCATATATAGAATGTTCCAATACTGGCTTTTCACTCACCTGTGTACATTTCCCACCACCAATGTCCACAATTTACCTCCCCCAACCCCCCCATCCTCTCTAGCAGACCTTCCTTCCTTCCTTCCTTCCTTCCTCTTCTTTCCTTCCTTCCTTCCTCTCTCTCTCTCTCTCTCTCTTTCTTTCTTTCTTTCTTTCTTTCTTTCTTTCTTTCTTTCTTTCTTTCTTTCTTTCTTTCTTTCTTTCTTTCTTTCTTTCTTTCTTTCTTTCTTTCTTTCTTTCTTTCTTACTTTCTCTTTCTTTATTTCTCTTTTTCTTTCTCTTCTTTCTCTTTCATTCACTTCCTCTTTCTTTCTTTTTGGGCATTAATGGTTTGTACTACAGGTACTAAAAGGTTTTCATGCATATCCCTTTACCAACTTTCAAACATTCTGCTCTTGTCAGAGTCAAAATTTAACAAAATTCTACCGCCTTTCCTGATTAAAAACTCTCAGTATACTAGGAATAAAAGGAAACTTCCTCAGTCTGATAAATGGCATTTATGAAAAACCCACAACGAACACCATACTTAGTGGTTAAAGAGAAATGCTTTTTCCTAGGACCTGGAATATGATAAGTTAATTTGGTTTCATTTCTTCTACCCTCCAACATTACAGTGGAGATTCTGGTAAGTATAATGAGACAGAAAAAAAACAGAGCAAAGTTTTGGGAACTCAGCTTGACTTGAGAATTGAGCAAGGCCCTCCGGGAAAAATACCTCAGCTATTCCTCGTCATCTGACCTGAACTCTGATAAGCTGCTGACGCAAACTAGGTTTACCACAGGTGAACTTTAAAGTAACTTTAAAGCACTCTCTTTCTTGAGGACAAAAAAGCGTTAATTCATTCTATTTCTAGCTATCTTAGAAGACGATTTCCTAAGAGATGGGAAGGTTGGGAAAGTAGGCTCATGGTGCAGCCAGAGCTGGAATGGAATCAATACAGGTGAGGAAGCACCATCAGTGCCTTATAAAGGGTCATCCTGGTATCTGGTTTTTCCACATTCATGTTGAGTGTGAGGGAGACTATGTGACCTGCTGGAAAGTAAATAGGTTGGCCTGTGAGTCTGGAATTTGAGAAGTAAGCTACAGCATAGGAGAGATCTGCCATTCAGTGAAAGATGTAACTGCACCTTCTGTCTTGTAGCAGGACCAAGGTCAGTCAGGGCTCGTTGTGCTGGGCAGTTGGTTTGGATGGCATTGGGTCACCTCTTCTTCCCTTGTGGGTGCAGTAGAGGGGTGTGAGGGTTCTTGGGGAAAGAGACAGGACACTGATCTGATCTTCTCCTTACTATTTTGCTCCCTTTGATAACCTTTTGGGAACTTTCCACTGCCCTAAAGACTTTTCAGAGGAAAGTGATCTATCCGAAGCAACTCACAGTGGTACACCAAGGATGGGGATTCAATAAGCCCTTTTCTGGGGTTCTCAGGGTAGGGACAGTATGAACAGAGGCTGTCCAGGAGTTTGAGGTGTCTACCTGTGTTCTTAGGCACTGTATCCGTCCTCTTACACTGTCTGTCCTGTAATGGATGTAGAGGCTGAAGGAATCATAAGAGAATGAAGCAAACTTGTTGGAGGCTGCACCAAGGGAAAGTGGGGCAGGAGAGAGGGAGGGCAGATGTGGGAGTTTCACAGTGGGCCCCTCACTTGCCAGGGAGAGCTCAATGATACAAAAGTCAGCTGGTCTAGCCAGTCACAGGGGAGTAGAAGGATTGGGGGATAAAGAAGATGACACTGGGTGTGTCTGTGGCATGTGTGTCAGTATTCCTGGGAAGGTGGGGGAAAACAGATTTCCACCACTTTCAAATACATAACTCTGAGGTCCCTGAAGGGTAGCATTTAAATCTTTAATTGAAGAGTCATGAACTATTACATTCCAAGGCTGGGAACAAATAGTTTCCTGTTGGATAGGACTTTCGATAACGCAACCACATGGCCTTGACCCTTCTACCATTTGGTTAGCCAGTTCTCCTTCATTGCTTGCATGGTTTGGTGAAGATGTGTCGCTTCTGAAAATAAGATAGACAATCCTTTAGGGAAGGGGAGGTTAAGGTGTGGGTCCTGGAAGCTTTATCATAGAAGCTAATAAAGAATTAAAGTGTTTTTGAGGTTCTTTAGTAGTAGTTGTCTTTTGTTTGTTTGTTGTGAAACTATACCAGTGGTGCTCAGGGTTTATTCCTGGCTCTACACTCAGGAATTACTCCTGTTGAGGTTCAGGCGATCATATGGGGTGCTGGGGAGTGAACTAGGTCAGTTGCATGCAAGGAAAATACATTATCTACTGTCCTATCTTACCAGTCCATGTTCTTTAGTTGTTATTAAGGTAAAATAATTAGAAAAGATGAAAAACGAGCAATTGCCTCTTCTCTTGCTATCATCGGTCAGCCATGATCACCACCATCAGCCATGGTGGTCGCCCATCTGAATCCTTTCTTGGGCTTGGGGCTCTCTTTCCTCAACAAATGAACATGTCATGTCCTCGTTCACCAAGATTCTCTTGCAGTGATGACATGAGTGCTCGCCATAGGCTTCATTGCCCAGTGCTTCAGTCCAGACTTGGATGAGGAAGAGCACTGCAGGCAGAGGTATCAGGGAATAAAGGAGGTAAGTGTGTGCTGGAAGCAAGCACATGTTTCCCCATAGTGGCTAGGGCATGGCCTTGTTCTTGATTCCTTCTGGATCTTATAGTTTTGCCAGTTCAGCCTTGCTGCCAGGAACAAAGTTAACACCACTCTTGAATCAAGACCCTCCCTGAAAATTTCTTTTGCTCATTTCCCACCTTCCATCCTAAGACCTTATCTGGATACAGACAGAGAGGCACCAGAAAGTATATAATAAATGAAGAATTTTTTTTGTGAAAATCACAAAACAAGCCAAGACTTTTATGGATGCAAATGGTCTTAGAGAACAGCACTGCTTCATAAATGATTTAATGGTATAGAACAATTGCATGTATTACTTGAGAATTCACTTCAATGTCATTTCTTTTTTTTCTTTTTAGTCACACCGGCGATGCTCAGGAGTTACTCCTGGCTCTTTGCTCAGGAATTACTCCTGGTGGTGCTCAGGGGACCATATGGGATGCTGAGGATCGAACCCGGTCGGCTGCACAAAAGGCAAACGCCCTACCCGCTTTCAATGTTATTTCTGACATATTGAACTGCCTCTTCTCTTGCCAGTGGGACTTCGTTGGCAACATAGCTATTCATTATTAAGTTAAAAAAATCCTTTATAGCCTTGAATAATTGAAAGTCTCATTTACTGGTAATACCAAGACACATTTGTCTGGTCACTTACAAATCTACCAGAACTATTTGTAGGTATCTATTAATCCAAGGCTATGACCCATCACTTTCATTCTTGCATTAACCCAACAGAAGTACGTTTATATGTAGGAACTGAATGAAAGATATATGTGGGAACTAGAGAGATAGTAATGCGTAAGGTGCTTGCCTTATACTTGGGCAACCTGGGTTTAGTTCCCAACACTACATGTGATCCCCTGAGCATCTTAAGGAATGCTCCCTTGTTGGATTACAGGCTTAGCTAGTTTGGGAGCTTTGCGGTTTTACCCACTCACAGCTTAATCTACTTACATGTTCTTAAGCCAAGGTTCATTCTAATGAGATCTCTCTTCTGTGTAAACACTGATAGAGGGTGTAGCAGTTACAGAAGTCACCTTGACTTTGAATAACTTCTATCTTATACATCTACTAAGACTTCTATGTTGTCTAGATTGAGCACAGCTCCTCTTTATATGCACTGCACCCAGTGTGGGACAATTAGAATTTACCAGGAGACTGCCACCTTGGCTACATTGAGACTATCTTTAAGATTATAGGAAGGATCATACTAGTTTTCTCTCAAGCAGGCGAGTGTGACCCTTTCAGTATACAGAAAACAAGATACTCAGAATCACCCTGGTGCAGATAATAAAGAAGGACCTTGTGGGTGCCATCTAGATTACATGAAAACCATGAAATTAAGATTACTTTACATCAGCCCCCTCTCTCTAGTGTTTTACATAAGAGATAATCTCTGAAGAAGGGATTATTCCTTGGCATGATCCTTTGTTTATACCTATAATAGGGTGTGACACCACCCTACTACACTCTGTTTAGGGATCTTTGTTGATAGGACCTTCCCTGTCAACAGATAGGATTATTTTGGTGTATATACGGGGACTGACTTGAGGCACTGCCCCTTCTGCCCCTTCTTTTGGGTAGGACTCCTCTTGGGTGAGATACTCTTTGGTGGGAGACTTGGGTGCTCTTGTATCGTCTAAGTTCTGACCAGAGCTAGAGTTCTTTCATTATATTGTATTGTAGTGGTAGAGCTTTTGTACTATTAAAAGCCTTTTTGGAACTGCACCAGACTCGTGAATTTTCATCCATTCCCTGGTGGCCTTGGAGGTAGAAGAGAACTTCTGTCCTGATACTGTTGGGGACCCCAGCAGCTCCCCGACACTCCCTAAGCACAGAGCCAGGAGTAACCCTGAGCACTGTCAAATATGACCCCAAACCAGAAGGATAGATAAGTTCTAATGTGTAAACAAGAAGGTTAGATAAGTTCTAATGTGTAAAACTATACAGCAATGAAAATGGAGCACTGCTACATAATACAAAGATGATGTTTTGGGTTGGTTTATTACTTAAATGGAATACATGTCTACCATGAAAAGAGGCCCTGGGTTCAATTCCAAACACTGCATGTCCCCTCCTTCTTCCAGTCCCATCAGATGGATCCCTGGTGGCTTTGGCTACGGCTAGGTCTGAGCAGCACTGCATCACTGGGTCTAAGCATTGAAATCAAGCCTATCTGACTAGGGTAAGTATTTCTGTGGTAACCCTTGTGTCTCCTTAGTATTGAAGGGGAAACCCTCAAAATAAAGACAAATCTCACCACAGAAGAGATACACAAAAGAAAAACAATATGTGTACTGTATTTATAAAATATTCAGAAGGAATCCTGGCTTTTGACATTCAGAACAGTGGTAATTTCTAGGAAGTAGAAAGGAAAAGCACTGAACATAAAGGAGGGACATTTCAGGAGCCAATAAGGTTATTTCTTGACCTGAATTACCAAGAGTGTTCACTGTAAAAAAAAATCATCTGACTATGCACTACAGTTTGTGAGATTTTTGTGTCTGAATTACGCTTTATAAATACTGATCCTAAAAAATTTCAAGCAAACCAGATTGGCCAAAACAGTTTAGGTAAGGAGACTGTGGCCATAGGTTAGAGGATTAAAAGTAAATTCCTGGGGGGACCAAAGCGATAGTACACCAGGCAGGGTGCTTGCTTGCAGATGACCCAGGTTCACTCCCAGCACCATATACTGTTCCTTTTGTCCAAAAGGAGTGATCCCTGCGCACAGAGCCAGCGAAAACCCTGAGCACATCTGGGAAAGATCCAAAAAACAAAACAAAACAAGTCCTTGATCAACCAACTAAATTTCCTAAAGTTCGCACACGGAAGCACATGGCACCTGGACTCCACCGTGTCCGCACTGGAGCCTCGCTCATAGGCCCTCAGGGCTTCTTTCATGGTAGCATGTATTCTGTTTAATAAACCAACCCAAAGCTTCATCTTTGTATTATGTAGCACTGCTCCATTTTCATTGCTGTACAGTTTTACACACGAGTGTAAAACACATTAGAAGTATTTGGACATACTTTTAACACCCTTTCATTTATGGCATATTAAAAAAAATTTGCTAAGTAGTAGATGGCTGTGCAGAAGAGATGCATACAGCTTCAATAGAGGCAATGAGCACCACAAGTCAAAAACTCAAACTTCATATTAAAATGAAGGGCCATTTATAGAGGGGGAAGGAAATGCTTTCAACACTCGCAATAAGGCTAAAGAGATAGTACAGGGAATAAAGAACTTTCCTTGCATGCACCTGACCAGGATTTGCTTTTTTTTTTTTTTGCTTTTTGGATCACATCCAGCAATGCTCAGGGTTACTCCTGTCTCAGCTCTCAGGAATTACTCCTGGTGGTACTCAGGAGACCACATGGGATGGCAAGGATTGAACTCGGGTTGACTGCATGCAAGGCAAACACCCTACCCACTGTGCTGTCACTCTGTCATCCAGCACCGCATTTAATCTCCTGAGTCCTATCAAGAGTGATCCCTGAGCACAGAGCCAAGAGTAAGTCTGAGCAATGCAAGGAATAACTAAACCACACCAGCTAAAACTTAGAACCTTATACTTTATATTAACAGTGCAAATGTTCAGATGTTTAATTCACACTGATTCAACAACCTTACAAAAAATGTGTATCTTTATGGCAAACAAGTCAGAACCACATAGAACATTTCAGAAAGAGTCCCACTACAGGATGAAGGAATTGCATGGGGTAAGGAGGATGCCAGAAGTCACTCCACACATAGGTCCAGGGAGTAGGCCTAAAGTTGCTGCAGCATTGCTAAGGCTGAGCTGTGTGTCAGTGTGTGTGAGTGTGTGTGTGTGAGTGTGTGTGTGTGTGGTGTCCCTCTAAGAGCTCTGGAACTTAGAACTCATATAGCAGCTGGGGTGGTGTGTGTGTATGGGGGGGGAGTTGAGATGTATCTCTCCTAAGAGTTCTGGGAAAATGTGAGCACAGGGCAGCTGAACTTAGAACTCATTTAGTACTTGGGGGTGGTGTGTGTTAGTGTGTGTGATTTGTGTGTATGTGGTTGTGTGTGTATGAGTGTGTGTGTGTGGTGTTCCTCTAAGAGCTCTGGAACTTAGAACTCATTTAACAGCTGGGGTGGGATGTGTGTGGGGGGTGTGATGTATTCCTCTAAGAGTTCTGGGAAAATGTGAGGGGCAGGGCAGCTGGACTTAGTCAGAACTCATTTAGCAGCTGGGAGTGGGTGTGTGTGGGGGGGGGTTGTGATGTATCTCTCTAAGAGTTCTGGGAAATGTGGAGGGCAGGGCAGATGAATGTAGAACTCATTTAGCAGCCGGGTAGGGGTGTGTGTGTGTGTGTGTGTGTGTGTGTGTGTGTGTGTGTGTGTGTGTGTCCCTCTAAGAGCTCTGGAAAAAGTGAAATGCAGGAATGGGCAGGGCAGCTTGACTTAGTCAGAGGTCACGAATTTAGTAGTCAAGTGCTCTATGAGTTAAAGAGCAAAGAAAAGGAAATGAGTTGTAAGGCACAACAGTAGTTTTATAGCATGAATGATGAACAGCTTTCTAAAATACTGAGAGCAAAGTCATACATTCCATTTCTTGATCTTCCAAACCATGGCATGAGGGATCCTCTCCAGAAAGTCGATGGGTTGATACGGGCTTCTATGTCCCATAGATCTCTGATCCCCCTGACTCTTTCCTACTGGGCAAGAAGGTGGCTAACACCATCCCTTCTCAGAACAGGCCTTTCTCCAGAGCCCCTAATCTTCTGGCCTGCTCTGGGTGTGTGGGGCTGGGTATACTCTTAGGACTGGCCAGGTTGGTTCCCTTGTCTAAGGCCAAAGCAGCTGTAGGGGCAGCTGTATCAAAGTGAATGGCATCCTGGAAGGCTCAAACTTCCCGGCCCTTCAAGGATTTCTTTTCCATTTTAAAATGTGAGCAACTTGTGGCCATCATGATAGTACAGCAGGTAGAGGGTAGGGCATTGCCTTGCAAGTGCAGACCCCGTTTCGATCCTCAGCGCCCCATATGGTCCCTTGAGTCCCACCAGTCCCTGAGCACAGAGTCAGGGATAAGTCCTGAGCACAGCCTGGCATGGCCCACTCCAAAAACAAAACAAAAATCTCAGCCTCCATATGATCCATTTCATTCCATAAGCAACTGTGCTCAGAGCATTCCTTTAAAAAATAGGGCTTATACCCAGCAGTGCTGGTAGTAAGGGCGAGGACCACTCCTGCTGATGGTCACAAGCTGGTGACATTTCCTGCTCTGCCAATGGAATGCAGTGCTGGGGGGCCAGGAAGGCCACACCTTGAAGTAGGTGGGGGCACTTGGGTTACTCCCAGAGCTACTGGGGGGCATGTAGCACCAGGTCATGCATGGGTAGGCTTGAGCTCTATCACTGTGTTATTTCACCATAGTTTGACCATAGTTTGGGGGACTGATTTCTCTGGATTATCTCCAAGGGCAAGCACATTTGAGGACAACAAATAGTCACAGCAACATAGCAGCAGGGTTGGAACCACAATGTAGAGGAAAAAATTAAAGCAGGCTGACAGTTTAAGAAAGCAGGTGTTGTCACACCTGAAGATTAGCAAATTTGAGGTTTGGGGGAGAGAAAAATCAGGACAGAATCTCAGGAATGGGAGAATTATAGTAATTACATTTGTTTTTTTCCCTCTATGGTATGCACAGAGTGTTAAAATAATAATTCATGTTGAGTAATGGGTGGGACCTCTGGTGAGAGAGGAGAAAGGACCAGTGTTCAGAGGGGCTGTCAGAGGATGGGAAGCAATGATGAGGAAAATACTAGCTTGGACACCTGATTCTGGCTTTCAGAAATAAAGACAAGTACCCCAATATTTGGGAAGACCATTGTCAGTCTTTTTGAGACATATTTGTAATGTTAAATTAGTGTTCAGATAACATACATAATTTAAGATGTAAAGGGCTCTAATGCAATTTTCTCTTAGTGAGACTTTTCAGAGTAGTATCAACTTTTAAGGTCAAATTTTAGAGAAATTGGATGAGTTTGAGGATGTCAAGTGCAGCTGTGCAAAAAGGGGTAACGCCCAACTGAAGGGGCGGCCACTCAACGCAGTCAATGTCGACGTGCATCCTGGAGCTGAGTAATGCTAGTCCGCTTAAGTGCACGTGGCAGAACTCTGGCACCACCAGATTCTTAGATTCTTCTCAGCCCTATCCGTTAAAGATTGACTTTCCCAAAATTTCCTTCACCTTCTCCCTCTTCCTGTGGATTCTATATCCTCTTCACTGAGAAAACCCAGGCTGAAAGATGCAAGTCACAACTTCCTGGTAGTTCATTCCAAAATAGGTCTCTACTTTCCATACCATACCCCCAGCTTCCAGGGAAAATGGAGTACCCTGTCCTTCAGTCAAGCTCCTCATTTGATGCCTTCTGAGGACTCAGACCGCAGTAACCAGGGGAATCCCTGACCTGCCCAGAAGGCGCCTCTTCTGATCATTGCCTCTAGCAATGCAGGCAAGCCTGCTTCTACAGCATGCCCTGGGTACTCGGGACCCCAGAACTTCTAGAATGGTGGTGTGTCTTTTTTTTTTTTTTTTTTTTTGCTTTTTGGGTCACACCCGGCAATGCTCAGGGGTTACTTCTGGCTCTGCACTCAGGAATTACTCCTTGCGGTGCTCAGGGGACCATATGGGATGCCGGGGAATTGAACCCAGGCGGGCATGGGCCGGCCGTGTGCAAGGCAAACGCCCTACCTGCTGGGCTATCGCTCCGGGCCCTATAGTGGTGTGTCTTCTTCCAGGGACACTCTGTGGGCTTTGGTCATGGTATGCACTACCATTCACACTACCAGCCCAGGCTCTCCTGCTAGATCAGTTTTGCCCAAAGTGGGCTATACCATCACTTTGGGGTTGCCACAAAGATTCTTAGGGTGCCAGTAGCCTCCGATGCAACTGGCAGGCGGGGGTGGGGGAGGCACTGATGTTTTTTTGTTTTGCTGAAAAGGGAGCAGGGAGCTAATTCAGATTGGGAACCTTTGCTCTAGATCAGTAATTCTCAGCTGACAGTCATCTAGTCTCCTGCAGGCCCACAGTATATTTCAAAGGGGGCACAGGGGAAAATTATATTAATGGAGACCAACAGTGCAAGATCAGGAGACCATCTGGTAAGATGGGGTTGGAGGACAGAGGGGAACAAGGGTAGAAGGGAGCCACGGTCAGAAAAAGGTTGTGAAACAGTGGTTATTCTGGATACACGGCAGCTCAGATCAGCACTGAAGGCCTCCATGATAAAAACAACAGCAAAGGAAACCCCATCTCTGCTCAAATGCCCCTACAACACACAGGCACATACCTATATGATGTTGTGTGTGCTGAAGGAAACAGCTTCCACGAGTCTCCACGAGGAATATGACACTCAGTTTACATCGTGAGAACAGAAATCAGAGGCGATAGCCAATGAAAGAGACGTTTTCTCCACCTCCATGGCCGCCAAGTAAGAGCTGCCTTTACACTCTGTCGGTCTCTGGCCATTGCTAGGGGTTCTGTAAGTTTCTCCTCTGCAGTCTTTTATGCTGCGCTGCATTTCCTCTAGACTTGAATCCTCTCTACACACGGTTCACCCTTTTGTGGTGACTGTGAGTTGGGGGTTTGAGGGTATGGACCACAGTTTCAAGGCTTCTTCCCAATGAGGAGCCCCATGTTCATAGGAGCAGCTGTTGTTTACAGAGTGAGGCTTTGACACTCACACAGTAGCCAGAAGATGGACACCTGCTTCCATCCGCAAGCAGCCTGGTCCCAGAGAGCCACTGTGCTTCCTGAGTTTTGAGTCAATAGAGTAGGTCTTTTTTTTTTTTTTTTTTTTGCTTTTTGGGGTCACACCCGGCAGTGCTCAGGGGTTACTCCTGGCTCAGCATTCAGGAATTGAATGCTGGTGGTGCTCAGGGAGCATATGGAATGCCAGGGATCGAACCCGGGTTGGCAGCATGCAAGGCAAACACCCTACCCTCTGTGCTATCGCTCCGGCCCCAATAAAGAAGGTTTTTTATGTCTCAAACAATGTGGGGCAGTTTTACAAGTACAGCTGTTCTTTGTTAACTTCACCAAAGGATATGTTGCAATCATGAGAGACATGGAAACAGGTGTCAGTGAGGAAGTCAGAGACAGCTTGTGTGAGTTTGGGTCACAGCAGAGAAAAGACAAGCACTTCAAGTTCTCAAGAATAACTGGGGGGGAAAACCCCGTAGGCGCAGACCCCAGTTCAACAAGTGAGACTTGTTGGTGATGACTTGAAGCACTAGATACTACAGCACATGAGTTATGTGTGTGGTAATAGGCACTACCAAGGATGCTGCTAAAAAGATTTCTCCCTAGTCAAAGCATTTTTCTCTTACAGAGATATTTATGCTATTTCTCTCACTCTCCTTTTGGCCATCATTTGGTAATACCCTTAAGCTGTGACTATCATTCAGTGCTCTAGCACCCAGTACTTAATAATCCTGGTAACTGTCCAAAGAGACCTACCACATCAAGGTACAAAGCCTCTGAAGAATATAATAATGTGGCAAGGTGAGATTTGTAAGTTAGGTAGCTTTTCAGGCAGTTATTGAAAAGTCCAGACCTGGGTCACAGAGGATTAGGGAAAGACGGGAATCAGATTCAGTTGGGGCCTGATGTAATCACCAGTGTAGCCATGAAGAAGACATGAATAGGGGTGTGGCTATCTGGAATGAAGACTGGGTGTAATATCAGGGTGGATTCAGGAAGCCAGGGGTTGAAACCTAGTTCTGGCTGGCTGTATCAGTGAGATAAAGAATGACTAAGACTACTATAGGTGTGGAGACTGGGGTATGGGAGGGAATATTTCCTCTGGTATTCCATTCTACTAAGGAGAAATGAAAATTAATACTGGTTTCCTTGTTTTTTCTCAACTCTGAGTCATTCTGCAACCGATTTCCTTCAAATAGCCAGGTTCAACTGTATCAATTTCCTGTATTAGGACACAGTAGGTAGCTTCCACTCTTTACTGCAGAACTTCACGTTGTTTTACTTAAAAATTCTTATACTGTATTCAAGTTGTTCTGGTTTGGGGCTGTGACTAAAAGATCACTCGGGGCGGTGCTCGGACCCTATATGGTGCCAGGGGTCCATCTGGAGTTCCCTCACTTTGGCCCCACTATCTCTATCACTTGCGAGGTACTGTAACTTGAGTGAAAAGGTGAATAAAATATTGAGGGACTCTCCCTCATTAAACAACCAATTATAAACCAGGCAGTTTATATTACAAAGGCTGAAGAAACAGAGTAATATGTGGCAAACAAGAAGACAGTGTTAGTGGTGTGGGCAATTTTTTCCATTAAAGTTCCTAAATAACTTTTAGCAAATTTATAAACTGCCTGTAATCTGAAGTTAAACTTTTCCTTTGGTCTTGTTAAAGAAAACTCATCTGAATTAAAGATTCCTGAACCAGGAAATAACCCAACTAGCTATCTAAGGGGTGCTCTGAGGATGGTACACAGTGAAAAGGCTTACACTAGAAAGAAGTGTGTGTGTGTGTGTGTAGGGGGTGTCAAGGTTATTAGCACAAGATGAGTCCTGGTAAAGATCTTCCTTTAGGGGCTGGCTGGAGGGAAGGTGCTTAAAATATTCTCTTTTGGGAGATGTTGTGTATTAATCATGCGTGAGACTTGGCACAGATGACTTCGTTTTGCACCTGTTTCCTTTTGACTAGTCTCTGCATACATGTGGAGCATGGGGCAGGCAGGGTGTGGAGCCAGCTTAGAGGCTCCCGGACTGCATGATCTGCAAGCTAAGAACACCTGACACTTTCAATAGGCAAACTTCTTCCACAGAGGGCAGGAAGAAAGCCAATAACCTATGGTTAAGTATCCTAAGCAACCAGTCTTGAATGGGAGAGTTCAACGGACCGAGCAAACACTGCAGGCAGACTTGGGTGCAACCCCCTCAGCACCTCAGGGGGTGACACAACCGCCCCTCCCGCCCCACAGAGAGCGGCCTGACATTTTAAGGAAGAAACCGTGCGCTTTTCTAGTCCACAGATAAAGGGGATGGGGGGCGGGAGGGTTTGCAAGCACGTTCCGAGAGCCCGCCTCGCTCACCCATCCCCACCTCCTGCAGAACAGAGGGCTCCAAGCTCCGCCTTTTAGATTTGGCCGAGGAAACTCGGCGAACGCTGAGTCCAGGCCGGGTTTTCAAGACGGAAGTAACGGCGATCCGGAAGTCGCAGGGCCAGTGGGGGAGAGGAAGAAGGGGGTCGGGATGGCGGCTCAAATACCAATTGTGGCCACCACGTCCACCCCGGGGAATAGCCCGGAACAGCAAGAAGAGGCCAGCCAGCCCTTCTCACAACGGCAGCAGTTCCGGGCTCTACAGCGCCAATAAGAAGAAGAAAGTGTCCGCCTCCAGCTTTCCACAGGTACGTAGGCAGGAGCCTCGCCTGCGCGTGCGCAGAGCCGACGGGGCGGCGCGAAGGCGCATGCGCAGAGCCGACGGGGCGGAGCGACGGCGCATGCGCAGAGGCCGCGCGGGGCGGAGCGACGGCGCGTTCCTGTGGGCGGAGCGAGGACTCGGTGGCAACGACGCTGTGGTGCCGAGTGTCGTGCGTTAGATGTGTGGGGCAGGAGTGCCATAGAACGTACAGTGCTGTGTGGCAAAGTGACTGGGTTAAAGGACCACCGCTAGGATAGTGCCAGCCGAGGTGAGGACGTGATTTCTGAGTGAAGCCTCGCGCTCTAGGTTGCGTCTGGAATCATGTTTCCAGAGCGAGGCTCAGACCTTTTTCCTGTGAGTTTCTGTCAAGCAGTAAGTAGTTAGCGAGTTATAAAGGGACAGTCTCGCTTCTCTCAAGTGTCTCGGATGCGGAGCGCCCTAGAAGCGCCACGGAGGGGACCCTCATCTCCATCGCGACCAAAGAGGGCTTGGTCTTGCCGGGTGGGTTACAGGAGTGCGGCCTCCGCGGGGTGCGCGAGCCGTGGGCACACACGCCGGCTCCGCCATCCCCGCACAGACTCGAGCCGGGCTGTGGTTTGCTTCAACTCAGGGCTTGTCAGCATTTTGCTCAGCCCTGGGAGGGCAAAGGTGGGAGTTGTTCCTTGCTACCCTGCCTGCCCCAGCACCTTGGACCCGAACGTGTCTGGACATCCTGACGCTGCTTCCTAGGGGTGTTTGGTCGTGTTTTTTTTTCTTTTTTTTCTTCCTGGCTCCATTTCCCTGGGCTGCTTGGGGGACCCTAGAGGTGCCTGGGATCAAACCCTGGTTAGCCGCAGGCAAGGCAGGCGCCCTACCCTCTGTCCCATCCCTCCAGCCCCATTGAGCATTGCCTTAGGCCCTAGGATTTACACAGTAAAAGGTGTCAACAAGCACATGCACAGGCTCCACCTATACGGCCACCACCTGGAAAATTCCCGTGGATTTCCCGGTGACCCTATGCAGCCCTCCCTTCCCTGTCAGAGGGAAACCTTTATTCTCATATCCGACATTTCTTTGAAGTTGACTTTGTAACACAAATGGAATGTTCCAAAGAGTATTCTTTTGTGTTTGTCTGGGTTTCTCTGTGAAACATTGTTTTTGACTGTTCATCGTGTTTCCAGTCAGAAAATCTGGTATGTATATATATATATATATATATATATATATATACACACACACACACACACACACACACACATATACAGCTTTCTACTTTTATGTGTAAGCTGTTCTAAATATGTGTGTATATATATAATATATATACATATATATATATATATATATATATATATATATATATATATAGAGAGAGAGAGAGAGAGAGAGAGAGGCTTTTTGGTTGATACTCAAGGGTTACTTGTAGCTCTGTACTCAGGAATTACTCCTGGCGGTGCTGAGGGAACCATATGGAAAGCTTGGGCTCAAACCCTAGTTGGCTATGTACAAGGCAAACACCAAACTCGCTATACTATCACCCAGCCCCTGCTCTAAATATTCTTGTTTTAAGTGTTTGTAAAAATGCTTAAAAATGCAGTGTAGTGGAATTGCAGGATCCTAAAGAGGACACCCTTTTAACTCAGCTAAAACTCATAGACGGCATTTGCCAAAGTAGTTACCCAATTGTGCATTTGCACTAGCAAACTAGGGAGTTCCAGTAACTCCGTATCCTTACCAATACTTGGTAGGCCACCAATGGGTGAAGTCCAGTCCATTGCTTTAATGTTTTTCCTCTGGCTACTCCTGATGCCATTTGCTTTTTCATCACTGTCACTGTCTTCCCGCTCATCATCGATTTGCTCGAGCGGGCCCCAGTAACATCTCCATATGTCCTGTCTCATGCTAGTAGAGCCCAAGGGCAGCTGCTTGCTCCAGGAACATAAAGAGCCTCAATCCATTCCGAATGAGGTCTATAATTGTTACTGGTATTTGGCATATATATCAAATACAACACGGATAGCTTGCCAGGCTCTACCGTGCAGGTAGCATACTCTTATAGGCATCTCTAAGTCCAGCATTTATTGATGAACCGCCGGCTGCAAGCCGGGCGCTGATAGGCTGGTCTGCTGGGTGGAGGTCTGATGAGAGAGAAGTCCGGATGTGGAAAATGGAGGCCCTCATGGAGTGGAGGGTCGCCTGGCTTGTTGCGAGGCTCTGCTGGGATGGTGTGCCAGGGCTAGAACCCACCATCCCTCCCGGGCGCCTCGTGAGCGGCTGGTCACAGGGAGAGCCAGTAGCATATGACTTGTTTATTCTCATAATTTTGTAAAGTGCCTGTTTTCTCCTACATAAATTATATTTTTCCAAAGTTATGAATGTGTAGGAGTTCTTTATAAACTCTTGATTGACGCCCTCTACCAGGTATGTGTGCTGAATCCTGTTCCGAGAATGTGTTTCGACATAGAGTTGTGCTACAGTAGACAAATGCAACCAGTCCACATTGGGAGGAATGATTATTTTTTTATTTGTTTGTTTTGGGGCCCCACCTGGTGATACCCTGTGAAGCTCAGGGGGTTACTCCTGGCTCTGCACTCAGGAATTACTCCTGGCAGTGCTCAGGAAACCACATGGAATGCCACGGATCAAACATCAGCTGCATGCAAGACAAGTAGCCTATGATTTTTTTTTTGGGGGTCACACCCAGCAATGCTCAGGGGTTACTCCTGGCTCTGCACTCAGGAATTACTCCTGGCGGTGCTCTGGGAACCATAGGGATGCTGGGGATTGAACCCGGTCGCCCCATGCAAGGCAAATGCCCTACCCACTGGTCTATCATGCTCCGCCCCTCTATGATTGTTTTTTTTTGACCCTAAGGATAGCATTGTCTCCCACAACAGCAAGCTTCAGAGAGTAAACAGACATTAGATGCTAGAAATTCCAGTAACCCAGCTTGAAAGGAAGTCACAACTCTGCTAGAGTTAGCATTCTCAATTTTCCTGAGTCTTCTCCATTTCAGTAGCTGCAACAAACCCTGAAGTTGGAAAAAGTAAAACATTCTCTTTTAGCTAGGAGGGGGAAGAGAGAGAGAGAGAGAGAGAGAGAGAGAGAGAGAGAGAGAGAGAGAGAGAGAGAGAGAGAGAGAGAGAGAGAGAAGTAGGAGGGGAAATGTGGGGACATTGATGGTGGGAATAGGGCACTGGTGGATGGAGGGTCAGGTGCTGGAACACTGTATGACTGAAACCGAATCATGAACATCTTTGTAACTGTATCTCACAGTGGTATAATTTTTTTTTTTTTGCTTTTTGGGTCACACCCAGCAATGCTCAGGGGTTTCTCCTGGCTCTGCACTCAGGAATTACTCCTGGTGGTGCTCGGGGGACCATATGGGATGCCGGAGATCGAACCCGGCCGGCATGGGCCGGCCGTGCAGAAGGCAAACACCCTACCCACTGGGCTATCGCCCCGGCCCCATAATTTTTTTTAAAACTCTTTTCGGGCTTTCTAGGTCACACACAGCAATGCTCAGGGAACATTCTCTTTTAGCTGGGCGGAAGGAGAGAGGAAAAAGTGGGAGAGGGGAATGTGGGACATTGTTGGTAGGAATAGGGCACTGGTGGAGGGACAGGTGCTGGAACACTGTATGACTGAAACCCAATCATGAACATCTTTGTAACTGTGTATCTCAAAGTGTTATAATTTTTTTTTATTTTTGCTTTTTTGGGTCATACCCAGCAATGCTCAGGGGTTACTCCTGGTTTTGCACTCAGGAATTATTCCTGGCATTGCTCGGGCGACCATATGGGATGCCAGGGATCGAACCCGGGTCTGGCCACATGTGAGGCAAATGCCTTACCCTCTGGACTATTGTTCCAGCCCCGGGATAATTTTTTTTTTAAATTCTCTTTTTGGGGCTTTTTGGGTCACACAGCGATGATCAGGGGTTACTCCTGGCTCTGCACTTGGGGCTTACTCCTGATGGTGCTCAGGAGACCATATGGGATGCTGAGGATCGAAGCCCGGTTGGCCACTTCAAGCCAAACGCCCTCCCTGCTGTACTATCACCCCAACCCTTGAAAATAGAGCGTTCTTATGGAATGGTTCTTTAAAATACTTTCCACTTTCCAGACTCAGTTTAACTAATGGGATATTCCTATCCTCAGTACCCTGTGAAATAGCAAAACACTTGGTTTCTGCTTCCACAAGGAGTCTTGGATCGTTTTACTGGTCAAACTAGCTTTCCATCATAGTTCCCTGTTCCACAGCATTTTCAGAGATTAAAACAGTGTTGCCTTGCGGGCTGCCTGGTATCTTCCTGTAGTGTCCCTTATCAGTGTCCTCTACTCTGTTCTGTTGCAGTTCATTTCAGTCAGCAAGAATTTATTGTACTGTATTTCTGTTTTATCTCTACAAGTATCCTTAAGACATTTCAAAGAATTACAGCTTGTCTCTCTACACTCCCAGAAACCTTGCAGGAGAGAATGATTTTACAAATATCATGTGTTATGTTGCTGTCATAACAGATTACCACAAAGTTAATGACTTAAATAACAACTTTTTATTAGCTCGTGGTTCTTTATGTCAGAAGCCTTTGCACTAGTCTCTGGTTTGGTTGTTTGCCCAGAAAGTATCACAAAGCTAAAATCAAGTGTTGGTGAGGCTTAATTCTTATTTGGAGGCTCTGAAAAAAATCTCTCTTTAGACTCAAAGTTCCTGGGTGCAGTTCTCTGCAGTTATAGAACTGAAGTTTCTTTTTGTCACTTGTTAGCCACTGTCTGCATTCCATTTCACATGGCCTTTTCTCATGTCAGCACATGGTGTTGCTCGGTCCCCTTACCAATGAAGCTAGCTTTGAACTAAGTAGGGGGTGGGCTGTTCTCTACACTGTTAAGATTTTTCTCTATTTGTATTGAAGTACTTTATAGGAAAGTACTTTGCATCTATTTAAATATCCTGTTTCTTTATATCAGGAGGTCTTGTCAAAGGTGGAAATTATCACAAACGTGTGGGAGTCAGAGGCTAGGTAAGACAGAAAATGGAACAGTGTGCTAACAATTGTCGAGGGTACTAATGCCAACCTAGAACTGAGCATTAAATAGAGGCAAAAGATACACATGGCAACCCTTTAATGTATGTTCTGTAATCCATAGTCTGAGGGGAAGGAAAAGAAAAGAGAGAGAAAGGGAAAGAAATAACCTGCCATGGAGGAGGGCCGGGGGAGAGGGGAGGAACTGGGAACGTTGGTGGTGAGAGATGGGCACTTGTTGCAGGACTCCTAAGGGCCGCTGCATCTGCTTTGGATTGCCTCCCGCAAAATCACTCCGTAGATAAGGGGGTAGTCTAAATGTGACAGTTTATCCGACCATGTATGCTGTACTAGCTGGTATAAATATTTTCCCATGCTATCACAATCATCGTGGGACTAGCTAGATCTTACCAGCATATTAGCCTGGCCACGTAAGGACACCTAAGTAATTAGACCAGAGAAAAATGCTGTTTGCTTCCCAAACAAACAAGCATGGCTCCCTGATAAAATATAAAACTACAATGAAGTAGAGGAGACTTGTGAAGGCTTGGAGAAATATTTAACTGGCATTGGTGTTGGTCTTTGGTACAGTGACATGCCATCTCAAAAACCCCCTTTTGTACATTTCAAAGGCCTTCCCGGCTCAAAACATTAGCACAGTAAAGGCCCTAGGTAAGATGCAGGGAGGGATTACCAGAGGGCATTGAACCCTCCCTGCTTTCCATAACAATGGGAGGAAGGTTTAAGTTGGGGGTATAAACTAGCCGGTTTCCACTCTCCCAGGCTGCTTCCCGGTGGGGTCTCGCCTTGTGAGCGTTTATTCCCCTTGGAAGCTTTACACGTGGTGGTCGCCATCTTGGCCTACACATGGCTGGGGTTCTAGCCTGGAATCCTAAGCATCGGGGTTTTCCTTTTGCTGATTTGTATGCCTGAACCTGTGATAAGTAAAGCTTTTTAAAACCTCATCGGATTCCTGAGTGTTCATCCATTCCTCGCCGGCCTCGGAGGTAGAAGGGAACTCGCTTCCCGGCACTGTCGGGACCCCGGCGGAGCACCCACAGGCACTGGTGGCGGGATGGGTGCTGGAACACTGTATGACCAAAACCCAAATATGAACTTTTTAATTGTATATCTTTGTAATTGTAAAAATAAAAAATTAAAAAAATCCCGTTTCTCTTTAAACTCTGTCAACCATTTTTTAATGTTCATTAGAGCATTATCTTTTTTTTTAATTTAACATTTTTATTATACCACTGTGATACAGTTACAAAGATGTTCATATTTGGGTTACAGTCATACAGTGTTCCAGCACCCATCCCTCCACCAGTGCCCATTTCCCAGCACCAATGTCCCTAATTCCCTCCCCGCTCCCCTAGCCTGCCTCTATGGCAGGTTTTTTTTTTTATCTTTTTTCAAAAAATTTTTTATTATACCACCGTGAGACATACAATTACAAAGGTGTTCATAATTTGCTCTTGGTAGTACAGTATACCAGCCTCATCCCTCCACCAGTGCCCCATTTCCACCACCAATGTACCCCCACCCCTCCCCGCCCACCCCTAGGCTGCCTCAATAGCAGGTACCCCAGTATCCTCTCTTTCTCTCTGTCTCTGCATCTCTCTCCCTCTTTTACACATTGTGGCTAGCCCTGCAGATATTTAGAGTTTATCACTTAAGTCTCTGTATATTCAATGGTGAGTTTTAATCTGCCATTACCATTTCCCACATTTAGTAAAACACTGGTATCTATTTATGTCAGTAATGAATGCAGTCATTCTATATCTGTCCTTTTCCTTCTGACTAATTTCACTCAGCATGATAGTCTCCATGTCCATCCATTTGCAGGTAAATTTCATAATTTCGTCTTTTCTGACAGCCGCATAGTATTCCATAGTGTAAATGAACCACAGTTTCTTTTTGCCAGTCCTCTGTTCTCAGGCATTTAAGTTGTTTCCAGATTCTAGCTATAGTGAATAGCGCAGAGATGAATAAAGAAGTACAGATAGTGTTTCTGCTATGTGTTTTTCGGTCTCTCGAGTATATTCCCAGGAGTGCTATTGCTGGATCAAATGGGAGCTCAATATCTAGTTTTCGGAGGAATGTCCATATTGTTTTCCAAAAGGGCTGGACCAGTCGGCACTCCCACCAACAGTGGATGAGAGTCCCTTTTTCCCCACATCCTCCGCCAGCACCGGTTGTTCTTGCTGTTTTGGATGTGTGTATGGCAGGTTTATTATCTCTATCTCTCTTTCTCTCTTCCTTCTCTTACACATTTAGGATTGCAATATCGCGTGTATCTTTTTGCCTGTATTTAATGCTCAGTTTTAGGTTGGTATTAGTACTTTTTGATATTATTAACAGTCTGTTCTCTCTCTGTCTTACCTAACCTCTGACTCCCCACGCTTTTGTAATTTTCACCTTCGACAAGACCTCCTGATCCATCTGTCAACCATTTTTGGTAGTTCATTTTTTCTGACATTGAGATTATTGTGATTGTAAAATAGTGATTTTTCTAATTCTTTTTGTTTATTAGACCATATTCAAAGAGCATACTTTTCTCTCATTTACTTACTCATTTTTAGATTTTTTTCTTTGGCTCTTTGGATCACATCCAACAATGCTCAGATTCTGCACTCAGGAATTATTTCTGGCAGTGCTCTGGAGACCAGGAATATGGGATGCTAGGGATTGAGTTAAGGTTGGCCGCCTGCAAGGCAAACTCCCTACCACTGTACTATCGCTCCAGCCCTCATTTTTAGTTTTTTAACATTTTTTCCCCATTTACTCATTTAAATAATGCAGTAGTTATATTATAGGCCCTATTTCACTCCAGTGGTTATAATCCACTTCTAGCTTTTTCCTTTTTAAAAAATTATAGCAGCTTTATTGAAATATAGTTCATATGCCATAAAAATTGACCCCTTCAAAACCATCTTTCAAGCGGTTTATAGTAGATTCAGAGTAAGTACAATGACCACTGTCTCCTTTTAGAATATTTATATGGTCCTCACAATAAACAAAAATTACCCATTGGAATCACTCCCCATTCCATCTTCCTTCCAGTCTGATAACCATGGACTGCTTTCTTCTATCTATAAATTTGACTAGTTCATGATCTCGATCATGATCTTCCCGTTCATCATCTATTTGCTAGAGCGGGCACCAGTAATATCTCCATATGTCCTGTCTCATGCTAGTAGAACCCAAAGGCATCCGCTTGCTCCAGGAACATAAAGAGCCTCAAACCATTATATTAGTCATGGGAATGACCTAATATAAATGTTACTGGCATTTGGCATATCAAATATGACACGAGCAGCTTTGCCAGGCTTGCCATGCGGGTGGCATACTCTTGTAGTCACCTCTAAATAAAGCATTTATTGATGAACCACGTGGCCGCATGAGCCAGGCTGTGATAGTCTGGTCTGCTGGGTGGAGTTGTGACAAGAGGGAAGTCCAGATGTGGGAAAAGGCGGCTCCCATGGAGTCAGGGGGTCGCCTGGCTTGTTGTGAGGCTCTGCTGGGGTGGTAGGCCAGGGCTAGAACCCGCCATGCTTCCCAGGCATCTCATGAGCAGCTGGGCACAGGGAGAACAAGTAGCAGCTCTGCCCCATGTCTGAGAGTCTCTGGTTCAGCATACCTGGGCGGATTGAAAAAAAAAAACTGCTGCAGGGTGGGAGTTGATGATCCGGGCTATGATATACTGGTCTGCTGGGTGGAGTTGTGATGAGAGGGAAGTCCGGATGTGGAAAATGGCGGCCCCCATGGAGTAGGGGGTCGTCTGGCTTATTGTGAGGCTCTGCTGGGATGGCAGTCCAGGGCTAGAACCTGCCATGCCTCCCAGGCACCAAATTTGACTAGTCGTCCTCATATAAATAGGGATCACAGAGTATGAAGCCTTTTATGTCTTTTTTGCACTTCATAATACTTCTAGGTTTTATCCATGTTTAGCATTTCTTTTTTTTTATATTTTTAATTTTTAATTTTTTACATGTGTTGGAGCTGGGTCCCCAGTGTGAGTCCCACAGTCAGGGAAGTGCACGTACTAAGGGACAGATTGTTATTCTCCCTGGGGACAGAGTCCTGTGGCCCACAGGGATCCCGCGGCTGACAGAGCCCAACACTTTGCAGTGGCAGTGGGTGCTTCTGAGAAGCCCTGGACCGATCACAGCATTGATTCCTTTTTTATAGTTGAATACTGTTTCTAAGGCTATATCACATTTTGTTTATGTAGTCTTTGATGGATAGTTAGGCTGCTTTTTAAAGACTATTTTGAATAATGTTTCTTTGAGTATGTACAAGATTTTGCATGGATAGATGTTTTGGTTCTTGGTTATACATTGGAGTTAATTACTAAACCTTTTAAAAGAAAATGGGCCACATCTAGCAGTGCTTAGGGGTTACCTCAGGAATTACTCCTGGTGGTGCTGGGGGAACCATAGGAATACCAGGGATCAGACTCATGTTGGCCATATGCAAGGCAAATGCCCTCCCTGCAGTACTATCACTCTAGCTCCTATCAGACCATATGTTAATACTATGTTTAACTTTTCAAGGAATCATTATTGTTTCTTAAAGTTACTGTACGCTTTTATATTCTTACAAGTAATATATGAAGATTGTTGTAGTTTTCTCATCAGCACGTTATTACATGACTTTGTTTATTCCAAAGGGAGTGAAATGATATGTCATTGTGGCTTTAATTTACATTTTTATGATGACTGATGATGTTGAGCTTCTTTTCATACACTTTCTAGACATTTATATATTATATTTGAAGACATGTGCTTTGAATTTCAAATAGTCTGTTCTTTAAACATAGAATTATTTGTGTTTATATATTATAGTTTAGCATTATTTCTTCACTTAAATTATCTAGAGTCAATCAAAGGAAACCTCTAGAAAGTGACTCCTATATCTTCATAGCCTCTATCATTCGGTTGTTGTAGACTGATTTGTATCCTACCATCATTTCATATGTTGAAAAGTTAACCTGTAATATACCTCAGAATATTACTGTATTTGGAGATACGCATTAAAGAGTTCATTCATGTTAAATAAAATTGTAATTCAGTGAGTCTGATGTCCCTAAAAGAGAGGACACAGTACTAAGGAAGTGTTTATACTGCTCTGAACAGCCATGGAGGACACATGTGAGGAAAGCCATCTGCTGTCCAAGAAGACCTCAGTAGAAACCTGGGATCTTGACCTTAAATGTTTGTCTCTTTTCAAGAACTGTGAAAAAAATGATTTTTGTTATTAAAACCCCTAGTGGGTGGTATTCTATTATAGCAGTTCTGGCAAACCGACAACCAGTATTTTCTTACTTAGAAACCACATGTTTATCTTATACTTTCTTGCCGCAGCCTTTTCTTCAGTGACTGAAGAATCAGCCATTTCTTCTATGATCACTTGTTCTTGGAGAACAGTATTTAGAAAGCAGCGTCTGAACCTTGGTATTCCATTTCCCCCCTAATTCTCTTGGAGAGAGATGAGAAATATAGCTCTCTGTGTGTGTGTGTGTGTGTGTGTGTGTGTACCCCTCACTTCACATATATAGCTCTGTCATTGTGTTTAATCTACCTGTGAATGTATTAAAACCTGTGAATTCATATGGAAAATGTGTTATTTTAATACACATGTTCATTCTAGCCTTATCTCAATCTTGATTTGCTCTATATAAATACATAAAAGGTAATTTCAGAATTATTGCTATGTACCTATGTGACAGACCTATCAAATGTGTATAATTTCTTTTGCCTTTAATTTAGGCAATATTGCTAACAAAACTAAGTTCAAAATCACCAGAATTATGTCTCTCTTTCCTTTTTAGTGTGCTTCTGTTGTATTCAGTCAAAATGCAGTCAGGTTGATTTGTTTTTAATTCAAATTCCATTTTAGTTATCTCTTATCTTTTCTCCATCTTTCTCTGTGTAGCTGCCCTGTCCTTGGTGGTGGTAGTTAGACATTGGTGATGGTAGTTAGATCCTATCCTTAGAGTTGCTTATGTTAGATTTTAACAAGATTAAAAATATTCAAACCTGGGGCTAGAGCATAGTACAACAGGTAAGGATGTTTGCCTTGCATGTGACCAATCTAGATATGATCATATACATCACCTTTAGTCCCCAGAGCCTGCTAGGAGTGATCCCTTAGTGCAGAGCCAAGAGTAAACCCGATAACTGCTGAGTGTGGGCCCACCCCAAAAAATAGCCCTACAAAAATCTGTACTCAGAAAATTTTACCTCTTGTCTTCCTTCTACATCTCTCCATCCCTTTCACCTTGTTCACCTCTGCCATTAGGAAACCAGACAAGTCATCACTGTCATTACTTTTTGCCAGGAACTGGGTTAGATACCCAAAGATTGAAACATTTAGGGGCCGAAGTGATAGTCCAGTAGGGAAGATGTTTGCCTTGCATGCAGCCTATCCAGGTTCAATCCCCAGCATCCTATCTGGTCCCCCAAGCACTGCCAGGAATAATTCCTGAGTGTAGAGCCAGGAGTAACCCCCTGAGTTTTGCCAGGTGTGACACAAAAAGAAAAAAAAATGATTGCACCATTTACTAACACAGGATTTTTTTTTAAAAAAGTATTTTATTATACCACCGTGAGATATACAATTTCAAAGATATACAATTAAAAAGTTCATATTTGGGTTTTGGTCATACAGTGTTCCAGCACCCGTCCCTCCACCAGTGCCCATCTCCCACCACCAACGCCCCCGTTCCCCTCCCTCCCTCAGCTTGCCTGCATGGCAGGTTCTTTATTTCTTTCCCTTTCTCTCTTTCTCTTTTCCCTCTCTTCCAGACTATGGATTGCAGAACATACATTAAAGGTTTGTCATGTGAATCTTTTTGCCTGTATTTATTGCTCAGTTCTAGGTTGGTATTAGTACTTCACAATTGTTAGCACACTGTACCATTTTCTGTCTTACCTAGCCTCTGACTCCCACACGCTTTGTGATAATTTCCACCTTTGACAAGACCTCCTGATACATGTTTCACTTGACCTTGGATATTGGTATCATAATATGTACATATATATTTATATCATGCAAATAAATGCAGTCATTCTGTATCTGTCTCTCCTTGTGGCTAATTTCACTCAACATAATCTTCATGTCCATCCATTTATAGGCAAATTTTATAACTTCATTTTTCCTAACAGCTGCATAGTATTCCATTGTGTAGATGTACCAAAGCTTCTTTATCCAGTCATCAATTCTAGGGCACTCTGGTTGTTTCCAGATTCTGACTATTGTGAATAATGCTCCTATAAACATAAAAGTAGGGATGGTGTTTATGCTGTGTGTTTTGGCTTCCCAGCGTATATTCCCAGGAGTGGTATGGCTGGGTCAAATGGGAGTTCAATTTCTAGTCTTTGGAGGAATGTCCATATTGTTTTACAGAAAGGCTGTACCAGCTGGCATTCCCACCAAAACAATGGATGAGTAACACAGGAAGTTTTGATTCATGCTTACTTTCTTTGCCTATATCCTTTGTTTTTCTTCCCTTATGTCTTACTTTCACTAGGCAGCTATTTTTCCACTGGCTTTAAAACAAGCTATCCATCATTTATTCACTTTGTAATCAGTATCACTCTTACCAATAGACTGCACAAAATAATATTCACAACTAGCTTAAACCACACAACATGACATTGGTTATTGATTAAATGAGATGGGAGAATCAAATTGTCCTCATTAAATTGAGTCCCTCAGGATATATGTACCTGATAGAACTACTGTGACCATGAAGGGAAAATCAGTAAAATCATGTAGAGAATGCTCAATCTAATCCTTATAAAAAAAATTAAAACTGGACTTATCCTGGTGAAGATTGTTTCCAGTGAAGCGTAACTGAAAACGGAGAAATCGGAAATTATTTGTGTTCTATAGAACAAGACTGATGTATTTAGCACAGGAAATAAAAATACAGGAAGGAGGCAAGAGGCAAAGCTGGAGAGCCACCAGGATATGTTTCTAGTCCCAATAGGCTGCCCTCTGGGGAACTGCTGACTAACCAGAAGTGGGGAATGAAGTGTAGCTTGCATTTTTGGTTTTGTTTATGTTTTTGGTTTTAGGGCTACATCCAGGGTGGTGTATTACTGATCCACCACCAGGATCTCACCATTTTACAAAGAAGTGATCATCAATGTCAAAAGAGGGGTTTAGCAGGGTGAAACCATTTCACCAAAACTCTTCAGCACCACCTTTGAGAACATCATGCGACAAATTAGAATGGGAAGGAATGGGAGTGAAGATAGACGGTCAGCAACTACACCACCTCCGCTTCGCTGATGACATCGTTCTAATAACTTCAAACATTAGCCAAGCGGCACAAATGCTGGCTGACTTTGACCGAGAATGTGGAAAGATAGGTCTACACCTGAATCTCAGCAAAACTATGTTCATGAAAAATGAACTATTTCCAGAGGCCCCATTCACTCTCAATGGAACAAACATCTCTGTATGCAGCAGTTATGTGTACCTAGATCGAGAAGTCAACATCATGAACGACCTAAAACCTGAGCTGTGCAGGAAGAAGAGAGCAGCATGGAATGCCTTCAAAAGCATTGAAGAAATAGCAGAAAAGACAAAGAACCTCTCTCTCCGGGCACATCTCTTCAACTCCACCCTTCTCCCTGCTTTAATATACGCCTCAGAGACCTGGGCCCTACGAAAGCAGGATGAGAATGCTATTCGGGTCTCCCAGAGAGGAATCGAAAGAGCTATGCTTGGAATATCACACCTCACTCAAGTGAAAGAAGGAATCCGGAGTTCCGACCCTCCTTCGCTGTTCCAGAGTCAGGGACGCTGTCTCGTTTGCCAAGGCATCAAAAATCAGATGGGCTGGACATGTAATGCAATTTTGAGATGACCGCTGGACTAGAGCCATTACCGACTGGATCCCACGGGATGTCAAAAGATCACATGGCCACCCACCTACAAGATGGTCAGACTTCTTCGCCAAGACCCTGAATGAACGGTTTGAGGCTCTTCATATTCCTGAACCAACCAGATGCCATTGGGCTACACTGGCACGTATTAGGGTCAAATGGAAATATTACTGCTGCCCGCTCGAGCAAATTGACAATGGGATGTCAAGTGATCAAGTGATCAAGTGAATCCAGCAATAAGCACGGGCTTTTCCTGGCTCTGTGTTCAGGATCATTCCCACTTCAGGGATCGAACTCAACCTTCTCACATATGAAGCATGTGCCCAAGCTTGCATTTTTGGTTTGGTTTTGTTTTTTGGCTTTTTTGGGTCACAACCAGGCACTGCTCCGGTTTCTCCTGGCTCTGCACGTAGTATGACTCCTGGAACTGCTCGGGGACCATATGGGATGCCGAGATTCAACCCAGGTCAGCAGCATTCAAGGCAAACGCCCCTACCCGCTGTACTATCGCTCTGCCCCCCCCCACCCCGAGCTTGCATTTTAAGGTGCCTCATTTTCTGTGCTGTGAACAATGGAGTGAGCTGGTGTCACTACAGTCACCTTTCAAGCAGGGGGCCGAGGAAGGTGCCAGGTGAAGGAACAGGCAATGGGAAGATGGGTATGGGGAAAGGAACAGGTGGAGCCTATACCTCTTTGGGCTATAAGTGGTAGGAACTGGATGGAAATTGGAGACTTCTTAATTGCTAGAGAACCAGCATTTGAGTTAGGTCTTGTTCAGAAATGTTATGAAGGACTATGGAAGCTGGGGAGCAATCCATACAAAAAGTGTTGGTGTGAACGGAGGAGGATCCCAGACCTTGTGGACGGACCTGGAAGCGAGTCTGAGAAGATGTTTACGAAGGCATGCTTTAAAGAATCCTTGTAGAGGATTCAGTAATCCCTCTATCTCTTACTCCCTTCCCTGCCATCCCTGACGTGTTGTTTTGGGGGTGGCAGTATATTCAACCAGAACTCTTTAGTGGGAGAGGGTTGATCTACAACCTGTAGCGGTCAGGGGCTATTCCAGACTCTGTGCCCAGGAGTGACTCTTGACAGTGCTCAGGGAGACTGTGCGCAGTGCTGGGGATTGATACCAGGGCCAGTGGTCTTCAAGCCAAGTGCCTCCCCTCCTATACTCTCTCTCCGGCCTCTGCCATCAGAATTTTTGCACACTGCTACTGGGAGCATCAAAGAGGTGTAGCCATTTAAGAAAATGATTTTGCCATTTCTGTATCAAGTTAGACATACACTTAGCCCAACCCTTCCATTCCTATTTACACCAAGAGAAGTAAAAAAACATGTTCCCACAAAGACTTCGCAGACTGTTATCGGCAGCTTTATTAATATTAACCAAAGACTGAAAACAACCCACATCTCCACCAACAGGAAAATGGAAAAAATATTGTGATTTATCAGTGCAGTGGCATGCTGGTCTGCAAAGAATGTACAGGTTGAACGAGACAAACCACTAACACAGGCTTCAGAGTTAGCGAAAGAAACCAAACCCTACAGTGCATGCAGTCCAATTCCAGATATAGAGTTCTAGAGCATGGGGAAGTGGTGTGGTTAAAGTAAGGACAGTGATTAAAGTAAGGACAATGGATGTTCTGTGTGGAAAGTATTACTAGGAAGGGATATGAGGGAACATATATATATATGATATAAAACAAGTATGTGTATACATATTATATATAATATATACATATATTTGTTTTATGTCTTAATAAAGACATGGGTTACACAAGTGTAAGCATTCAGCAAAATTCATGAGACCTACATTTAACATCTGTCCATTTCACTATATATAAATTATGTAGATGTCAATTATGAATTTTATGGCAGTCTGAGAAGATTGGAAATTGCAGTACAACTCAGAAGTGGTTTTTATCTTTTACTCATTGTTTACTTTGTGATTATTAGCGTAAAGGGGTTTTTGATAGCACAGCGGGTAGTGCATTTGCCTTGCATGCGGCCAACCCGGATTCGATCCCCCGCATCCCATATGGTCTCCTGAGCACCACCAGGTGTAATTCCTGAGCAAAAAGCCAGAAGTAACCCCTGAGCGCCACTGGTTGTGACCCCAAAAAAGCAAAAAAAAAGTGGGTGCATTTTGTTTTCAAACATATTGGCCTGGCACTCTCACCCCTGCCAGCTGATTCAGGGCCCTCAAGCCTCCTCTCTCTCCCTATTTTCCTTTTCAGATTGTGCTTGAGAATTACAGCCCCAACTGGGGTTCTCCAGATCATGAGACCCTTAATTCAGGTGCTGGATCTTTTTGTCTCCGTGTTTGAAGACAGTGTCATGAGATCAGCAGGAATAGGGACCATCTGCCATGGGAATGGTGGGGGCTTTAGGTCTTACGTGACCTGTTTTATGCTACCATTGAGGGCCCTTGAACCTGTCCCCAGAGTCTCAATTTTGTTTTCTATAAACTGGGTATAATAGTCCCACCTTATGGCAGTTTTGTTTATTTATTTGTTCATTTATTTATTTGTTTGTTTGGGACAGTATGCAGGGCTTACTCCTCTCTCTGTACTTAGTGATCATCTCCTGGTACTGCTCAGGGGACCAAATGGGGTACCAGGGACCAAACGCAAGTAAGCCACATGTAAATCAAGCGCCCTACCTGCTGTCCCATCACTCCAGCCCCTGTGGGGGTTTGAGGAGCTGAGAGGCAGTTTGGGTAGAATGTCCTTCCCTGTGCTGACACGTGGGGAGAGTGTGGGGTGCAGCACGGCATGTTGGGCGGGAGCCTGGCTCTCTCATCCTTGGTTTCTGCACTACAGGTGCTACTGCCGCTCTAGCATGCCTTCCTCAGCTCAGGCTGCCTGCTGTGCCTCTTGGTATGCAGGCTTCCCTCTGTGTTCTAGAGGATCCTGTGTTGAGAGCTGAGTTCGGAAGCTCCTAGAAGCAAACTAACTTAAGATCCTTTCTATGGTTTAAGGGTATCGGCATGGAAGCTGTGAGTGAGAACAAAATGGTGCCCTCTGATTTTGGCACAGGACCTATGGAAAAAGCTGCAAAACCATTGCCTTTTAAGGACCCCAACTTTGTGGTAAGCATCTAACTTATTTTATAGTAAGCAAACAATCTCTGGCCTTGCTGGCCTGTGACTCTTCCCTCCATCCATTTTGGGCCTCCTCTTGCCTGCACTGTCGTGGGAGGGTGGTAGGTGGAGGAGCCTTTCTGTGGTCCCCCAGAGCCAGGTCCCAAGGATTTTGGTTTCAACGAGAAGCTTGCTTTGAGGGTGGGTCATGTCCATGATGTGCATTTCCCTTTACCTAGTTGTAGATGAGATTTGAAACAACTAAAGAGGAAAGTTTCCAATTAGCTTAAGTAAATCTAAACTATTGTACCGAAAGTACCTTTTAAGGACTTAAACTACGGTCTTTAAGAAATTAAACTATGGTCTTCCTTTTATTATCAAGGAAAATAATAAATTTAGCAATTCCAATTACCATAAAATTTATTTTTCATTGATTTTGAAAATATAGTATTGCCAATGTCTAAGACAGATTTTGGTATTAATTACCATTTTGTCATCTTCATAGGACAAAAAGGAAGAAAAATTAAGATTTCCAAAAGGCTTTCCATGCCATGATTAAGATTTTCTTGGGTATTCTGGGATCTTTGGCAATTTACAAGGTAGAAACTTGTCGGCCAAACGGATGTTTAAAGATAGCATCATGAGTTACAATCTAACTTTGTAGTAAATTAATTTCAAAATTATGAGAAATTCTACAGTTGAGTGATTTCTACAATGTTAAGTCCAGTAAAGAGTGTGGTATTTTATGTACATCTGAAAAATAGCCTTTTATTTCCACTTTATTACCAGCCAACTTATGGTTTGACAATACAAAAGCTTAAAGTTAAAATGTGTAATACTTAAAAAGTCAGGAGTGCAAATGATTGCTGACAGTATAAGTGGTATCTTACAGTTATGAATAAGCATAAATGTCAACTTCTGAAGTGCCTGTCTCCACTGATTTTTTGTTCCTTTTTAATCCATGCTTTTAATTCAAGCACTCTGGCCATGGTGGAGCAGTAGCTGGCAAGAAGAATAGGACCTGGAAGAACCTGAAACAAATCCTTGCTTCTGAAAGGGCATTGCCATGGCAACTGAACGATCCTAACTGTGAGCTCTGTTTATAATGTTCAAACCAAGCACTTTCTCATAATAAGCCTACATTATTTTATTATGATTGCATTATTATAGGAAACTATTTTTAGCTTGGGAATTTTATAGTGACATCAATATAGGGAGTTTTTGTATGTATTCCTTATAAGTGAGACGGGACATATGGAGATATTACTGGTGCCCACTCTAGCAAATAGATGATTAACGGGAAGATAGTGATAGTGATAAGTGTGTCTGTGTTGAATCTGCTTATTGTCATGGATGTGGGCTTTTCAGTGTCACTGTCAACATTTTTATCTTGAGAAATATTAGTGCTTCTGTTAGTAAACAGATTTGATTTTTGGCCATACCTAGCTGCACTCAGGGCTTACTCTTGGCTCCTTACACAGGGATCACTCTTGTCGGTGCTTAGGTACCCATAGAGGAAGCAGGGATCCTAACCTGGGTCGGCCACATACAAGGCAAGTGCCCTGCCAGCTGTGTTATCTCTCAACCCCCACCCCTTTTTAAAAATAGAGGTCACTTTTGTCAGCACTAAGCCCTGTCTGCTTGGCTGCTGGGGCCATATCTCGCATCCTCTAACCCAGCCATGCTTTGGCTCCAGGGGAACACGTGGTTTGGGTGGGGGCAGAAGGGGGCATCTAATGCCACAGATTTTTTTTTTCTTTTTGGGGTTACACCCAGCAATGCTCAGGGGTTACTCCTGGCTCTGCACTCAGGAATTACTCCTGGTGGTGCTCGGGGGACCATATGGGATGTCGGGGATCAAACCCAGGTTGGTCACGCGCAAGGCAAATGCCCTCCCCGCTGTGCTGTTGATGTAGGTGGGCCTCACGGGTGGCTTATGTGAGGCAGGAAGGGGAGAGAGATTTCTCCCCAGCTTTCTTTCTCCCCAGCCGCCTCTACCGACTGGAACCTGCTGGGCAGGCTAAGGACTGATAAAGGGCAAGTCAGCCCTAGGCCTTACCCAGGGTTTCCCCAGGGTTCTTGTCTTCCTCGCAGAAAACAATTTTCAGGAGTAGATGAGCAGTGAAGTAACAGATTTTATTATGGAGGTTTTGAGAAGGGTAAGGAGGAGGGAAAGTGAGAGAGAGTGAGTACACATCTCAAGAGGGAAGATGAGGGCGACACATGTGCTCGGGCACCACATGTGCTCTGCCATGTGGGCTCAAGCATCACATGCGCTCAGGACAGCTTTTATAGATTTCTCCCCAAGCTACTCCCATATGGGGCTTCAACCTAGGTTGCTAGGGCCATTGCCAAGGGGAATAGATTTTGGGAGTAGTCTTCTTTGAAAATCTCCTTTTCTTGACCTGTTTCTGCTCCATCTTCTGTCCTGGAATGTAGCTGGATTAAGGGCTGGCAGAAATGATCCAGCTCCCTCAGGTTTTATTGTTGATGAAGGTCCTATCAAGTCTTGGTTTCTGGTTCCAAAAGGTGACTTTGGACAGCCTTAGGGCAATCATTTGCCATGGGCCCCCCACTGTCTGCCTGCCTACATCACTATCAGGCCCCTAATGCCAGGGATTTAACCTCAGGGTCTTACACATGCTACTGGGTATTATCTACTTCTTGAGCTATGTCCCTCGCCCCTCTTTATAGGGGAACAAACAAGTAGTGCTTAGGGACCCAGAGCCACAGTTAGCAGGGAGGTATGTCGTGCCAAGGATTGAATTCAGGGCCTCACACTTAGTAGACATGTGCTTTACCACTGAGTCATATCCCCAGCACAGGAAAAAAAATTGGGGGACACACCTGGAATTTCTCAGTGTTGGGGCTCAGCAGGGTCCCCAACAGATATTGGGGTTTGGCAGGGTCCCCTGGCATGTTCAGGGCCCATGACCAGTTCCCCTGACCAATGGACAAAGGAATAGAACTCATAGGTTTCATGGATACTTCAAGGCTCTACCACTTTATTCAAGTCAAGTTTGCTCCTTAAATTCTCCCAAAAGGTTAGGGGTTGGGAGATACAAGAGGTGATGGACTTTGGCCCCTAAAACAAAGAAAAGGTGTAAAAAGTCCCTCCTTCCTGGGCAGTCTACCAGGGGGCCTCCCCACAGAGATAGTGTCCTGTCCTGGGGCTATAGACCTGCCCAGGAGGTCTATAGATGCAGAATTCTACAGAGGCAGAATTCCACCTAAGGGCATATTTTTTCCTTTCCTTTGCTGGTATAACATACTTCTTAATAATATTTCTAGTCATTTTTGTATAAACAGTAAAAGATAAGACATTCATCTACACCTCAGATTAAGCATAAGGGTGGCTTTTCTTGGGAACATCTTGCTATATATTCCAGACTTCTGTCCTCAGGCCAAGTTAGTTTTTACCCTAAACCCAAAATCAGGCCTGAAATTAGTTGCTTATGTTTGGGTCAGGATAGTTTGTTCCATGACCTTGCTCTTTGCTTATTATCCTGTTTATTATTCTTAGTCCGGCTCATGTCAAGGCCAGGGTGGATTGTTGGGAAAGCTGTGCACCCCAGCAAAGTCCGGGAGTAGGGTGTAGGAGTCCTCTTCTGCCCCAGGGGATTGGCTGCCAGTAGCTGGAGAAAGACACAGGGATTCAGCAGAATTTCAAGAACTTTACTTACACAGGTTATGGCATACAAATCAACAATAAGAAAATCTCGAATTTAGGATTCCTAGCTAGGCCCCTGCCATGTGTAGGCCAAGATGGCTGCCACCACGTGTTAAGGCCCAACAGGGAAGAGAACAGAGAGGAGGAGAGAGGAGAGCAAAGAGAAGCCAAAATGGCAAAAAGCCCCTTCTTTCTCCCAGCTTATTTTATAGACAGAAGCCTGCCAATGCCCACTCTCACCACTTCTATTCAATATAGTACTGGAAGTACTTGCCATAGCAATCAGGGAAGAAAAAGACATTAAGGGCATCCAGATAGGAAGGGAAGAAGCCAAGTTATCACTATTTGCAGATGACATGATATTATACCTGGAAAACCCAAAACTCTCTACCAAGAGGCTCCTAGAAATAATACATTCTTACAGTAGAGTAGCAGGATACAAAATCAATACCCAAAAGTCAATGGCCTTCCTATATGCAAACAGCGAAAGAGAAGAAAGGGACATTAAAGAAACTATCCCATTCACAATTGCACCACAGAAAATCAAATACTTAGGAATCAGTCTGACAAAGAATGTAAAGGATCTCTACAAAGAAAACTACAAAACGTTACTTCAGGAAATAAAAGAAGACCTGAGGAAATGGAGACACATTCCCTGCTCATGGATTGGAAGGATTAACATTATCAAAATGGTAATACTCCCTAGAGCTTTATACAGATTCAATGCGGTCCCTATAAAGATACCCATGATGTTCTTCAAAGAAATTGAACAAACACTCCTGAAATTTGTGTGGAATAATAAAACCCCACGAATAGCTAAAAGCAATCCTTGGGAAAAAGAAGATGGGAGGTATCACTTTCCCCAACCTCAAGCTCTACTACAGAGCAGTTGTAATTAAGACAGTGTGGTATTGGTATAGAGACAGACCCGTAGACCTATGGAATAGAACTGAGTATCCTGAAACGCACTCACAAATATACAACCACTTAATCTTCGATAAAGGAGCAAAAAAATATTAAGTGGAGCAAAGAAAGCCTCTTCAACAAGTGGTGCTGGGAAAACTGGGCAGCTACATGTAAAAAAATGAACTTAGACCTCCTTCTAACGCCATGCACAAAAGTCAGATCAAAATGGATTCTAGATCTCGATATCAGACATGAATCTATATGGTACATCGAAGTAAACATAGGAGAAACGCTCTATGACATCGAAACGAAAAGTATCTTTAAAGACGACACACCACTGACCAAGCAAATGGAAGCAAAGATAAACAAATGGGATTATATAAAATTGAAAAGCTTCTGCACCTCAAAAGAAACGGTGACCAAGATACAAAGACAATCCACAGAGTGGGAAAGGATATTCACCCAATACCCATCTGACAAGGGGTTAATATCCAGAATATATCAGGCACTGGTAGCACTCCACAAGAAGAAAACAGCCAACCCCATCAAAAAAATGGGGAGAAGAAATGAACAGAAGCTTCCAAAAAAGAAGAAATTCGAATGGCCAAAAGGCATATGAAAAAGTGCTCTTCATCTTTAATCATCAGGGAGATGCAAATCAAAACAACAATGAGGTACCATCTCACCCCACAGAGACTGGCACACATCCAAAACAGCAAGAACAACCGTGCTGGCGTGGATGTGGGGAAAAAGGGACTCTCATCCACTGTTGGTGGGAGTGCCGACTGGTCCAGCCCTTTTGGAAAACAATATGGGCATTCCTCCGAAAGCTAGATATTGAGCTCCCATTTGACCCAGCAATAGCACTCCTGGGAATATACCCGAGAGACCGAAAAACACATAGCAGAAACACTATCTGTACTTCTTTATTCATCTCTGCGCTATTCACTATAGCTAGAATCTGGAAACAACCTAAATGCCCGAGAACAGAGGACTGGCTAAAGAAACTGTGGTTCATCTACACTATGGAATACTATGCGGCTGTCAGAAAGGATGAAATTATGAAATTTACCTGCAAATGGATGGACATGGAGTCTATCATGCTGAGTGAAATTAGTCAGAAGGAAAAGGACAGATATAGAATGACTGCATTCATTAATAGGATATAGATACCAGTGTTTTAATAAATATGGGAAATGGTAATGGCAGATTAAAACTCACCACTGAATATACACAAAGAGACTTAAGTGACAAACTCTAAATATCTGCAGGGCTAGCCATAATGTGTAAAATAAGAGGGAGAGAGATGCAGAGACAGAGAGAGAGATAGAGAGAGAAAGAGAGGAAACTGGGGTACCTGCTATTAAAGGGGGTGGGGGGACGGGGGGAAGGGTACATTGGTGGTGGAAATGGGGCACTGGTGGAGGGATGGGTGCTGGAATATTGTATTACCAAGAACCAATTATGAACACCTTTGTAATTGTGTGTTTCACGGTGGTATAATAAAAAAATTAAAAAAAAAAAAAAAAAAGAAGCCTGCCAAAATCTTCCAGGCCAGCCCATCATGGGCTGGGCTCTCTAGAGATGAAGCCAGGCAATCTACCCTTTTGAACTGGGCCTTTATGGCTCAAGCTACACAAAAGCCAGAGCTGATTCCCTGAGGTAATATCTCCATCTCCCTAGCAGAGGAGGGTCTGCATCTCTGAACCAGAAAGCAGTTTAGAATGTAACTGTAGGAAATGGCATTAATACCTTTTACCATGAATATATAGCAGATCCCAGACCCGGATCCCACTAAGGTCCAAAATCCATCAGAATAATTCACTTTGGCATTATCTTTAGAATCAGAGACATGTCGGTTTGCCCAGAGGCTCACTGGCTTGTCTCTTTGAACTAGGAGAATCGATTACATTATGGTTATACTTTGCCAAGGTGGCAAAGTACTCTTGGAATATTTACATATATGTCCCATGCAGGGACCCTTGGGAACAGACCCTCGGGGCAAGCAAGATTCATGATAAAAATGTTATGCCATATAAAATTATGAAATCAGTCCAATTCTGCCTGAGCTCCATTGTGCGTGCTCGGAGATTCCCTAAAGGCAGGGACCAGCTCTTCACATAAGCTAAGTGTAGCTGGAAGCTCAGGCTCAGTAGGGCATGTCACCCAACACTTACAGCTAGCTCTGGATCTATCCAAGTGGGACCCTTCTTTTGGGGTGTAAGGAATTAGAATCAATCTAATCAACAGAGGTTTTAAGTTAGGAAATATGGCAGATGCCTAAGAGTAAATATTTTAGTCACATATGCATAGTCTTGACTGTCTTCCTGTGTCTATACAAAAGCCCTTTATCTAGCATAAGGAAATGCAAAGGGCATGCAGTCTGGTAGGGATTGAGAGACCATAAATGATTCTGGGGATCAAATCCAGGGTCGTTTGAGTACAAGGCAAGTACCCTACTGTCGGGAGCGCCGCCGGGTCCTCGATAGTGTCGGGAAGCGAGTTCACTTCTACCACCGAAACCGGGCGGGAATGGGTGAAGACTCAGGAATCTGATGCAGTTTTAAAAGGGCTTTACTATCACAGGTTCCAAAATACAATCCAAGAGAGCAGGAAAACCTCCGGACTCTGGGTTCCCAGCTAGGCCCCAGCTAGGTGTAGGCCAAGATGGCTGCCACCACGTGTTGAGGCCCAACAGAGAATGGAGAGGACGGAGAAGCAAAACGCCAAGGGAAGCCGAAATGGCAAAAAGGGGGAAAAAGAGAGAGATTCTTTCTTCTTACAGCTTATTTTATAGCTAGAAATCCCCCCCAAACTCCCCAGCCCAGCCCATTCTGGGCTGGGCTATCTAGAGATGAAAACAGGAAAATAGCTTTATAGAAATGTAGCAACTTCAGGAGCCCATCTGGTTGTTTACAAGGACCCAGAGCTAATTAAAAGCCTCCTAGCAGAGCTGGGAGAAGCTATAAGCTAAATGTAACTTCCCCTGGGGCCAGAGCGATAGCCCAGCGGGTAGGGCGTTTGCCTTGCACGCGGCCGGCCTGGGGTCGATCCCCGGCATCCCATATGGTCCCCTGAGCACCGCCAGGAGTAATTCCTGAGTGTAGAGCCAGGAGAAACCCCTGAGCATTGCCGGGTGTGACCCAAAAAAGCAAAAAAAAAATAATAATAATAAATAAATAAATGTAACTTCCCTGACAGGAAGGATCAAATGCCCTCAGGTAATTTCTCCCAGCACCTCACCTAATATCTTGAGCCAAGATGTGCCTGGAATTGCCTTTATAGGGTAGAGAGAAGGGGTTTCTGAGATGGCATGTCTCTGTACCAAAGATTAATACTAATGCCAGTTAAATATTTCTCCAAGCCTTCACAAGAGTCTCATCTACTTCACGGTAGTTTTGTATTTTAGTTGCCTTTGAGTTATCGGGGAGCCATGCTTGCTTGCTTGGAGGCAAACCGCATTTCTCTCTGATCTAATTACTTAGAGATCCAACGCTGCCAGGCAAATATGCTGGTAAGATCTAGCTAGTCCCACGATGATTGTGGTAGCATGAGAGAATATTTATACCAGACAGTAAAGAATACATGGTCAGATAAGACTGCCACATTCAGACTACCCCCTATCTATGAAGTGACCTGCAGGAGGCAATCCAGGGCAGATGCAGAGGCCTAGGCTTTTAGGTGCCCTGCAACACCCTACCTGCTATACTATCGCTCTAGTCCCTCAGATAAATGCTTCTTATTAAAAATATTACTTTTCAGTTTTGTTTCTAAGACAACATTGCCTAAAGACTTAAGAGGATTTCTGAAAAATTAACATAAAGGCCAGCTCTGTTTTACTCTGAGCTAGTGCTTTTCAGAGAAAGTGCTTTATCCTTTTTTTTTTTCAAATAAGTAATATACTATTTTATGTTCTGTTCAGCTTCATTGAAAAGGAGAGATTCCAAACTCTCACCATTTCCTTTCCCACTGTACTCCTTTTATGGGTGACTCATGGTGACAGATGAACCAGTCAGTTGGGGGGTGTGGGCATTCATGTAACCTGATGCAGAGATGCAGGTAATTGGTTGTTTGACATCTCATCACCATCAGTCCAAGCAGCATGAGTCCAGAGTAAATTGTGGGCAGATGAGGTTTCTGGTGATTGTGTGGGAGCAGGGTGCCCTGGGGACAGGGCAGAGCCATATCTGGAGCTGCTTAGTCCGGAGCATGCGCAGCATTTCCCCAGAGAATTCTTAGGACTTAACCGTAAAATTTCAGGAATATTGTCAAGCAGTCTTTTAGAAAAGGGGTAAAAGGCATTTGAATGTTTTAAAGCCAGCTAAGTTCTGTCCTTTTTTTTCTCCCCAGACTTCAGTATTGATGCTCCACCATCCTTTAAACCAGCCAAGAAGTATTCTGATGTTTCAGGTCTTCTTGTGAGTATAACTGGGGTCTCTCTCTTCTAACATGAAATTGAAAAAAAATTTTCAGCAATATCCCATTAGGACGGTGTGGGATGTCTGTCTCCACTGAGCCTTCCTGGCGCCTGTATATGATGAGTTTGGTTTGTGCTGTCACTTTCCAGCATTTGTTCCGTTGTGTGGCTGCTCCTTGGCGTGGCCGCTACTTGGGATATCTATCCATGTAAGCATTCCCAGGGGGAGGATGACTCTAGCGTATTGGTTGTCCGAGTATCATTTCACCATCCTTTGCTTGCCAACCACATGAGATAATATGAAAGAAAGGGCTTTTTCTCACTGTTGACATTTTCCTGCGCTTTGGAGAGACTTATATGAAACATTTTAAACATTTTCTAAAATGGTACTATGGAAGAGAGACGCTGGTCTCAAGACCAGCTCAGAGCAGCTGAGTTCGAGCCCAGGTAGGTGGCTCTCCGAGGTGGAAGTCACCGGGCGTTCCTGGAGATGGAGCTGGGGTCCCCGGTCCCCTCTCTGACCTGTCCCAGAGGCTTGGTGGCCCCCGCTCATAAACTGCCTCAGGGCTCTTGGCCATGATGCAGAGATTCAGACACAATGGGGAGAGCTGCCATCCGGTAGTCCCAGTCATGCACCGCTTGGGCCGTGCAATACATCAAACTAGTGGAACCAATCTAGAATATATAAGAAAGGGAAACAATGAGAAGAGAGGGAGGGAAGGAGGGAGAGAGAAAGAGAGAGAGAGGAGAGAGAGAGAGAAAAGAAAAGAGAGAGAGAAGATAAAGAATCTGCCATGGAGGCAGACTGGGGGAAGGGCAATGGGGACATTGGTGATGGGAGATGGGCATGGTGGAGAGATGGGTGCTGCAACACTGTAGAACCAAAACTCAAACATGAACATCTTGTAATTGTATATATAATGGTGATATAATAAAATTTAAGAAATAAAAAAAATAAAATGGTATTATGGAAAAGGTAATGATTTTGAAACTTACTTTTAAGCATTAAACCCCATTCGGTGAAAGATTTCATAAACTCTCAGTTCTCTGACCCCCTGTTTTATTTTTTTTTGTTGTTGTTGTTGTTTTTAAGTATTTTATTGTACCACTGTGAGATATACAATTACAAGATGTTCATAAGATGTTCATATTTGGGTTTCGGTCATACAGTGTTCCAGCACCCATCCCTCCACCAGTGCCCATTTCCGCCATCAACGCCCCCGATTCCCTCCCCCTCCCTAGCCTGCCTCCATGACAGATTCTTTATTTCTTTCCCTTTCTCTCTATCCCTGACCCCCTGTTTATCTAATCCTCTGACCTTTTAGTGCTTACTATAATGAATTCCAAAGTGCTTCTGGGGAGCAGTTTCAAAACCACTAGCATAGTGGGGGCACAAAGGATGTGAACTAGAGTGCCCCATTTCCTTTTCAGAACGGAAAAGAAAATAAGGATCCATAAAGACCTTTCAGCTTGCCTTCCTTGTCTCTCATCATTAGTAAATTTGAAAGCTAGGCTCTTTTCTCCTGTCTTTAGCGATCATGAGTCACTTCACTTTACAAAACTCATAGGCACCCATTAAATGCTTTAAATCTTTATGGTAATTGATGCCCCACCATATCTCACAAACTGATAAATGAAAGCAAACATTTTCACATGGAGAAATTTTGAGTTCTTATGTTTTTTAAAGTAATGTTACTTACACTCTCCAAATTAGTTGTGTTTTGGTTTTTCTTCCAGGGAACACACACTGCCTTAGAGTTTACCACACATTTTTTGGGGTAGACCCTTAAGTACAATGATAAAGAACTACAACAGGGGAAGTGGTAAAAGTTCTGTGAAACTCGGGGTCTGAGATTTCGCTTAAGGGGTTGGGGTTCCTGAGTTCATTCCTGACAGCACCTGACCTCAGCACCATTGGGTGTGGCCCTACTACCCCCCAGCACTGCAGGGCAGCCTCGTGTCACCCAGCATGAGCATGGAATAGTCCAGCTTAGAACCAATGTCATGGAGGAATGGTCCCTGGGACCTTTGAGCAGAGTACAGTTGCATGTGGCCCCTATAAAATTTTTTTTTTAATTTTTGGGTCTACCCAGTGATGCTCAGGGGTAAGTCCTGTCAGGAACTACTCCTGGCGGTGCTTGGGGACCATACAGGATGCCGGGGATCAAACCCAGGTCGGCTGCGTGCAAGGCAAACGCCCTACCTGCTGGACTATCTCTCCGCCCCAAAAATAAATTTTAGAAGATACTTGTGCAGGGCCAGAGTTTTAGGACAGCTGTGTAGGGCTCTTGCATCCTTAGCATCCAGTATGGGGTGACCCAGCCACCAGCAGGAGTAATTCTTGGCCCTTAGTACAGAGCCAGCAGTAATTCCTGAGCGTCCCAAAGTGTGGGGATGCTAGATTTTTTTTGCTTTTTGGGTCACACCCAGAAATGCTCAGGGGTCATTCCCTGGCTCTTCGCTCAGGATTACTCCTGGCGGTGCTCAGGGGACCATATGGGATGCCAGGGATCGAACCCAGGCCAGCATGGGCCGGCTGCAAGGCAAATGCCCTACCCGCTGGGCTATTGCTCTGGCCCAATGCTGGATTTTTTGGATCCCCAACAAAACCAAAAAAAAAAAAAAGACATTTGTGTAGCTTCATTTTTCTTCCCCTCCCCTCAGAAATTGTGCCATGCCTTTGTAATACACTATCTTTTGTCACAGTCAGCAAGCCTGTCCCCTGGGTGTTTTTCTTTAACATTTGCATGTGGTAAAGTTCATTCTGTGATTAACAATTCTGTTCACTTTTCAGAATATCTAGTCATGTATCTTACTACCATAATACTGTATGGAAACTAGTCAGTTACCTTAAAAAAAATTTCTTATATGACCGCTTTATAAATGACCTCACCTCATCCCCTAATAATCACAGACCTGGTTTTTGCCCCTGTAGTTTACCATCTTCAGAATTTCGTATAAGTAGAATCATTCCAGGTGTAGCCTTTGGGGTTTTCACTTAGAAAAATGTACTTAGGTTTTCTTTGTGCTGTTTAGTAAGTAATGGTTGTTTTTCTTGTTGTATTGTTTGTCAATGTTAATGTTGTTAGTGTAGCTTTCTGTTGGATGACAGGCTTAGCTAATTTGGGAGCTTTGCTGTTTTACTCACTCATAGCTTAATTTACTTACATGTTCTTAAGCCAGATTTCATTCTAACGAGATCTCTCTTCTATGTAAACACTGATAGAGGGTGTGGCAGTTACAGAAGTCACCTTGACTGAATAACTTCTGACTTGTACATCTACTAAGACTTCTATGTTATCTAGATTGGGCACAGCTCCTCTTTATATCCACTGCACCCAGCGTGGGACAGTTAGAATTTACCAGGAGACTGCTGCGCTGGCTACGTTGAGACTATCTTTAAGATTATAGGAAGGATCATACTAGTTTGCCCTCACTCAAGCAAGTGTGCCCTTTCAGTAAATGGAGAACAAGATACTCAGAATCACCCTGGTGCAGATAATAAAGAAGGAGAAGGACCTTGTGGGTACCACCTAGATTACATGAAGCACATGAAATTAAGATGTATTACTTTATATCAGCCCCCTCTCTAGTATTTTACATAAAAGATAATCTCAGAAGAAGGGATTAGTCCTTGGCATAATCCTTTGTTTATACCTATAATAGGTGTGACACCACCCTACTACAAGCTGTTTAGGGCTTTTTGTTGACAGGACACTCCCTGTCACAGATAGGATTACTTTGGTGTATATAAGGGGACTGACTTGAGGCCCTTTCTTCTTTTCCCTTCTTTGGGGTAAGACTCCTCTCGGGTGAGATCCTCTCTCCTTTGTTGGGAGACTTGGGCTCTCTTGTATGGTCTAAGTTCTGACCAGAGCTAGAGTTCTTGCATTATATTGGATTGCGCTGGTAGAGTTTTTGTACTATTAAAAGCCTTTTTTGGAACTGCACTGGACTCGTGAGTTTTCATCCGTTCCCCCAGTGGCCTCGGAGGTAGAAGAGAACTCCTGTCCTGATACTGTCAGGGACCCCAGCGGCTCCCCGACAATGTTCCATTTTATAATTTGCCACAGTTTATCCACTCACCTGTAGAAAGACATCTGGTTCGTTGCCAGTTTTGGCTGAGCTTGATAAAGCTCTGCCCTGAATCTCTTATACAAGTTTTTGCTGAACATAAGTTCTTAATTCATTTGGGTAACCTCAGATGGAGATTACTGGGTAGATAGGTTTAAGTATACCTTTGGTTTGTAAGGAATTGAAAATGCCCTCTAAGTGTGCTGTGCCATTTTCCATGGCCACTGGCAATGAGCAAAGAGTTTTATTTCTCTGCTTCTTTTGCCAGACTTTAATATTGAGTGGTTTTCTGGTTTCCCCCTTTTAATAGGTATACATAGGTATACAGTAGTATTTCCCTATTTCATTCAGTATTTTATTTTGTTTTATTTTTTTCCATTTGCCATACATATATTGGGTTTTGATTTTTTTTTGTTGTTTGTTGTTGTTTTCTTTTGCTTTTTGAGTCACACCCATCAATGCTTAGGGGTTGTTCCTGGCTCTGAACTCAGAAATTACTCCTGGCAGTGCTTGGGGGATCATATAGGATGCTGGGAATTGAACCTGGGTTGGCTACGCAAGGCTATTGCCCTACTCACTGGACTATTGCTCTGGCCCCTGCCACACATTTATTAAAGAGAAACAGTGCAATTCTATGAACAAGCACATAGTTTCATTCAAAATGAATTGGTTCTCCTACCCATCTAGGTCATGCTCTCACTGGCTGCAGTTATAAAGGGCATGAGCACTCAGAGGAAAGGCTTTGCAGTTTCCAGATTGTCAGGGCAAGGTCAGAGTGTGGATACTGATAAATATAGTGACCATCATCAAACCATCTAGAAAAAGCACCAGAAATAAATACAATTGGAGATTTTGGGAATATATAAGAAAAATAAACTAATCCCCCCAAATTTATTAAAGATATGTAGGTTGGTCAGAGAAGTAATGGGGAAAGGGAGCACATAGTCTAAACTTTAAAAGAGTTGAGATCATAGAAGATAGTCAACATAAAACAGGAAAACATACGGGAAAATCATTACCGCAGTTAGGACTGCAGAAAGGTGGAAAAACATCACATGCTGTATCAGCATGAAACTAGAGAGGCGCACTTACTTGGGGACTCAGGAGAAAGGGGTAGAGGAGTAGAGAAAAAAAAGACTCCCTGTTTCCTAAGATGAAAAGAATTGCCCTTGTTTTAGGTAGTGATTTTTTAAAAAATATTTTTATTGGTTTTTTTTTTTGACTCTTGTTTTTTTTTTTTAATTTTTTTTTTATTTTATTACACCACTTTTAGACATACAATTGCAAAATGCTCATGCTCGAGTTTTGGTTCTACAGTGTTCCAACACCCATTCCACCCAAACCCATCTCCTATCACCAATGTCCCCACCCTCCCTCCCCCTCCCGCACCTCAACTACTTTGTGGGTTCTGTATATCTTTTCTCTCCTCTCTACCTCTCCCTTCCACCTACCTTTCCTACACATCGTAGAATGCAGTATATTAAAGGACATAACTGTTTCCACTAGTTTGATGGACTGCGGGCCGCAAGGTGGCCGACCGACTTAGGGGGCATCATGGTCAGCGCCCAGACAGCGAAAATGGCGGCTAATGTGGTGGGCGAGTCTCATCTGGCTGCTTCCAGGACCCCCAGAGGTGATGGGCCAATACCCAAAACCCGCCTGTCCTCCTGGGGGCCTCATGGTCAGCTGAGCTAGGGGAGAGCCGAAGTTCCAGTTCCCCAGCTGCATCTAAGGCTCTGCATGATATGGCTGGTCGCCCCAGGGCAGTGCCTGGGGGCGGGATACCAGGCTCAGACAAAATGGAGAGGGGAAGGGGCGACCCCAGCTCCATCTGACTAATTCCCGGTGATTCCCACTTCTGGGAGCTGCCTACCTGGGCTCGAACTCATTTTGCTTTGTTAATCTGGTCTTGAGGTTAGTGTCCCTCCTGGGCGGGCTCTGGTGTGCTGCAGCATCTGGACAGAGAAAATGGTGGCTAATGTGGTGGGGCGAGTCTCATCCGGCTTTTTCCGAGCCCCCCAGTGGCGATGGGCCAACACCCAAAACCCATCTGTCCTCCTGGGGGCCCCATGGTCAGCTGAGCCAGGGGAGAGCCGAGTTCCAGCTCCCCTAGTTGTGTCTGAGGCTCTGCATGTTATATCAACCTCTCCAGTTTGATGCAAATAGAATGACTGTTGAAGTGTACAAATGAGAAAGATCCTGAAAGGACCTGGTGCTAAAATACATTGCATCTAAGATTAAACCACGTGCCTGCGCAGCCGTGGATCTGGAGTCTCTGTCTTGCGGTGGTTGGCTGTGGTGGCTGGAACTCAGGGTCACACCCACTGAGCCCAGAGGCTGGGGATTGGGTGGGAGGCCCCCAATCTTTGCTCTGAGTCCAGCAGGCGCAGCCGCCTGCATGGCGACGCGGCCCTAGGAGCTATGCAGGACACGACCAGGTGCTGGCCAAGCCTTTTGCTTTTCCCCCCAGGAACTCCATAGGGCCGCTCACCATCTATTGGATTTTTTTTTAATTGAATGAGTGAGATACACAGTTAAGTTATTCATGACTGGGTTTCAGTCATTCTTCCAACACCCATCCCTTTATTGTCGCTCAATATTTCATATTCATGATATGGTTTTGGTATTTCTATAATGACCAATAATACTAAACTTTTTCAGTGCTCTCTATATTTCTTTGGACAAATATCTCTTCAGTTTTTACCATTAAACATTTTAGATTTTCATATAATTAAGCTTCTTTTTATATATTTCAGATATAAGTTTGCTGATAGAAATGTGATTTACAAATACTTTTTCTTAGTCTGTGGCTTGTCTTTTTCTCTTAACAATGTCCTTTACAAAGCAAACTTTTCCTTTGTTTTGTTTTGTTTTGGCTTATTTTGGTCACACCTGGCAATGCTCAGGAGTTTATTCTTGCCTCTACACTCAGGAATTACTCCTGGTAGTGCCAGGGGACCATATGGGATGCCAGGGATCAAACCCAGGTCAGCTATGTGCAAGGCAAACACCCTACCCTCTGTATTATTGCTCCAGCCCCGCAAACCTTTTCCTTTGTAATACAGTTCAGGTTATCAATTTTTTAAATAAAGATAATATCTTTTGTTAGGACTAAACATATCTGAAAATTTGTCAAATCCAAATTTTTTTTTCTCTTTGGGTCACACCTTGCGACGCTCAGGGGTTACTCCGGGCTCTGCACTCAGGAATTACTCCTGGCGATGCTCAGGGGACCATATGGGATGCCGGGGGATCGAACCCGGGCCAGCATAGGCCGGCTGTGTGCAAGGCAAATGCCCTACCCACTGGGCTATTGCTCCGGTCCCCAAATCCAAATTTTTGTATGCAAAGTATGTGCTGCGGTGCTTTGAGCTAATTCTCTGGTCCCATTTTTAATTCATTTTTATATGAGGTTCAAGTGCTGAGATTCATCTTTGTGCATGACTAGTATATCAGTACAGATGTACATGTACTAGTATATCAGTATCATTCTCCATTGGTTTTCCTTTGCATGTTTATCAAAAAGAAGTTGACTATATTGTGTGAATCTTATTTCTGGACTCTGTTCTAGACCATTTTTACATGTGGATTTTATTTTTTTGTTTGTTTGTTTGTTTGTTTTTACACTTCTACATTCTCTTGACTGAAATAGCTTAACAGTAAGTCTTGAAGTCAGGTGCCTTTTTTTCCCCTGGAAGGGTTTTGGTTATTGGAGTTACCCTTTTTTTTTTAATTTTTTGGGTCATACCCAATGAGAGATATTGCAGGTGTTGCTGCAGTGCCCGGCTGTGTCGGCAGGTGGCAGACAGAAGACAGGCTTATCTACACCCAGGGCTCTGCCCCGTGGGCCCTGGTTGGTTGATGGTCTGACATAAAAAAAGACTGGGCCCCCTTGGGTGAACCCAGAGTCATGGCAGAGCCTGGCAAGCTACCCATGGTGTATTCAATATGCCAAAAACAGTAACAATAATGGATCTCATTCCCAACAAATGGAGATGTTACTGGTGCCCGCTCAAGCAAATCGATGAACCACGGGAAGGCAAGTTACAAGTGACCGGCGATGCTCGGTCATTACTCCTGGCTCTGAATTCAGGAATTACTGCTAGGGCTCGGGTGACCATATGAGAGGTCAGGAATCGATCCTGAATCAGCACATGCTAGACAAATGCTCTACCCACTGTTATCACTCTGGCCCCAGTATTCTGTAATTTTAAGCCTGTGGCTGCAGCACATGTTTTGTTAGATGTATGTCTGTGTATTTAACTTTTTTAATATCTTACAAATAGTTAATACTCTGTTAAATTTCACCGTCATGTTTTTCATTGTTAGTATATAAAATACAGTTAGTTTTAGTGTGTTGAATTGTAAGTTGTGATCTTGTTTACTCTTTTTTAGTTTTCAGAGATGCTTTGCACATTTCTTGGGATTTTCTACATAGACAATTATACTGCCTAGTTTTAATTTTCCCATTCCAATCTGTGTGCCTTATATTGCTGAATAGAAGTGCTAACAACTATTCTGTCCTTGTTCCAGCTCTTAGGGAGTACTCAGTCTCTCACTTCTAAGTATGGTATTTGCTCTGGCTTTGGTAGATGCTCTTTATCAAACCAAGGAAGTTTTCTTTCCATAGATGTTTTGATGATGCCAAATGCTTTTCACTACATTTATTGAGATAGTTCTATGAGATTTCTTCATTTGTTTGTAAAATGGGAAATTATATTGAGTAAATTTATTCAATCAAATTGAAGATGATTAGTCATCATTGCATTCCTAGGATGAACCCCACAAGGTCATATTATATTATTCTTATTTGTGCATTGCTGGATTTGATTTTTAGTATTTTGTTGCAGATTTTTTTTATTAGTGATCATGGGTATTGGTTGCCAATTTTTTTTTTTTTCAAAAAAATGTAATGTCTGTCTTGGGCAATAATAAAATGCCGGCTCACAAGATGATCTGGGAAATGTTCCCTGCTCTTACTTATAAAATATTTGCAGGCATTTTTCAGTGACACTGTCCACACCAAAAGTTTTTTTTTTTTTTAAAGTTTAAAATATGGTCAGTTCTTTCAGAGCTATAGGATAACTTGTGTTTTCTATTTTTTTCTTAATTGAGTTTCAGTCATTTGTGTCTAGGCATTGCTGTGTTTCACTTGCAGATGTTGAACTGAGCAGAGAGTTATTTGGGTATTGTCTTATTCATCGTCTACAGGATTAGTAGTAATGTACTAGCCTTAATTTTATGTTTTTCCCTTTTGGGCCATAGACTACTACTCACTTTGTGCTTCAGTGGGATGGGACATATTGGTATAGGGGATCAACTAGGGTCAGCGCGTCAAGGTCAGCATCTTAGTATCTATACTAAAGCTAAGGGTTTCTCAATATTATTCATCTTTTTTCAAAGAGAACTTTTTTTTTTGCTTTTTTGGGTCACACCTGGCAATGCTCGGGGCTACTCCTGGCTCTGCACTCAGGAATTACTCCTGGCGGTGCTCGGGGGACCATATGGGATGCCAGGGATCGAACTCAGGCCAGCGGCGTGCAAGGCAAACTCCCAACCCGCTGGGCTATCACTCCGGCCCCAAAGAGAGGACTTTTGATTTTACTGATTTATATGCCTTTATAAAATTTTTTTTGTTTGGGGCCAGAGCGATAGCCCAGCGGGTAGGGTGTTTGCCTTGCACATGGCCTGGCCTGCCAGCCCGGGTTCGATCCCCGGCACCCTATATGGTCCCCTGAGCACCGCCAGGAGTGGTTCCCTGAGTGCAGAGCCAGGAGTAACCCCTGAGCATTGCCGGTTGTGACCCAAAAAAGCAAAAAAAAAAAAAAAATTTGTTTGTTTTGGAGTCACAGTAGGCAGTGCTCAGCTTACTTTTTGCTGTGTGCTCACTCCTGGTAGTAATATGGGACCATTTGGAGTATGGAGGTGTCAGAGATTAAACCCAGATCAGCTGCTTGAAAAACAAGTACCCTACCTACTCTCCAATATCAGTTTCTTTTTTTCCTTTATGGTTTTTGGGTCACACTCACAGGTGCTCTGAGGTTATTTAGTGCTTAGAGATCACTCCTGATGTTGCTCAGAGGACCGTGGGGTACCAGGCATCAAACCTGGTATCTAGCATGCAAAGTATATGCTCCAGCTTACTGGGCTATTTCTCCAGCCCGGTTTCACTTTTTTTTTTTTTTTTTTTTTGCTTTTTGGGTCACACCGGCAATGCTCAGGGGTTACTCCTGGCTCTGCACTCAGGAATTACTCTTGGCGGTGCTCGGGGACCATATGGGATGCTGGGGATCGAACCCCGGCCGGCATGGGCCGGCCGCGTGCAAGGCAAACACCCTACCCGCTGGGCTATCGCTCCGGCCCTGGTTTCACTTTTTATGTCCTATTCTTTGTTATTTTCTTCTTTTGCTTCCTTTCTTTACCTACTTTGATAATGTAGAAGCTGAAGGTACTTAAGTGTATCACTTCCTTTCTTTTAAAAAATTTTTATTATAATACCATGATTTACCAAACTCTTCCTAATACAGTTTTTTCAATATAAAAAATGTATTTTTAAGTCAAAGTATGCAACAAATAAAACCTACAGAAAATTATCCCATCATAGTCTGCTGCTTTACCAAATAATATTTTGAAAACACATTCCTTTAGTCATTATAAAGTTCTTAACATACAAAAGAAATGAAATCTGTAAGAAAGTCTAGTAGACCAGGTGCTATTGTCGGGACTTTTATGTTGGTGGTTTTGCTTTAATACATTCCACGCCATCCACCTCCACTCACGCCACCTTGGCCATAGCAACCTTCGCTACCTCCAGTACCATGACCCAAGCCACCCAAGCCATCAGGAGTACCATATCCTCTACTGTAATTGTTTCCCATTCCCATTCTTCCTACTGACCCATAAGCTCCTTGATATCCATTCCATCTCTGCCATGGCCTCCCATTCCAGAACCTCCCATTCCAGAGCCACCTCCAGAAGTAGAATTCAAGAAGAGTTCGACGTATCAGTGTTGCATGATGATGCTCTTATCTTTAGACATGGCAACTACTGCATCTTCATGTGTCATAAATTCTACATCTGCTTCTCTTGTTGCTCTGCCATCTGCTCCAGTATCGATATGAATTCCATTGGATTTAGTCGTGAGAAGAAATTAGCAATGTCATTTTCACTTGTGCGAAAAGGTAATCCCCTCATAAGTATAAAGTGACCGCCATGAGAACTTGAACTTGAATCACCAGCTCCACCATACCATGCCCTCCCAAACCTCTTCCATCTCTCATTCTGTCATCAAAGCCATCATTTCCATAGCCATAGTTATTATAGCCACCATAGTCAGCAAAACCTCCAGAACCACCATCATATCCTATCACCTCCCCCGTCACAGTCTGTCATCATACGTGCTTCCACGTCCAATTCCTCCTATTGGTCTATTATATGGTCCTGGTCGCTGTCCCAGCTTTCTTCTTGGAGGATCATAAAAATCCTTTGATTTCACTCCTGCTGCTTCTGAAGATCTCAATATACCTGTGCCCTATTCTTTCCTTTGTGTTTCCCCAGAGCATTTTCTGCTATCTCCTTTTTTTTTTCTTTCTTTTTTGGGTCATACTCGGTGATGCTCAGGGGTTGCTCCTGGCTCTTCACTCAGGAATCACTTCTGATGGTGCTCAGGGGACCATATGGGATGCCGGGGATCAAACCCGAGTCGGCTGCATGCAAGGCAAATGCCCTACCCGCTGTGCTGTTGCTCCAGCCCTGACTGCTGTCTCCTTTGAAGCAAACTGCACCAAGGCCTCCCATGGTGGTAGTCCATCGCTGGTGTTATCCCATTTGGCATGATTTCCAACCCTTGAAAGAACAGAGCTGTTTCCTCTTTGCTGCAACCAAGTGGCAGTCCATGAAGTCGTATTGTCCCTTCACTAGTGTCCTTTTGGACCATTGTGTTTCATAACCCAATCCATCTCAAAACCGTTTGATTTAAATGCCCCTGTTACTTCAGATACCCTGTCGGGAGACAGTAGCACCAGGCTCGTGGGATCCTGTTGGTGAGGAGGGGATTCTCACCTCGTGGGATCCTGTTGGTGGGATCCTGTTGCTCTTGACTCATGGAGAGCTCTCCCACAACCGGTTTAACCAACTGTCTCCAGTTGTGGCAACCACTAAGGGAGCTGTGCAACATAGCGTCTGGCGGAGTGGAGGGGGTAGGCGGGGGTGTTGGGAGAGTAATCCCTAATTCAGTTCTTTCAGGCTTTAGATGTTCCAACACCAATCCCACCACGAGTGTGACGGCTCCTCCGCCAGTGTCTCCAGTTTCCCCACCACCCAGGCCTGCTCCCTTGCAAGCACAAATACATTTTCTTCATATTGTTTGTTACAGCACAAAGGCAAATGGAATGATCAAAACTTGGACAAATAAGAGTCAACTTGCGATTGTTCTGTTTCACAATGATGTTACTGAAGTCATTGCATGAGAATCTACTACTCTGGTTAAATGCTAGTTGAGCCTTCTGTGTATTTGTTTAGGCTTGGTGGTCTTTGCAACTTGCCAATCAGGTTTACTACAGAGCTGACAGTAATAGGAAATTTTGGGGTACGTGGGCCACACAGTCCACAAGCTATAGATCTGGAACAATTTGGTGAGGCTCAGTTGTGGAGCGGGGCCTTTTCTAAATCGTAGAGTGTTGCATATGGCTGTGAGCTTCTGTGCCTTCAGGCAGAATGGGGAATCTGCCCACTTCCATGTTTGAGAAGGCTCCAAAGTTCTCAGCCTGTATCCTCTGACTGGGAAGATTGGGCGGTATCTTGCCCTTTTGGAGATGTGCTGCTGGCTGTTGCTCTGCTAGCCAGATCTCTCTTGCTAACTGAGCATGTGATGCTATAGAGCTCTCCGGTAAGTACAGCTTTCTCTCTCATAAAGCTTCTGTTTTTTTGTCTCCCTCACCCCACCCCGACCACACCTAGCAGAGCTCAGGGGGCTATTCCTGGCTCTGCTCAGGAACGATCTGGGACTGTACTTGGGAGAGCAGATGTGGCACCCGAGACTTGAAACAGGGTCAGTGACATGACAGACAAGTGCCTTACCCCTCTACTATCTCGCCGGCCCCGTTTTGCTCTTTATTCGTACTGATTTTTCTACTTTTTGAATCAGTGAGTTATTTTCAGCTATTAGATACATATTTTAGGATTTTTAAGATATGCTATTATTGATTTCTGTTTTCATTCTGTTACAGTCTAGAACATATTTTGTAGTCTTTTAAATTTGCTAGATTTGTAAATGGCCCTGTGGTAGGCAGTGATGACCCTAAAGACATCAGAACCTAGAGCCTGGAATATGTTACACGTCAAAGGGTTTTTATTGTAGATTGAATTAAGGTTGCTAATCTTGTGATAAGAATTAGGTGGTTATGTGGCCACTTAGGTGGGTCTCAGATTATCACAAGGATTCTTAAAAGTGGAAAAGAAAGAAGTACATTGGCAATGGAATGCAATATTACTTTGAATATGAAGGAAGCCTGACTCTGTTACATATGGAAGGCTTGTGATTGGTTTATATACGCTAGAAAAATTAAGGAAACTGATTTCCCTAGAACCTAGAAAGAAGACAGCCTGGTTAATATAATGAAACTGTGTTGAACTTCTATCTTCCAGAATTGTTGCAATAATGGAGCTGGAATGTTCAACCCACTTGCACAACTTACCATGTTATATATAACCTAAAACCTTTTCCCCACTGTATTTATTTGCACTTAAGAAATGTAGTGTTAAGATACTCTGAATATAAAACAAGAGGGAGAGAGATGCAGAGACAGAGAGAGACGGAGAGAGAGAAGGGAGGAAACAGGGCTACCTGCTGTTGAGGCAGCCTGGGGTGGGCGGGGGGGGTGGGGGGTACATTGGTGGTGGAAATGGGACACTGGTGGAGGGATGGGTCCTAGAATACTGTATTACCAAGAACCAATTGTGAACACCTTTGTAATTGTATGTCTCACGGTGGTATAATAAAAAATTTTAAAAAAATAAAAAAATTTAAAAAAAGATACTCTGAATATATAAAGAGTACCCAATCATTGAAAGAAAATCCTATAGAAGATTCAGCTAAAGAACATGAATCAACAGTTACAAGGAGAAATTACAGATTGCCAGTGAGTAGGCATTCCACATGGCTGGTAGGATAAACACAAATCAGTAGGAAAGAATTAAACCATTTGGTTATATACATTGTCCTCATCAGACTTCTTACACTACTATTTTAAGCTGGGAATGTACATTGGTAAAGCTTCTTTGGAGATTGGCCTGACATAATTGAGACCAAAAAAATAAAGCAAATGCCTATAACTCAGCAAATATGCTTTCTAGCTAGGCAGCTCCTAGAGAAAGAGTGCGTATAAGGAATGGTTGCTGCTTTTCTGTTACATTCCTGTTATGCAGAAATGCTATGAGACTTTTAAAATATTGAAAACAACATAGAAGTTAATCAGTAGTGCTCGTACTATTCTGTGAGCTCAATGGCAAAGCATGGTTAAACATATTAGATATATTGTGTAATGAAAGGGGAGGGAAGTTTGAACACATGGTACCATGGAAGTAAGACTTCACGTACTAAAAAAAAAACTTGGCTAATTGCTGCTGTGATGTATTATATATAAGAATGTTTATAAACAGGGTCTGGACGGTACCAACCTAGCAGTGCTTGCCTCAGGGGAGGTTAGAGGTGTCAAAAAGGACCTTAAGTCTTGCCCATAATGTTTTGTTTTCTTTCTTTTTTCAGAGTAGAATTTGTTCATCTGTTACTTGTTTAATTTAAAGTAACATAATTAAAAGTCCAGCTATGTTTACAGTGCCCCTACCTGTTTCCAGCCAGCCAAATGACTTGTTCTCTGTTGCACCTGTGTTTAACCCTACACCCAGAGCTGCGAAAAGTACTGGACTTGCAGGGGTGGGGCAGAGGCAGTGATTAATAAGAATGTTTATAAACAGGCCCTGAAACCTGCAGCAAGGGCACCTTAAACCTTCTGCTGCCTGCTCTATGGGGAGTTGGCCTCCGTTTCATTCAGGTGTGGGGGTGCAGTTCTGGTGTCACGTGTGCCTTCCCTTTGGTTCAGAGTACTCGATCAGGTACAGTGTCTGCAAGTCTTGGTTGATCTTTCCCCTGGTGTTACAGAATCTCTATAGTCCACATTATTTTATTCAGCAGTCTGTTGGCACTTGAATAAATGGAATAAATAAATCCCTCTTCTCTTGGGTGGATCAGTTCAGCACGGTTTGTTGGTGGGAATGAGGCAGCTGTAGAAATGGTGCCAGGAGCAGACTGGTTAGTATATGAAGACCAGAGATCAAAGCCAGATGTGCTTGCCTGCATGCCAGCCTTCCCTGCCATAAGTTTGTCTACGCCTCATGGTCAGCAGCCCACAAAAGGGACTCGCTGCTTTTCTTTTTGTATTACTATCATTAAAGGAAATGGCATAAAAAGTCAGGCTCAAGATTAAGCATGTAGATTAAAGTTTTATTTCATATGGGGCTTCCATTGGTTTTTAGAGATATTTTCATTTTCTTGACACAGAAGTTAAGTACCTTAAAGAGTCCCCATAACAGAATTGAAGGCTGGGTGGTATGGAAAACCTATGACTATGTTCTGCGCGCTTACTGCCTGTTCGCTGAGCCTCCCCTCCCGTTAAATCACACCATTGTCGAGAGTCTGGGTCCACGAAGATGATCAGCATTGGAGCAGACAGTCCACGCTCAAGTAATTGGACATTATCTGTCTAGACTTTAATGGTTTCTAAAGATGCTCAAAGTGATTCACCCTCATGTTTTCTGTCTCAAAAATCTGAAGAACCCTGTGTGATGAAAAATGATAAGTGAGTTGTTTTTCTACCTGTGTATAGGGAAAACAGGTCAAAAAGAAGATTTTGATATGTGGAAATAAGTTGTCATTTTTGTAATGGTCTCGATCATCCACTTGCTGCTTTCCTTCATTCATTGTCCATAACACTAATGCTGACTAAAGGGCCTCTGTGCTCTCTGCATTGCAGTAAGAAGGAGGTTTTAGTGCTAAGTACACCACAGAGTTTCCAGATCATGGCATGAATGGCCTATGCCTTACCCAGAGATACATGACGATCATGAACATCAGACATGCACATTCCATCAGGAAATATCTGTAGTGACAGAAAACTGAGAATGGGGGGGCCGGAGCCATAGCCCAGCGGGTAGGGCGTTTGCCTTGCACGCTGCCGGCCTCTGCCGGCCTGGGTTCGATCCCCGGCATCCCATATGGTCCCTCGAGCACCGCCAGGAGTAATTCCTGAGTGCAGAGCCAGGAGTAGCACCTGAGCATTTGCCAAAAAGGCAAAAAAAAAAAAAAAAAAAAAAAAAGGAAAAGGAAACCGAGAATGGGATCCTAAGATCCTTTGAAGAAGCAAATAAGACCTCCTGACCTTGGGGTGAACAGGTGATTACTGAGCAGAGTGGCCGGGTAGAGGGAAACAGTGAATTGGGCATGATAGGTGGGAGGGACCGAGAGCCAGCATAGTTGGAAACAGAGAGGGAGAGCTTGCCAGTGAGACATGCTGCATCAGGCCTGATCAGAATTGCACATAGCCTTACAAATGACTATGCTTCTGTGGGATGGCCAGCCCTTCCTATGGAAATAGGGTGTAACTGGCCGGGCCAGCACTGCAGTGTACCCAGTCAGCCGTATGAGTAGCATGGAGAGAATGGTGCCCTTGGTGCAGGTGGGGTAATAGGAAGAAAGGGGTCTGCCCTGTACCCACAAAGGTGCAGCTGGAACATTGTCTGAGGCAGGTGGGAATTTGAAGTCAGAGAGGGATGAGGATCATAAACTGAACTAGGCTCTATTACATGTAGCTCTTGAGACACCAAGAAGAATAGTCTAAGATGTGGTTATTTCTCTTCCTCCTGTTCATACCCTGAAGAATTTTTTAAACCTAGGAAGATAAATGAGGTGTAGCCAGATTGGGAAATTTAGTGTTCTTGGTGACAGAGTGAGACATAATAAAGATATATTTTGCTCTCAGCAAAATAGAGAAATGCCTTTAAACTTGATTTTAAAATATCACCACCAGCACCAGCAACTTTCTCTTCTGTGTTCAATTCCCACCCAGGCCAACTATACGGACCCTCAGAGCAGCTGCGCTTCAGCACCATTGAAGAGTTTTCCCTACATCTCGGAGGCTGCCATCGGATGTTGTCACTGGCTACCTGGCCTTGAGAAAGGCCACAAGCATTGTTCCCTGAACCTTAAGAAAGGAAAATGACGCAGAAACTGTTTCAAAGGCAGATTTTAGACTCATGAGTTTGTTTCATAGAAACAAACTCATTCTGCTGTCAATCTGAAATGTCAGTGCTGTGCCTTGGAAAGAATGTTTGGCTTTAATTTAAGGGCTGTGTGTTTTTTCTTTTCTTTTTTTTTAATTCCTTCTGTGTTTCCCTCCAAGTGTGATATTTCCTGTTGAATTAAATTATGCTTCACTTGTTGCCTCAAGATGTTTGACAGGAAACTATGAAATTGTGCTTTTAATTTAACACAAGTTAGTCCATCAAACTTTTGCTTCAGGTTGTGGGCTCTTCTCCTAACATGATTAGAGACAGCAGCAAATCCTCAGACAGGGCTGGATTATTCCTGAGCCTGACGACTCGCTCTTCAGAGCAGGCCAGCATTTTTTTTTTTTTGGTCAGAATACGTGGAGGTCCAGGGTTTGTACTGAAGAAGAAAAGAGCTGAGTAACTCCATTTTGTCACATTGCCCCTTTCTTCAGCTCCAAATCAGCTCCAAACCCCGGAACCGAGAGAGAGAGAGAGAGAGAGAGAGAGAGAGAGAGAGAGAGAGAGAGAGAGAGAGAGAGAGAGAGAGAGAGAGAGAGAGAGAGAGATGACACAGTGATCTGAGTGTTCTGTTATAGCAGCTCACACTGCTGACTCTGCCAGTGCCAGCCCAGTTTTCGCACTGGGTGGGGTACAAGTACCACCGCTCCCTCCAAGAAGGGCTTTGACTTGCAGCCCCACTGATCAAAGCCATCTCTAGAAAAGTTGTGTTTGCCTCTTCCTCCCACCAAAGGAGGAAGTACTCCTGAGCCGCTCTGAGCCCCATTCCTGGCCTTTGGGAAAATGGAAAGCAGACCTTGGGTCATCCAGGTCAGAAATGCCACTGCTTTGGGGCATTTGACACCCGAAGTACTCTTCATTTCTGGGAACAACCCTCCTGCACCCCTCTCTAGACTTAGAGAAAAAGAAAAACAAAGCTGGTTGTCAGCTGGGAGAGAAGGTGGCAGCTGCCCAGAACCTCGCTTCCTTTTGCTCTCTTTGTCACTCAGCATGTTCCCAATAACGAGGTGAGAGCAAGCCAGGCGGGGACTGGGGACCTTCTTCCTCACCCTGCAAAGTGGGGAGTTGTCAGCTGGGAGAGGGGAGGAACGCTTCTGGGCAGAGCTGCTCAGAGTAGCCAGGTCAGAATCACCTGAGGCATTACTGGAACAAAGGGGAGCCCCCAAACTCTAAGGGTCCAAGTCTAGCTAATCTGGGCTGGGGCCCAAGAACCTGTTTTGCTAACATGTGACACTGATATTGCTCCAGTGTCCTTACTTTGAAACCCACTGTGATGTGGAGGTTCTGAGTAGGACCAGAAGCTTCTCAGGTCCCCACTCCTGCACTGCAGCCCAGGAAAACCCCCCATCTCCCTTTTGGCAGAAGTGGAATGTGAGCTAGGGACCTTCCTGCTTTCCTTCTACCTTTCTACAAAGAAAACGTGGGCAGGTCTACTTCTTTTTCCAGGAAGGCCCCTCTAGTGTATGGGGGGCGAGGAGGGGGTCACGCAATACGGAAATCCTGCCTGATGACATCTACAGGGCACACCCTAAATCCTAGCTCATCGGACCTCTACAGAGCCAGGGTTTAAGATGAAAGCCAGTATGTGTCCCCCAAAGGGGACCTTGATTTTGTTCCTATGGTGCCTTGGTTTGCTAGGGGTGGTTACCATGAACCCTGACAGTGCTACCTGAACCGTGAAAATGCTGCTGGATGCGATGCTGGGAACGGGGCCCAGGCATCCGCATTTAACCAGGATCTCTTGTGACCTACAAAGGTGCAGGCAGCACTGCCTTCTCCAGCCAGACGGAAGTGCGTGCTCTGGACACCTCATTTCCTTCTTTCCTGGCTTCCTGCCAGGCTCCCCGTGCCAACCTCTTTCCCTCCTGAGAGCTTTGAATTATGAAGGTCAGGTCACTTGTCACCCCAAACAACAGATCTAAGCTGAGCTAAACTAAGTTTCAAGCTGTGAACAGTTCCAGTAATGAGTTCTACCACTTTTAGAACATAGGTAATTTTATACTGAAATAACCCTTGCCGTGCATGCCCAGCCAGTGATTCTCAGACTAAGAACTTTGTTTATCAGCCAAAGGTCTACTGGTGATTCCATTCTAAATCCTTGAAATTGTGGCATCGGCCTAGAGGATCCAAAGGATAAACTCAGCCCTTCAGATGAAAAGTTAGTTAAGTATTCAGATTGTTTTCTTAAGACAAACTGAAGTCTAATCTGTGCTGAGTGGAGTTAGTCCTAGGTCCTGATGTTTGTCTTCACTTTCAAAGTGTGAGTGTAATATGTTAGTGGGCATGGTTGAAAGCTCTTTCTAATGCTGGGGAAGTCCTGGGACAGTTCATGTGGATGAGAGCAATGAATTTGCCCAATCTCTCAAGTTAAAGCATATGTTCACCCAGACTTCAAGTGTATTTTATAACTGGACCTAAAGGGTTTTCAACAAGGAATCTTATTTCTGAAAGTGTGATGCTGGAAAGTCACATCAGACACTTGATGTCATTCCCAGTGACCTATAATTTAAGCTTGAGTGTAGTAAAATTTAGATTAGTAAAAATAAAGGTAAAGAAAGAAATGGATAGAGTAAATAGTATGGAAATAGAACATACCAGAATAGACACTTGGGAAAGAAAACGAACAAACACCTCACCTTACAAAGAGAATAATCAATATTTAAAAGAATGTTCTATCTAATATGAATGTAGGGCCTTATATAAATCCTGATCCTCACCCAAAAATTAAAAAAAAATTAAGACAATTGAAGATTTGATATTTGGTAATAATTAGGAATTATTATACTTGCTTTTAGATGTCACATTAGTCTAGTTAAAAGACAGGGTTGGAAACTTTTAGAGGTATAGATGGAAATATTTATGGGTGGAGCCATCTGGGACCTGCATTGGGATAATATCTAAGAGAAGATTGGCTTGGAGTAGTGTTAAAAACAAGATTGGCCGTAACTCAATAGATGTTGGAGCTCAGTGAGAGGATGTGTAGAGATTCATTATACTATCCTACTTTCATATGTGTTTGGATTTCTCTACAATAAATCTTTTAAAGAATACTTCATTTATTTAAAATCATGGTCAAATTTTACCTAAAATTAATGGCCTGCATTAGCTGAAAGTAGCTTGTGAATCCTGAAAATGAGAACTTTTGCTTGAATGGTTTAAGGTCATGGATAAAGGTAATGCCCAATTCCTGAAACATTTCACCAAAAGTGGTTGGAAGAAGAGCAGAAGGCTGGCAAAATTGTCATTCAGATGTTTTTATTTATTTATTTATTCATCTATTTATTTATTTTTTTGCTTTGTGGGTCACACCCAGCAATGCTCAGGGGTTTCTCCTGGCTCTGCACTCAGGAATTACTCCTGGCGGTGCTTGGGGGACCATATGGATCCCGGGGATCGAACCCTGGCCAGCATGGGCCGGCTGTGTGCAAGGCAAACACCCTACCCACTGGGGTATCGCTCCGACCCCATCAGATGTTTTAATAATGGTCCTCTTCATATGTTTCCTTGTCCTGGAGTTTAGTGACTCTTGTGTAGAGGTAAACAGGTTTGGGAGACATCGGCTTCAGGTTTGTCCTGGGGTATAAGTAAAGCACATGTGGATTGAGAATGCATTAGAATGACTGACACAGAAAAAAAAAAAAAACCTGTTGACCTGCTTGGTGAAATTTGCATTATGTATGTATGTACACAGGGGAAAAAATCATGAAAAACTAAGCTCACCAGCAAAGAGTCTTGGTTCAAAAAATTGATCTCCTGAATTTCTACTGGTTTTATGCTTTGGGGCCTCTGTGGGAGATTGCATAGAAAGAGATGAAGTGACACAGGGCTACAGAGCTGTCCCCCTGCGCCCCACTGACCTGCAGGAGCCTGAGAGCTTTGTTTAAGCTCATTTTTCTTTTCTCTATTGGGGCTCCAGCCTAACAGTGGTTCAGTGTGACTGGGGCCTCACAGGTAATACTAGGTGGTTGGGCAAGGGCTGGCAGCGTGGGGAATGCAGCGCCTGTGGTTGAACACAGGGCCTCACATGTGCAAGGCATGTGCTCTACCATGAACCATACCAGCCTTGCATTCCACACTGAGGGGAAGTTTCCGACCTACTCGCAAATTCTTAGTTTTCTTATGAGTATCACAATAGTTTCCACCCTCGGGGTCAAAGGACACGTCAGAAGAGCATTTCAGCATAGCCCAGTTCCACATGCTGGGCAGCACTCGCCATGACCCCACCTCCCTCTGTCTCTGCACAGGGAAGATAAACCCTTTCCTGGCTCCACCGTGTGTACCTTCTGCCTCACTGTTTTCTCCTTCGGCTTTTAAGGCTCTTAGATCCAACTTCGCAGTCCCCTGTGGTGACAGAATAATATCACATGGTCTGCATTTCCGGGTACTCTTTCCATTGCTGGCTCTCTTGATTGTTTTTCTTGTCTTCTTTGTTGCTTATCTTGGTCGCTTATCCATCTTTTATTCTGTATATTTTTATAAAGCTTGCTCAGTGTTTTGGAGTTTTGTTGTTTATTCTTAAAGCACAAGGAAAGAAGTAAACATCAAGCGATCTTAGGGACCGAAAGAAAAGGGGAAGGAGCAGAGACAGAGAAGAGGCTTCTGATAAATGAACTTGAGAGCGGGGAGACATGGCTAGAGGCCACCAATGGGCTCTCCGAAATCATGGTTGCTTCATGCCTTTCTTGGCGCTCATCACGTCTGCTTCCACTGTTGATTTCCCCTGTAATTCCCTCAGCAGCTGGTTTATGTGTTTGGGTGACAGGATGGGGGAGGGAAACGGCATCTCTGCAAACACAGCGGTCCTGCATTCACTCTGGTTTTCTTCCATGACTCGGTGGCCTCCATCCACAGGTGTTTGTGTGCAGCTGCAGATAAAGCTTTTCCTGCAGAAGAGGCCCTGCCTTCCTGGCCCACAGGATACCGACTGCTGACGGGCCGGTGTGCACCAGACATGGGGCTGCCCCCACTCGGGATCAGGAAGATGAGTCACCTCCCCTCAACCCGCTGATCCGGAGCAAAGCTGCCAGTGAGAACGCAGGAGGGGCCAAGGCTTGAGTTTTTGTGATGTGGATTATTGCAAGATTTTTTTTCAGGGATCCAACAAGGCTTTGGTGCTATCTCCCCTAGTAACGACTGGGAAGGAAGCTGCTCACTAGAGATAAAGATGAGAATTTCTGGTGTTTTCAAAGAAAAAGTCCCCTCAAAGATAATATCAGACCTTGAAAATGAAGTCTCCAAAGTATATATTTGTTTAATTCCCTCAGTCTTCTTGCTTGCCTGTTTGAAAGGCTTGGTTAAGAAACAATAACCTAATTATTTGTGTTCACTTTTTGCCACTTTCAATTGTAATGCTGTTGTTTGTTTTGGGAGGCAGATGGCCAATAGCTGTAGCTCAGCGTTGGAACCGTTGAACAGAGCTAGTGAAGGAGAAAGGCAGGACAGAGTGGTGCCGGGACGGGACGGAGGGGGTGGCAGTGGGCAAGATGGGACTTGTGTGCATGTTGGGTTTGGGAAAGCAAAAGTGATATTGTGTTAGAAGGCCAGACCCTCCGCAGTGAAGGGGCCTGAGCAACGTGTCCCTCCCTCCCTCAGAAAAAATGATTTCCCTAAGCCAACTGTGAGTCTAACCTTTTATTTTTAAAAAGCATTTTTTTATTTATTTTCCTTAGTTGTATTTTTTATTTAAGTCAACAAGGAAAAAAACTATGCACAAAGTAAGACTTAGACTTAGCAATAGGAATATAGTATATTACTAAGTTAACAACAAAAATCACAAAACCATAAGTGAGTCCTGTCCCTAGGTTAAAATTGGGGACAGGGCACACGGAAAGATAGTACAGGGATTAAGGTTCTTGCCTTCCCTGTGGTTAGTCTTGTTTTGATCCCTGGCACAACATATGGTTCCCTTAGCATTGCCAGGACTGATCCCTCAGCATAAAGCCAGGAATAAACCCTGGAGCACCCCTGGGTGTGCCCCAGAAACAAACAAATTTTTGAAAAATACCTAATGAGAAAAGATTAATTTCAAGGAATTAATCATTGTCTTCTTTGGAGATGGGGTGGATAAAGAAGGGAAACTTTGGACTCTGAAATTTTGGAACCTTTGGAAAGAGAACATAGTTATTCAAAAGAGAGAAACTCAGTTGAAAACTTTGGAATGGGGACCTTTGATTTTGCATTCTCTAAACTTACCACTGAGGATTGGGCTTTTCTCCTGGGTGCACCCACCTGAGAGGGACCCTCTCTGCCTGCCCTTTGGGAGCAGGCTAGCACCTCTTGACAGCTCAGTGATGGTGCTGACGGAATGCCAGGCACCTCCCAAACATGATGTCATTAATGCTTATGTCAGGTCTTCAAGACAGAGATACCTGGGTATCCACGTCATAGCAAAAGAACCTGGAGCTTAGAAGTAAGATGCAACGATATCAGGAGTCGGAGTGGTGAGCCAGGACCCCTCTGTCAGGCGGTGGGGTCCTTTGTCAGGTCTGCTTTGGAGACAGGAAAAGGGTGACTTGGAGCTGTCTGAAAAGAATAATAAAGGACTGTGGATGAAACTTGAGGACACTAAAATCAAGCACACTCCCACGTAAGCTGTGTGATACACACCTTAGAGATCCTGGGTTCTGCTCGACCACCATAATAACATAAATATAGCAATAAAGTGAGCCATGCAAAAATGCTGGTTTTCCTGTGCATGTTATAATACTGTATACTGTGCTATTTACTATTTACAATGTATTATATGTGTTATACATACTATATATTGCATGTTATACGTACATGTATGTATACATATACTGTATACATATACTGTACTTAGTTTCACTAAGTGTGTAAAACAACCATATCAAAAAAGAGTGTGCATATCTTAATTTAAAATTGTTTTATTGTGGAAGATGCTATCCCTCATCTGAATCTTCAGCAAGTGGTAATCTTCTTTGCTTTTCTTGCCTGAATATTTATTGGCGGCTGATGGGACAGTGGTTACTGAAAGTTGGGCTGTGTGTGTGTGTGTGTGTGTGTGTGTGTGTGTGGCCTTTTCTTAAAATATGATAACAAGGACACGTATTGCTTGGTGGCTCTTCCTTTCACTAAAGATTTCTCTGTGGCACACAGTGGTATGTGGTAACACTTGCTCAGAACTGAAATTCTTTATAGAGTTGGAGTTAATCCTCTCAAACATGGAAAGAGAAGATATGCGTCCTCTACTACACTTATGTCATACTCTAAAACTTGGGTTGTTATTTCAGCAGCACTCACAGCATCTTTGCCAAAAAGTAATTCCACCTCAAGATACCACTTGTTTTGCTCATCCATAAGAAGCAACTCCTCGTATTTTCAAGTTTCCTCATGAGACCGTGCAATTTAGTCCTTCGGGCGCCACTTCTCATTCTATTGTTCTTGTTATTTCTACCCCATCTGCCGTTGCTTTCTCTGATGAAGTCCTGAAGCCCTCAGAGTCATTCTCATTGAGGCTGGAACCACCTTCCAAACTCCTGTTGATGTAGTTATTTTGATCACCTCCCATGAATCACGAATATGGGCAACTAGAATGATTAATCCTTTCCAGAATGTTTCCAGTGCACTTCCCAGACCCATTAGAGGATTATTATCTAAGGCAATAATAACTTTATGAATTTAGTTATAAAATAATAAGATTTGAATATTGAGCCTACTTTTCATGGGGCAGGAGGTGTTACACACCCAGTGATGTTCAGGGCTTACTTCTGCCTCTGCACTTAGGAAATACTCCTGGTGGTGCTCGGGGACCATATGGGATCATCAGGATTGAACCTGGGTCAGCAAGGTAAATTCCCGGTATACTCTCTCTCTCTTCCTCTTTCTCTGAAACTGCTTCTCAATTTAGTGGCTGCAGCATGGATGTTGTGTTTGTAGGTATAAAAACAACATTGATCTACTTATCCATTTCCATCAGAGCTCTTGGTGATCAGGTACATTATCAATAAGCAGAGTTATTAGGAAAAGGATCTTTTTCCTGAGCAGTAGTGGGATTAAAATATTCAGTGAACCATGCTGTACACAGATGGACTAACATGTGATTTTGTTGTTCCATTTATAGAGCACAGGCAGACTAGATTTACCATGATTCTTAAGAGCCTTTGGATTGGGGGAGTGGTAAATAAGCCCCTGGATTCAGCTAGAGTAACAAACTGCATCAGACCCTACTAGTAAGAGGGTCAGTTTATCCTTTGAAGCTTTGAACCCAGGCTTTGGCATCTCATGAGCTACGAAAGTCCTAGCTGGCATCATATACGTTGAGCATCTGTTGTTCGGTGTAGTCACTTTCATTGACGATTCTGGCTAGATCTTCTGGAGAATCTGCTACTGGATCTCTAATCAGTACTCTCTACTTCACCTTTCCTTTCTAGACAATGAAAACAGCTTCTTTAAGTCACAAACCAATTTCTAGTTGCTTCAAATATTTCTTCAACTTGCTCACCTTCTCAACCTTCACTTGAGTGAAAGCAAATTAGGACCTTGTGCTGGGTTAGGCTTCAGAGATACTTGTGACTTCCCAAACAGCTGAAACTTTCTCCATTTAAGCAGTAATGCAGTTTCGCTTTCTTATCATGTGTAACTTCACTGGAGCAGAGTTTTAAATTTCCTTCAGGAACTGTTCCTTTGATTGACTTCTCAGTTAAGTGTTGGCCGCAAAGAGGCCACACTTTCAGCCTCTTTCAACCTGCCCTCCTCACTTAACTTAGTCATTATTAGTTTTTTATTTTAAGTGAGAGATTTGACTTCTCCTTTCACGTGAGCATCTAGAGACTATTGCAAGGTTATTAATTGGCTGACTTTTCATATTGCTGTGTCTAGGGAATAGGGAAGCCTGAAGAGGAGGAGGTGGGGGTATGGCTGTCAGTGGAGCAGTGAGAATACCTACAGTTATCAGTTAACTTCACTGACCAAAATGGTTTGTGATGTTCCAAAATAATTACATATAGTAACATCAAAGATCATTGATGTTACTAAAGATTATCAAAATAGGACTGATGGGAAAATTTAAATATTGTAATAATTACCAAAAAGTGAGAGAGAGGCACAAGTGAGCTTAAACTTGATAGGAAAAATGATGTGATAGGGTTGGAGAGAGTACAGCATGTAATGCACTTGACATGATTCCCAGCACCCCAAATGGTCTCACCAAAAGTAATGTCTAAACAGAGTCAGGAGTAAGCCCTGAGTACCACTGGGTATGACACTATTAAGAAAAAAGGAAGAAAAATTATGTAATAGATTTACACTATGCAGGGATGCCACGATCTTCAATTTGTACAACGCACAGTATCTACAAAGTGCAATAAAGTGAAATGCAATAAAACAAGGCATGCCTTTAATTAATTTTATATGTCAGCTTGGCTAGCCATGTTACCCAGGTACTTAGTTAGCTATTCCTATTAGATATTGGTGAGGGTACTTTTCTTAGATGAGATTAACCTTCTACCAGTGGAGATTTAGTATATCTTACTAGACCCTATAATTTGATTGGATCTCATCCAATTAGTTGATGGCCTTAAGGGAAAAAGACTGATAGCCCCTAAAAAGGAGAAGATTCTACCTCAAGCTAGCTAAAGATTTAGGCTTCAGTATCAACTCTTTCTTCCTTGCATATCTGTCTACTAGGCTGTACTTCAGATTTTAGATTTTACAACCCCCACATGGACCCTAGTTCCTTAAAATAAACTTAAATAAACTTCATAAACCTCTTTCTGATACATACATACACACATCCACAAGTACACATTCATGCACACGCACATGCACACACACACACACACACACATACACACATCTTACTAGTTCTGTGTTTCTGGAAAATCCTGACCCAGTTCTAGTCTAGAGTTTATTGGTTGAAGATTGGGTGGACAAATATAATTTGCTTTCACTGACATTATCACACCTAGCCATGAGCCTTTTATGTCTTATGTGCCTCATAAATATTTCAGCAAAAACCAACTCCTACAGTAAAAATGTTGATGGCTTGCCCAGATGTGTTATTTATTTAAACCATTGCTTTGTTCCCTTATGAGTCATTGAATTTAATGGAAAGGAACAGCAATTGTCTTGATTTAATCCCAGTTGGTTGGGGAACAGGAGAGCCGAGCCATGAGTAGTGAGATTTCTTTTCTGAATATTCTGTTATTCTGTGACGCACTTCCATCCAGAAATGATAGTTCTTGTTTCGTCCCTAAAAAAAAAAGCCATTTTCATTGAGGTACTTGGATTTATAATACTATTATAAATAATAAGCGCACTTTTATGAAACCATCAGACCCATCACCAGAAAGTCTGCTTCCCTCTACCAGGCTCCCAAGGACTGCCACCACCTCCCGCTTCTGAATCCTCTGGTACCCCCAAATACATTCAATTCTAAAGACAAACTCTTTAGTCCTTATAACTTTGACCATTTGTTGTTCCTTACTGTGTTTCTTTATTTTCTTACTTGTGGAAGATCTGTCTCTATCTCTATCTCTGTCTCTCTCTCTTTGTCTCTGTCTCTGTCTTTCTCTCTCTCCTCTCTTTTTTTGTAAAGTGGTGACACCCACACATATAATGAATGAATAGAGCTAATCTGAAATTCTACCAAATTAAAAATCAATGATAGATAAGAGAAAAAAAATAAAAACCATATGATCCTATCAATAGATGCAGAGCAAGCATTTGACAAGATCCAGCACCCATTCATGATTAAAAACCTCTAGAAAATGGGAATTGAAGGACGCTTCCTCAAGATAGTCAAAGAAATCTACCAAAAGCCCACAGTGAGTATCATTCTCAATGGGGAAAAGTTGAAAGCCTTCCCCTTAAGATCAGGAACACGACAAGATTGCCCTCTCTCACCTCTTTTATAGAATATAGTACTGGACGTACTCGCCATAGCAATCAGAGAAGAAACGAACATCAAGGGCATCCAGATAGGGAAGGAAGAAATCAAGCTATCATTGTTTGCAGATGACATGATATTATACTTAGAGAACCCCTAAACTCTCGACCCCAAAACTCTTAGAAACAATAGATATGTATAGTAGAGTGGCAGGGTACAAAATCAATACCCAAAAGTCGGTGGCTTTCCTATACACAAATAACGAAAGAGAAGAAAGAGATATTAAGAAATCGATTCCATTCACAATTGTGCCACAGAAAATCAAATACCTAGGAATCAGCTTAACCAAGTGTGTAAAGGACCTATACAAAGAGAACTATAAGACACTGCTGGAAGAAATAAAAGAGGACACGAGGAAATGGAAACACATTCCCTGCTCATGGATGGGGAGAATTAACATTGTCAAGATGGTAATACTCTCTAGATCTTTGTACAGATTCAATGCGATTCCTATAAGGATACCCATGACAGTCTTTAAAGAAATTGACCAAACACTCCTGAAATTCGTATGGAATAACAAACCCCACGGATAGCTAAAGCAATCCTTGGGAAAAAGAAGATGGGAGGCATCACCTTTCCCAACCTCAAACTGTACTACAAAGCAGTAGTAATTAAAACAGCATGGCATTGGAATAAAAACAGGCCTGTGCACCTATGGAACATAGTTGAGTATCCTGACACCCCCTCAAAGACAACATCAGTTAATCTTTGATAAAGGTGCAAAGAGTCCAAACTGGAGTAAGGAAAGCCTCTTCAACAAGTGGTGCTGGGAAAACTGGACAGCTACATGTAAAAAAATGAATTTGGACCTGTGTCTAACACCTTGCACAAAAATCAGATCAAAATGGATTAAAGATCTCAATATCAGACCTGAATCCATAAGGTACGTTGAAGAAAATATAGGAAAAACCCTCCACGACATTGAAGCTAAAGACATCTTCAAAGGTGAAACACCATTAACAAAGCAACTAAAAGAAAAGATAAACATATGGAACTACATGAAACTAAAGAGCTTCTGCACCTCGAAAGAAATAGTGACCAAGATAGAAAAGACAGCTCCGTTTTGTCGAGCCTGGTGGCCCGCTCAGGAGCTGCCAGCGGCCAGCATACAGAGCCTCACGGGTGGCTGGGGAGACTGGAACTTCGGCTCACGCCGGGCCTAGCTAACCATGGAACCCCGAGGAGGGCAGATGGGTTTTGGGAGTGGGCCCGTCGCCTCTGGGGGTCCCGAAGCAGCCGGATGAGACTCCCGCCCATCACACTAGCCACCATTTTCGCTGTCCGGGACGCTGGGAAACTGCCTCACGACCAGATCAACAGAGCAAAACCAGTTCAAGCCCAGGCTTGCGCGCCGCAAAGCGGCTGCGCGGTCCACTAAAAATAGTGAAACAGTAATGTCTTTTAATGCACTGCATTCCACGAAGAGCAGGAAAGTTTGTTGAGAGGGAGATATAAAGAGGAAAGAAATGACATACAGAACCTGCCAAGTGGTTGAGGTGCGGGAGGTGGGAGGGAGGTGGGGACATTGGTGATGGGAGATGGGTTTGGGTGGAGGGTGTGTGTTGGAACACTGTAGAACCAAAACTACATGAGCATCTTTCAATTAAAAAAAAAGGTGGAATCTACCACAAACATGTAGGAATCAGAGGTTAGGTAAGACAGAGAAGGGAACAGTGTGCTAATATTTGTCAAAAGTGGTAATACCAGCCTAGAACTGAGCATTGAATATAGGAAAAAAGATATACATGATAATCTCTAAATGTATGTATTGCAATCCACAATGTGTAAGAGAAGAGAGAAAGAGAGAGAGAGAGAGAGAAGAGATAAAGAACTTGCCATAGAGGCAGGCTAGGGGAGGGGGGAGGGAAGTGGGGACATTGGTGGTGGGAAATGGGCACTGGTGGAGGGATGGGTGCTGGAACACTGTATGACGGAAACCCAAACATGAACATCTTTGTAAGTGTATATCACATGGTGGTGTAATAAAATATTAAAAAAAAAGATAGAAAGACAGTCCACAGAATGGGAAAGAATATTCACCCAATACCCATCTGATATGGGGTTAATGTCCAGGATATTTCAGGCACTGGTACAGCTATATAAGAAGAAAACAGCCAACCCCATTAAAAAATGGGGAGAAGAGATGAACAGAAACTTTGACAAGGAAGAAATTTGAATGGCCAAAAGGCATATGAAAAAATGCTCATCATCACTAATCATCAGAGAGCTGCAAATCAAAACAACAATGAGATATCACCTCACACCACAGAGACTGGCCCATATCCAAAAGGGTAAAAGCAACAAGTGCTGGTGTGGATGCGGGAAAAAGGGGACTCTCATACATTGTTGGTGGGAATGTCGACTTGTACAACCTTTCTGGAAAACAATATGAACATTCCTCCAAAGACTAGAAATTGAGCTCCCTTTTGACCCAGCCATACCACTCCTGGGAATATATGCTGGGAAGCCAAAAACACACAGTGGAAACACAATCCGCACTTTTATTTTTATAGCAGCACTATTCACAATAGCCAGAACCTGGAAACAACCAGTATGCCTGAGAACTGATGACTGGATAAAGAAACTGTGGTACATCTACACAATGGAATACTATGCAGCTGTTAGGAAAAATGAAGTTATGAAATTTGCCTATAAATGGATGGACATGGAGAGGATCATGTTGAGTGAAATTAGTCAGAAGAAAAGAGAGAGATATAGAATGACTGCATGTATTTGCATGACATAAATATATCAGGTGGTCTTACCAAAAGTGGAAATTACCGCAAACGTGTGGGAGTCAGGAGGTTAGGTAAGACAGAGAAGGGAATATGTGTGAATAAATGTCGAAAGGGCTAATACCAACCTAGAACTGAACATTAAATCCAGGCCAAAAACATTGCACATGATGGCTTCTAAGTGTATGAAGTGCAACCCACAATGTGTAAGAGAAGGAAAAGAGAGAGAGAGAGAGAGAAAAGAGATAAAGAACCTACCATTTAGGCAGGCTATGGGAGGGGGAGGGAATTGGGGACATTGGTGGTGGGAAATGGACACTGGTGGAGGGCGGGTGCTGGAACATTATGTCACCGAAACCTCTAAACATGAACAACGTTGTAATTGTATATCTCACAGTGGTATAATAAAATGTTTAATAAAATAATCAATGATAGGTTGAGAACATAAATTCTTTTTCAAACACTAAATCTTTTTTTAATAGGTATATAAATTTAAAGAGTTTAGGCCAGAGAGGAGTACAGTGGGGCTCATGCCTTGCATGTGACCAAACCGGGTTCAATCTTGGCATCCTATATGGTCCCTCGAGCACTGCCAGGAGTGATTCCTGAGTGCAGAGCCAGGAGTAGCCCTGAGCATTGACAGGTGTGACTTCCCCTCACCCCCTGCAAAAAAAGAGAATACATTATAGACAATTCTGTACTAATACATTTTAGAGTTTACATAAAATAGGTAAATCCTACAAATGTAAGCTTTAGAAGATAATTAAGATTTAAAGGGGAAATCTGAATAGGCCATAAAGCACAAAGTATGTTTTATCCTAAGAAAGGGGACATTGACTTTATATTAGAAAATATTATAAATACTACTTGGTCACTTGATATCCCGTTATTCATCGATTTGCTCTAGCGGGCACCAGTAATATTTCCATTTGACCCTATCATGTGCTAGTGTAGCCCAATGGCATTTGGTTGTTTCAGGAACACTGAGAGCCTCAAACTGTTCGCTCAGGTTCTTGATAAGGAAGTCTGACCGTCTTATAGGTGGGTGGCCAAACGATATGTCCCATGGGATCCAATCGGTAAAGGCTCTAGTCCAGCGGTCGTCTCCAGATCGCATTATATGACCAGCCCATCTGATTTTTGATGCACTGGCAAACGAGGCAGAGTCCTTGATTTTTGAACAGCAACGGAGGTCAGAACTCTGGATTCCTTCTCTCACTTGAGTGAGGTGTGATATTCCAAGCATGGCTCTTTCGATTCCTCTTTGGGAGACCCAAATAGTATTCTCATCCTGCTTTCGTAGGGCCCAGGTCTCTGAGGCGTATGTTAATGCAGGGAGAACGGTGGAGTCAAAGAGATGTGCCTGGAGCCGGAGGTTCTTTGTCCTTTTAGTATTTCTTCGATGTTTTTGAAGGCATTCCATGCCGCTCTCTTCCTCCTGCGCAGCTCAGGTTTTAGGTCATTCATCATGTTGTCTTCTCGACCTAGGTACACATAACTGCTGCATTCAGAGATGTTTGAATGCAGACATTCTCATTCCACATTCTCGGTCAAAGTCAGCCAGCATTTGTGCCGCTTGGCTGATGTTTGGTGTTATTAGAACGATGTCATCAGCAAATAGATACTGGATACTACTTAACTGCATTAATAAGCAAAAGATTATAATCACCTCAATGAATGTAAAAATTGACATAGAACATTCAATGTAAATGAGATGTTAATTTATTATTAAAACTATGTAAAATCTCTTAGCAAACTCAGAGTTAATATACTTTTTTTTTTTTTTGCTGTTTTGGGTTACACCCTGGAATGCTCAGGGGTTTCTCCTGGCTCTGCACTCCTGGTGGTGGTACTAGGGGTACCATATGAGATGCCAGAGCTTGAATCTGGGTCTGCCACTTGCCAGACAAACAGCTTACCTGCTGTACTATAGCTCTGACCCCAATATGCCTTACTTAATCTGAGTAGCGGGCACCCATAAGCACCACGAGTGAGTGCCATATGAGTGCCAAGTGCTGAGACATTTGATCTGTCCTTTTAAGAAACTCCTTTAAACACTTCTTGCAAAACTAGCTTCAAGGCTATGAATTCCCTAACCTGCTGCCTGTCCATGAAACTCTGTATTGTTCCTTCAAATCTGAATGATAACCCAGTCAGATAAGTGTTTGGTGTTTTGTCCTTTAAAGGTGAGTGAATGGGTTTGGCAGGGTGGGAGACATACAGCCATGGTTATGCTACTGACTGTTGGACCTGGCTTCTCCAGGCCTGTCTTCTGGCCAGGTAATAGTCATAGAAGCGGTGTAATTGCTGGTTACATAACCTCAAGTGCTCATGCATCAGGGTTGGGTGGAGATGTGGGGACAAGTGGGGCCCCTGACTTTGTATCAGCATCGTTCGATCCTCAATATAATGTCACCATGACCAGGGCAGGCACCAGTGACTGTTCCTTACGTGCATTGCTTACCTGTGACTCTGCATCAGTTTCAGGCTGGCCAAATGGCAAAAATTTAGTGCCCAGAACAGGGCAGATTCCTGACAGTGCAAGAACAAAGACATTGTCGCCCCTCCCTCTCACCCCAGGTTTCCTGGGCCTCCCTGTGCAGGTCCCCTCTGTAAGGAGGGCCCAGTCCCTTCTGTTGTTGCATTTTCCCCACCCTGGTCAGACACTCTCATGTTGTGTCATTTCCATAACAAGAATAGTATAAACTGAAGGAAGGGGCATATTGTATTAGTAGTTTACAAGAGGGGAACCTGGCAAAGAACCCCAATAAAATGTTGCCCAAAGAAGCTGCTGTAAGTCACACACATCATGACACTGGTGGAGGGATCAGTGTTGAAAGACCATATGCCTGAGCCCAATCATAAATAGTGTAATTTCAGTGACTAAATTTATCTTTAAACTTTAAAAATAAATAAATGAATCACACTCCTCTTCCTGGCCCTTTGCTATGAGCTGGACCCTGTGCTGCTCCCTCAGACACCTTTGACCCATGAGGGAAACTGAGGCTCAGAGATATTGGGCAAGATGCCTGAGGCCACACAAAAGCCAGAGTCCGTGCTGCTCTGTGACTGCTGGGAGGGAGAAAGCCTCTCAGAGATTGAGCAAGGCTTCTGTGGAAACCCATTCACTTCTAGAGAAACAGATGCTGACGAAAGGACTGAGAATGGCCCTTGAACATTCCCAAGATATAAAGAACTTCATTCCCCTTTAATTTTCTGGCTTGCGCCCCAACTTCCATAGAAATAGAAGGAAAAATTGACACTGGGGATTGAAACTGAACCAAAACTCAAAATTAGCCAAGGACAACTGTCCATGCAACAAAGCTTAGTGTCCTTGGTTGGGGCCAGAGCAATAGTACAGCAGGGAGGGCATTTGCCTTGCACACAGCTGACCGGGGTTTGATCCTTAGCATCCCATATGGCTCATCACCGACCCTCCCAGCAGCAGTCTTTTCCGAGCCCGACCCAGATATGCCAATCCAGAGACTCACACACATGGGGCAGAGCTGCTACTTGCTCTCCCTGTGCCCAGCTCATCAGGAGGCATCCGGGAGGGATGGCGGGTTCTAGCCCTGGCCCACCATCCCAGCAGAGCCTCACAAGAAGCCAGAGAAACCCCCCACACCATGAGGGCCACCATTTTCTACAAACGGACTCCCCTCTCCTCAGAGCTCCACCCAGCAGAAGAGCTGATCAGCGTGGCTTGCGTGGCCACTTGCAGCCGCGTGGTTCATCAATAAATGCTCAGATTTTGAGGTAACTACAAAATTATCCCACCCCCACGGTGGGATAATTGCCAGAGCCTGGCAAGCTACCAGTGTTGTATTTGACATGCCAAATACCAGTAACAATTATAGACCTCATTCCCATGACTTGATGGAATGGTTTGAGACTCTTTATGTTCCTGGAGGTGCAGATGCCCTTTGGGCTATCTCACATGTGACAGGATGTATTGAGATGTTACTGGTGCCTGCTCAAGTAAATAGATGATCTATGGGAAGTCAAGTGATCAAGTGATCCCATATGGTGCACTGAGCTCTGCCAGGAGTAATTCCTGAGTGCAGAGCCAGGAGTAACCCCCTGAACACCCCCGAAAAAAAAAAGAGTGTCCTTGGTTTACTCTCCCCCCAAAACCTATCCCTAGATTTATTTAGGAGGGATTTTATTGAACATTCTTGTTCCAGAATTCTTGTGCTGGAACCCAACCTTCCTGAAAAACAAAACGTGCTTCCTTTTTCTCTTTATTCATAAAAATTCATTCCTGTGATTGTGCACAGAGAATGGTTGTTTGAGGGCAAGAGTCCCCCATCTTCCCCTGCTGACTTGTTGCCAATAAAGCAATTATCACCCCCTTCCAACCTTGTTTCCTTTCTCTCACCTCCCTGTCCTAACTGTTGGTCCCCTAGTCTCATGAAGTAGCTTCCACTTATGCCATTTTCACTTATAGTTCCTTTAGAGTATCCTGGACGCCCACAGTTGAGAAATGCTGAACTAAACTTCTGTTTCCCAAGGTGGGTGACATAGCCCCAAATTGGGGGTCGGGGTGCTGCTGAAAAAGATCCAAGGAGGCTGGTGGTAACCATGGATGCAGTTTGGAGCCAGGGGTGGGGGTTACTATCTGTTCACTTAAAGATGACAGATTTCTGGCAATGTGCTAGAAATTTTTTTTTAATTTTTTATTTTTACAATTACAAAGATATACAATTAAAAAGTTCATATTTGGGTTTTGGTCATACAGTGTTCCAGCAACCATCCCGCCACCAGTGCCCATCTCCAACCACCAACGTCCCCAGTTCCCTCCCCTCCCCCAGCTCTGCTCCATGGCAGGTTCTTTATTTCTGTCCCTTTCTCTCTCTTTCTCTTTTCCTTCCCTCCAGACTATGGATTACAGAACATACATTAAAGTGTTGTCGTGTGTATCCTTTTGCCTCTATTTAATGCTCAGTTCTAGGTTGGCATTAGTACCCTCAACAATTGTTAATGTGCTAGAAATTTTAAGGGGACCGGTAGGCCCCCAAATTTGGGGGAACCATTGGTTTAATTTTTTAAAAAGTAGTCTTAACTTTTAATCAAAACAGAGCTTTAAATATTTCTATAAATTTAGGTAAGAAGCAGTATACAAATAATGTTCTAAGCAGGAACAGGGCCCAGCAAGATGTGGCAAGGCTTAATGTTGAGACACAGAAAAGGGAAGGGAAAATTTTTCTTGGCTAACAGCCATTCCATGTAGGCAATAAAAATAAATCAGTTTTGTTTTCAGAGACTAAAAAGACAACAACAAGATGGGTTGGAAAGGGGCTGGCCCCACAACTGGAGGAAGAGCAGCCTGTGGCCTGGTGCCATGACTCAGGAAGGAGACAGGATGGGACACTGGGGAGGGCAGCCCCGAGCAGCCAGGGGCGTCTGCATGGGAGCATGTGTGCAAACGTGGACCTGATCGCACTCTACATGGCGGGACAGGAGAGGAGGGCGAAAAGGAAACCGGCATGCGCGGCTGGGACGGAGCAGGGCTCTCACCCATACAAGGCTCATGGGTTTCTCCTTTCCAGGGGAGAGAAGGGGGCTGCAGCCCATTTGAAAAACTGATGTCACATCGGTGGCGTTAAGGAGTGATAGAGCTAAATATTTGAACCGCAGAGTCAATAACACTGAAATCCCAAAACCCAAACTGTAATAACCTTTAGGGGACGCGGCTGGGGTCCCCGACAGTGTTAGGACCAAAGTTCTCTTCTACTTCCGAGGATGCCGGGGGAACAGATGAAAACTCACTAGTCCGGCGCAGTTCCAAAAAGGCTTTTAATAGTACAAAAGCTCTTCCACAGCACTCCATTTTAATGAACGAACTCTAGCTCTCGTTCGAACTTAGACCATACAAAAGAGCCTGAGACTCCCACCAAAGAAAGAGGATCTCACCCGAGAGAAGTCCTACCCAAAAGAAGGAGCAACAGGCCAAGGAGCAAAATGCCAAGGAACAAAAGCCAAAAAGCGAAGGGGCCTCAAGTCAGTCCCCTATATACACCAAAGTAATCCAGGGAGGGTCAGGGAGGTGACAGGGAGGTGTCAACAAAGATTGTAGAAGGGTGGTGCCACACCCTATTACAGGTATAAACAAAGGTTAAGCCAAGGACTGATCCCTTCTTCTGAGATTATCTCTTATGTAAAACACTGGGGAGAGAGGGGGATGGTATAAAGTGTCACTGTATCACTGTGTTCCCATTGTTCATCGATTTGCTCGAGTGGGCACTAGTAACATCTCCATTAGTCCTGTCACAAGCAAGTGCAACCCAAGGGCATCTACTTGCTGCAGGGACAGGAGGAGCCCGAAACCATTCTTCAGGTTATGGAACTGAGGTCCATAATAGTTACTAGTCTTTGACATAAAAAGTAAATAAAACACAGTAGCTTGCCAGGCTTTACCATGTAGGCGGTATAGTCTCAGTAGAAGGCTCTCAACCCGAGCATTTACTGATGAAACTTAAAGGGGGAAGATCAGGTTTTCTCTTGGATGGAGCTCTAAGGAACTATGGAGTCTGGATGTTGAGAATGACTAACTGCATGATGTGTGGTTTGCTCTGGCTTCTTGCCAGGCTTACTGGTATCAGTTAAACCCTGTCTAGAATTGTTTACTATGTATAAGTGTGAAAGAACTTGGGAAGAACCTTATGCTAACATCAGCATCCTCTAAAAATATTGCGTGGCCGCAAAGCGGCTGCGTGCCAAGGGACATGTGGGTCTGGTGTGGGTGGGTCTCCCTCTTCCAGGGCAACTGGCATGGAGGCAAAGGAAAGGGCAGGGCCAAAAACTCCACTCCCGAGTACGGCCAGCATGGTCTCTCCCACGCTCATGAGAGCAAACCCTTGGAGCAATGTTGGTCTTGGCCAGGGGATGGCTGAGCCCCTTACCGGGAGGTCAGCTCCATGGGTTGCTTCCACATGGGGCCGGCCGAGCAGCTGTGGGTCTGAAGTGGATGGGTCTGGATCTCTTCTGGGATTGCAAATTAGCTGAGTCTGGTGTGAGTGGGTCCCTCTCTTCCAGGGCAACTGGCATGGAGGCGGAGGAAAGGGCAGGGCCACTCCGAGTCTGGCCAGCATGGTCTCTCTTCCACTCATGAGAGTAAACCCTTGGAGCAATGTTAGACTACATTTATACCAGCGACCTACCTTCATTGGTATAAAGTAATACATCTTAATTTCATGAGCTTCATGTAATCTAGATGGTACCCACAAGGTCCTTCTTATTTATTATCTGCACCTGGGTAATTCTGAGTATCTTGTTCTTGTGTACTGAAAGGGTCACATTTGCCTGCTTAGAGCAAACTAGTATCCTTCTTATAGTCTTCCTATAGTCTCAACGTAGCCAGGGTGGTAGTCTCCTAGTAAATTCTAACTGTCCCACGCTGGGTGCAGTTGGTATAAAGAGAAGCCCAATCTAGAAAACACAGAAATCTTAGTAGATGTATAAGTCAGAAGTTATTCAGAGTCAAGGTGACTTCTGTAAGTGCCACACCCTCTAGCAGTGTTTACATAGAAGAGAGGTCTCATTAGGATGAAACTTGGCTTAAGTAGATTAAGCTGTGAGTGGGCAAAACGACAAAGCTCCCAAACTAGCTAAACCTGTCATCCAAGAATAACCAAACTTCAACGACGCCTTTCAAGATGGCCAAACTGGGGCTGGCACACGGGGGTAGGAGAGGGGACTGATGGAGGGAAGTTGGCGCTCAGTGGAGGCGGGGTCTGTGATGGAGGATTGTATGTCAAAGACCCAACTATGAATAATTTGTAACTCATGGTGCTTTTTTTTTTTTTTTTTGCTTTTTTTTTTATCACACCCGGCAATGCTCAGGGGTTTCTCCTGGCTCTGCACTCAGGAGTTACTCCTGGTGGTGCTCAGGGGACCATATGGGATGCTAAGGATCGAACCCTGGCTGGCATGGGCCGGCCGCATGCAAGGCAAACATGCTACCCGCTGGACTATCGCTCCGGTCCCAACTCATGGTGCTTTAATAAAAATAATTTTGAAGAAAAACATGGAACAGTGTGCTAACAATTGTTGAGGGTACTTATACCAACCTAGAACTGAGCATTAAATAGAGGCAAAAAGATACACATGACAACCCTTTAATGTATGTTCTGTAATCCATAGTCTGGAAGGGAAGGAAAAGAGAAAAAGAGAGAAAGGGAAAGAAATAAAGAACTTGCCATGGAGGAGGGCTGGGGGAGGGGGAGGGAACCGGGGACATTGGTGGTGGGAGATGGGCACTGGTGGCGGGATGGGTGCTGGAACACTGTATGACCAAAACCCAAATATGAGCTTTTTAATTGTATATCTTTGTAATTGTATATCTCACAGTGGTATAATAAAATACTAAAAAATAATAATTTTGAAGAAAAACAAAGGAAAAAGATGCCAAACTCTAAGTCTAGGGTGTGCAGTCGCTCTGTGGGCCCCCTACGTGCATTCAAGTGCCAGGTACGTTTGTGCCTTATCCGTGTAATGCTTTGAGCGTCTTGCAGAGGCTCCCTTTTCATTATGTTTTCTTTTGTTTTTAATTTTTTGGTTTGGGAGTCACACCTGGCAGTGCTCAGGGCTTATATTTGGCCTGCACTCAGGTACCATGATGGGTGTGGCTCAGGAGAAAATATGGAATGCAGGGCATCAAACCTGGGTCAGTCACATGAAAGGCACGCACCCCACTTTCCAGTCCAGCCCCACAGGGCTCCTATTTTAAACACAGCCTCTGCCTGCTGAGCAGGACCTTATCTTCATGTTTATCCTTAACCCCTACCTGAACTGCTGCCACCAGTAGCTCCCTGGGCTTCCTGGCGGCCCTTGCCAGCCCCAGGTGGCTCCTATTTTAAACACAGCCTCTGCCTGCTGAACAGGACCTTATCTTCGTGATTCTCCATCACCTCGGCCTGAACCTTTGCCACCACCAGCAGCTCCTGTGGCCCTTGCCAGAATAATCCCTTGCCAGGCACCATGTGGGTTTGGGTGTGACCAGGTGACAGGTGCCCTCTCCCACTGTGGGGGACAATCTGGTCACTCGGCAGCATAAACCCCAGGGCTTTCCTGGGAACATATGGTTCAGCCTGGTCTGAGTTCTCCCGTGCTTTCATCTGGAATGAGATCTAGAGCTTAGCTCTTCCCCTCTAACCTCGCCCACTTGTGTTTACCCGTTCTCTCCCCCCCCCCCCCCCCCCCCCCCCCCCCCTCTCTCTCTCTCTCTCTCTCTCTCTCTCTCTCTCTCTCTCTCTCTCTCTCTCTCTCTCTCTCTCTCTCTCTCTCTCTCTCTCTCTCTCTCTCTCTCTCTCTCTCTCTCTCTCTCTCTCTCTCTCTCTCTCTCTCTCTCTCTCTCTCTCTCTCTCTCTCTCTCTCTCTCTCTCTCTCTCTCTCTCTCTCTCTCTCTCTCTCTCTCTCTCTCTCTCTCTCTCTCTCTCTCTCTCTCTCTCTCTCTCTCTCTCTCTCTCTCTCTCTCTCTCTCTCTCTCTCTCTCTCTCTCTCTCTCTCTCTCTCTCTCTCTCTCTCTCTCTCTCTCTCTCTCTCTCTCTCTCTCCTTCCCTGGTGAGGTTTTAAAATCATCCTGGGACAGAGAACTAGCTCACAGGCCAGAAGGATGTACAGCAGCTTCCTCTCTGCACAGGGCAGGTCCAGTTCAATCCGTGGCACCATGTGTTCCCAGCATAGAGCCAGGAGTAGCCCCTGAGCACCTCCAGACATGACCCAGAAGCAAACAAACCAAACCCCAAATCATCCTGTTCTGGAACAGGGCATGAAGCTCAGCAGTAAAACACGTGCCATGTTTTCAATGAGTCCCCAGGTTGAATTCCCCACTGCCCCACCCTTCTCCCAAATAGCAGCCTATTAGCATTAGAGATAGGTCACTTGCATAACACAGGATAGAGGAGACTGTGTCTCAGCTGCTGAGGTTTTCCTTTTTAGGGCTCAATAAATTGAGTCACAATTACAACAGACAGATGCAGCTGGGCCAACCCCTGTGATGTCCACAATGATCTCCTGTGCACTGGGGAAGACTGTGGGGCCTCAGGACTGGCCTCTACCTTTATGGCAGCTCTGTAGCTTCTAACCTGTCCTAGAATGAAGTTAATCTGAAAAATACACTTTTTGGGAATCTCTCAAGCAGTACTCAGGGGGCCCAGAGGCTACTCCTGGCAGTGCTTGGTAACTCTTGTCTGGCTGTGCAGACCTGAAGACTCAGACCTGGACCTGGCAATTTGGTGCAGTCCAGGGTCTGTGATGGTCACCCTCAGGGTCTGTGATGGTCACCCTCAGGGTCTGTGATGGTCACCCTCAGGGTCTGTGATGGTCGCCCTCAGGGTCTGTGATGGTCGCCCTCAGGGTCTGTGATGGTCACCCTCAGGATCTGTGATGGTCACCCTCAGGGTCTGTGATGGTCACCCTCAGGGCCTGTGATGGTCACCCTCACGGTCTGTGATGGTCACCCTCAGGGAACACCAGGGCCATGCCTGTCATTGTTGAGGCAACATGGTATCAGGGATCAAATTCATGATCTCCAGATGCTCTCCAGTCTTTGACCTTAAAAGAAAACTAAAACTGGGCCGGAGGAATAGCCCAGCGGGTAGGGCGTTTGCCTTGCATGCGGCCACAGCGGCCGGCTTGTGCCGCCTGGGTTCGATCCCGGCATCCCATATGGTCCCCTGAGCACCGCCAGGAGTAATTCCTGAGTGCAGAGCCAGGAGTAACCCCTGAGCATCGCCGGTATGACCCAAAAAGCAAAAAAAAAAAAAAAAAAAAAAGAAGAAGAAAACTAAAACTTATGAAAAGTCATCTTATAAATCAACCCTTACCTGTGGAACAAAGCTAGACATGGCATATCATTGAGGAAACTCTTCTTCAGGAATCCTAAAACTATAGGATTTTTCTCTTCAAACCATAGCCATGATAAAGTTTCAACTAATAACTATATTAAAATGCAACCACACATGCCTTCTGTACTGCTGTTTTAGGTGTCTGTTACATCAACCACAAAAGCTATTCTGGGACTGGAGAGATTGTACAGTGCTTAGGGTGCTTGTCTTGCATGTGGCTGACCCAGGTTTGATACCCAGCACCCCATATGATTTCCCCAAGCACCACCAGGAGTAATTCCTGAGTGTAGAGCCAAGAGTAACACCTGAGCATTGCCAGGTATTACTGTCCCCCTCCCAAAAGTACTACTTTTAGTATGTACTTTTAAATGTTTGGTTTGTCTTATTTCAGATTCAAAAAGTAGCATTAACTTGGTATGACTGGGAAACAAGAAGTATTTGTCAGAATTGTATTACTCTTATATTGTTTTATTTGCAGGACTCCCTTAAATGCTTTTCAGGACATGACTCAGATACTCGCTTACCCCGCCACGGCCTACCTCGTAGGAAGGGTAGACAACAAAGCAGTAATTTCCACTAATAACTAGCTGCAACAAATCCCAAACAAGCTAATTCTCCGTCTTATTGTGCACATGTGAAGTTTCATGCATTCTTTCTTGGGGCAATTTGGGAGACGATAACTGCATGTTCCTCTGATTTTGTTGAACAGAGGCTATATTTAGTGGTTCTCAGGAGCGCAGGGCATGCCTGGAGGTACTGGGCAGGGACGTGTCATGCCAGGGATCATGCACACTGTGAATGAGCTTCCCCACACAGCCATAGCCCTGTTACTCTTATTCTACTCTTCATGTGTCCACATGTCTCTTGTTTTACAAAAATGGGAGGATTTAAGAAGACTAAGGATGTTATTGTGGGAGAAAACTTTCCTTGGTCTTACTAGCAATATTTTCTTCCCCAAATTTTATTACACCATTTTAGACATACAATTGCAAGATGCTCTTGTAGAGTTTTGGTTCTACAGTGTTCCAACACCCATCCCTCCACCCAAACCCTTCTCCCATCACCAATGTCCCCACTTCCCTCCCCCTCCTACACCTCAACTACTTGGAGGGTTCTGTATGTCATTTCTCTCCTTTCTATCTCTCCCTCCCGCCAAACTTTCCTGCACATCGTGGAATGCAGTGCATTAAAGGACATTACTGTTTGCACTATTTTAATGGACCACACGGCCGTAGCGGCCGCGCGACCTGGGCTCGAACTATTTTGCTCTGTTAATCTGGTCGTGAGGTAGTATCCCAGAGTCTGGACAGCGAAGGTGGTGGCTAGTGTGGTGGGTGAGTCTCATCCGGCTGCTTCCGAGACCCCCCAGAGGTGATGGGCCCACTCCCAAAACCCATCTGTCCTCCAGAGGGCCCCATGGTCAGCTGGGCCCGGGCGAGCCGAGTTCCAGCTTCCCCAGCCGCTTGTGAGATTCTGCATGCTATGGCTGGTGGCCCCAGGGCAGCTCCTGGGCCGAGCCACCAGGCTCAACAAAATGGAGGGGGAATGGCCGACCCCTGACTCCATCTGACGAATTCCCAGTGATTCCCGCTTCTGGGAGCCACCTACCTGGGCTCCTGGTTTTGCTCTGTTAATCTGGTCGTGAGGTAGTATCCCAACATCCGGACAGTGAAAGTGGTGGCTAGTGTTGTGGGCGAGTCTCATCCGGCTGCTTCCAGGACCCCCAGAGGTGATGGGCCCACTCCCAAAACCCATCTTACTAGCAATATTTCAACTATAATGTTAATGTCTTCATTTGCCCTTTTGTGACACATCTCTCTATCCCAACCGGGTATGGAAGATTTTTGACTGAATGGAAACAGTTTGGCCTTTGGAAATCAGAAATCGGTACCTGACTGCTGCCACTCAGACCTGCCACCCCTGAAATCCTTTCAGTTGACTTATTTGCCAAGCCTGCAGCTCTCTTGGCCTTTCTTTCCCTCTTTCCCCCTTGTTTTTATGTGTCATTTCCAGTGATACAGTTGGCTGAATGGTTGAATACCAAGGCTGGTGTGGCTGAATACCGATACCAGTGATGGAGCAGTGCTGAGGGCCACTGAGGATCACCACTGGCAGTGCCAGGAATGTGGCGGGACAATCTTGGAACCCCCAAGCTATCCTGGCCCTGAGCCCTGGTCAGCTTGTCCCTGAGTTCTTTTTCTTCCCGTCAAGTACATCTCCTTAAGCTGTGTGAGTCAGGACAGAAAAGGGACCAGGGCAGAGGGTCTGTCAGCTACTCTCAGTTATGCGCCCTCTGATGTATCTCCCTCTAATATGGCTTCAGCAGGTCAAATTGAAACAAAGATACCTGGTTGTTGTTGGTTTTTTTCTTTCCATTAGTAAGTTTTGAAATCAAAAAGTGTCAGTCCTCTTATTTTCTTCTATTAAAAATAATTTGGAATGAATTCATCAATAACATTGCCATGTATGTGCTTTAACTGTCAATATAATTAGTGCCAGCTGAGGGAGCAGGCATGGGGATTAGGGTGGGTGGGAAATGAGGGTCTTTGGTGGTGGGAACACACTGGTGGTGGGAGTGGTGTTGAAGTATGAATCTTTTTTTTTTTTCTTTGGGTCACACCCAGCAATACTCAAGGGTTGCTCTGCTCTTAGCTCAGGAATTACTCCTGACGGTGCTCGGGGGCCATATGGGATGTCAGGGATCGAACCCGGGTCAGCTACATGCAAGGCAAACACTCTACCCGCTGTGCTATCACTTCGCCCCAAAGTATGGATCTTTCTATTGCATTATTATGAAAACCTTTTACTTTGTAAATCACGGTGTTTCAATGAAAAAGGGAAAAAATTTTAAAAAAAAAGAAAAAACTTAATCATGAACAAACCAAAAGGAAAATTGGAATCCGCTTGGGCTCCATCTGAATTTTAGTTTGGGTTTTTATTTCAAAAGTGGATTTTATTGGGGCTGGAGCAATAGCACAGCTATAGGGTGCTTGCCTTGCATACAGCCAATCCAGGTTCGATTGCTGGTATCCCTGGACACTAGAAGTAATTCCTAAATGTAGAGCTAGGACTGACCCTTGAGTTGTACCAGGTGTAGCCCCAAAGCAAAGATGGGTTTTCTCTCTCTTTTTGTCAAATGCCATTGAATTTTTTAAATATGGATTTATTTAAATTTGTATATTTTTTGCGTTTATCATTGTCTTAGCAACATTTGGTCTTCCAACGCATGAAAATGGGATAGCCTTCAAATTATTTAGGTCATTGAATTTATCTAAGCAATGTTTTATTGTTTTCAGTGTACAAGTCCTTTGTCTCAGATAAACTTATTCTTAAGCAGTTTATTCTTTGCAATGCTATTATAATGAATTTATCTCAACTTGATTTTCAGATCATACACCACCCACCCTTATAATCAGGATTCCAGTACCACAAAATGTTCCTTTAATCTGAGGGAACAGAGGGAGGATGTTATCTTAGGGAGATAATATTGTCAAATGTTTTTCTGTCAATGTTTTGGTCAAATTTTTTAAATCTTTGGGCTACTAAGGACTAAACTCTAGGAGCACACTTGATATTGAATATTGACCTAGTGTTCTGAGACCTTGTTAAATTCATGTATTTGTTCTTGAAAAATTCAGATTATTTCTGTTCAATACGTATATGCTTATTTTTGTCCTCTTGTCCCACAGAAGTGGTGATCTCCAGTATTATGTTGAATTGAAGTGCTAAGAATAGTCAGTCTTGCCTTGCTTCCCATCTGAAGGGAAATTTTCCACTAGTGTTTTGCTTGCATGTTGGGAGTGGGTTGGGCCCACATCTGTCTGTGTTCAGGGCTACTCCCGCTCTGTGTTGATAATATACTGGGACCATTTCTGGTGCCGATTATCAAACTAGTTGACTGTGTGTAAGACAGGTGCCTCATCCACTGTACTATCTCTTTGCCCCCAAATTTTTACTATTTCATCATTATATATGATGCTAATTGTGGTTTTATTTTAAAATTCCCTCTATCGAGTTTAAAGAGTTCTCTTTTGTTACTGATGTTCTGAGAAGATTTTCTTTTTTTAAATCATAAAGAGGGATGCTTGTTTTAAATACTTTCACTTTGTTGAAACGGTCATATAAAGTTTCTTTCATTATTATTATTATTATTTTACTGTTGGACCACACCTGGTAGTGGTCAGGACCTACTGCTGGCTCTGTGCTAAGGGATCACACATGCAGCTGCTCAAGGGACCATATGGGGTGCTAGGAATCAAATCCCGCTAGGCCGTGTGAGGCAAATGCTCTGTTCTCTACACTATCTGTCCAGAAAATATTTTCTCTTGTTCTTGTCTGATGAATCATATTGGTTGATTTAATGATACTTAAAAAATAAACAACCTTACATTCTTCAGTAAGTTCTCAGGTTTTGGTCATGGTATATTATCTTTTCCTTTTTTATTTTTTTCTTTTTCTTTTTCTAATTCTGAATTCAATTTGCTAATATTTGGTTAAGGATGTTTGTGTCTGTGTTCATGAGGAATATTGGTCTGTGGCTTTTCTTTCTTGTAATGCTTTGCCTGGTTTTGGTATTAGCATTGTTCTAGCCAACATATTTCAATATTAGGAGAAAGTTTTCTTTTTTTATTTTCTGAAAACAATGTACAATTGGCATCATTTCTGCATTGCAAGTATGAGAGAATTTACCAGTAAAGTCATCTGTGCACAAGTATTTTTTTGTGAATGCTGTTTTTACTTTCATATTCTATTTGAAACTTTATTACCCCTTTATATTGAGGTACCATGATTTACGAGCTACTATAAATACTACTAACAATAGTTTCGTGCACACATCGCTCCATCTCCCACCGCAAGGAAGGTGTCTAACTGCCTGCACTGGCTCTCTTGCCTTTACTGACTTTGCTGATTTTGACAAACTTTACTGACTTTGACATTTCATGAGTGTGAATTTTTTATATAATTGTCAGATTTTGTTTATATAAAATATCTTTATTTGCTGTCAATTTAATAAGATATATGAAAGTTTATAGAATCTCTTAAGTTCAAGTGTTTTTCTTTCAGAAACTTTTTAAAGAAAACTTTTGTTTGAATGTCTTATTCCTTGATGGTTTCTAATATGTAGTTTTAATTTACATATATATATACGTGTGTGCTTATATGTATCTGTACATATATAATGTGTTTTTTCTCTGACTTCTTTTAACATTTTACCTTTGCTTTCGACATTTGGATTATAAATTATCTGGAATGTGAGTTTCTTGGTATTTGTTAAACTGCTCAGCTTCTTGGGTCTGCAAGTTTATGTTTGATTTCTTTTATTTAATTATAATTTAATTAAACCTAGCATATTGGCACTTCCTTCCCCTGTGATAATCCTTCCATATTTACCTATACTGGTCTCATTGGCTCTTTCCTTTTTCATTTTTGGGCCACACGCAGAGATACTTAGGACTTACTCTGGTTCTGAGCTCAGGGGTTTCTCCTGGCGGGCTCAGGGGACCATCTGTAGTTCCAATAATCAAACACAGGAGCTGTGTGTTTGATAATCAAACACAGGAGCTGTGTTTGATTATTGTAGGCTTATCATAAGTTTGATTACTGTTTGATTACTGTTGGCCTCATACAAGGCAAGGACCCTGCTTACCATACTATATCTCCAGCCGCTCATTGGGACATGTTGCTCAACTTGAAGGGATTCACTTCTATCTACACTTTAGTTCATCAGGGCTTCCTTACATCTTCCATTCACCGAATAGAAAAACTCATTTAGATGTATCTAGTGTCTGTGGTCATGAGGGTCTTTTGCATTCTTCATCTTAACCCTGAAGAATTGAGTATATTAGTTCTTTCATGGGGATTCACACCCAATGACACTCAGAGGTCACTCTTGTCTCTGTGCTTTGGGTTCCTCCTGGTGGTGCTCAGGAGATCACACAGGACCAGGGATGGAACTCCAGCATGCAAAGCCTGTGCTCATCCCATTAACATGTTGATGCTGACAATGCCACCAGTGACTCATAGTGACTCATACCTGAGTGTGGCTTAATTAGCACAAATTGCACAGTCTGCATCAATGTTTGTTAAGCTATCTGTCTGATTCACGGTATCTGTTCTTGTACTCCAGTCTATTCATATAGGGATCACACTTTCTGTCTCATAAATGGCTAGGTTCTGGTTTTGTGATTTGATTGAGGCATGAGATACGAAGGGTGACTACATGAGTAGGATATTCTGCCACTGAATCCACATACCCTTTCTTGTTTTGTTTTTGATTGAACTTTGTTAACAAGATAATGAATTCTAGGAGTGATCAGGTAATATTTAATTAGGAAGGCAATGTTCTCAAAGCACCTAGCTTTTCAAATATTCCTATTTTCATCATTGAAGTTGTTTGCATCCGATGTGTAAATCACCTTAATTTCCCCTCCCCAACAAAGGGGAAGATCTGGTAAACTCTATCCTCTTTTAGAATGGCACTTAGGTAAGAATGCAATGCTAGGGCTTGACTTTGAAGGATCTTAACTGACTAATGCCAAATGTAAAGTTAACAAGTGTGCCTTAAGGTATTGTTGTATCTACCTAAAATTTTTCTTTTTATGCAAAGCATGAAACATCTAGAAAAAAACAGAACTGAGATCACTGAGTAAGCCAAATAAATTTTTGGACTGGTTTTTCTTTTCCTGCCTTACTAATGAATGGTTATTGTGTAGCTTTAACGTGTAAGCCACAAGCATATGAGTAAAAATGAGAGAAACTATGATGATGAAAACAGTGTCCCAAGAGAGGGGGTGAGAAAACCGTTCCCTGCTGACTCTGAAGATGGATGCAGGGGCCATGAGCCAAGGAATGTAGGTGGCCTCTACCAAGTGGAAAATTAGAAATTTTCCCCTAGAGTTTCCAGAAGAAAAGCAAACCTGAGTGTGATACAAATCAAAGCAGAGCCCCAGACTACCAGTAACATAAATTAAGTGAGAAGGACCAGGAGGATGAGAAGAAATGAAGCTTTTTTTCAGGGGGCCAGAGCTATAGTACAGTGAGTAGGACGTTTGTCTTGCATGCAGCCACCCAGGTTCAATCCCTGGCATCCCATATGGCTCCCAGAGCACTGCCAGGATAATTCCTGAGTGCAGAACCAGGACAAACCCTGAGCATTGGCGGGTGTGACCCAAAAAACAAACAAACAAACAAAAAATAAAGCTTGGTCTCTTTAAGCCTTTTTAATGCACTGAGATTTCCAGGGGTTAACTTTTGCAGTGTTACTGTATGTCAGTTCAAATCCCACAGAGGATTTTTACTTAGTACATAACAATAATTTCACTCTTACTAATTCGCAGTGGGCCTTGGCAAAAGTTTTCAGTGGAACTTGCCCCCTCTTTCTGGGTCTAGAAGTGATGGAATATTAGGACTATTTTGACCTCAGAAACTCATGCTCTGCTAGTACATTACAGCTGAGGATGTTACAGCTCCTCACAGCCGGTCATCGGGCATACCTGAGAGATTTATCAGTTTTATTCATTCTCATGGGAGAGTGCGTTTAATTAGAGGGAGAATCTGTGTGGGCAGGAAACCTAGATGACAACATAAAGTGTGGGTTTAAGTGTTCTTCAGTGATTCTGGAAACAGTGAAGAGTTACTCTGGAGAAGAATTGAGGGGCTTGAGCAATAGTCCAGCAGGAAGGGCATTTGCCTTGCACACAGCCAACCCGGGTTCAACTCCTGGCATCCCATATGGACCCCAAGCACCTTCGGGAGTAATTCCTGATTGCAGAGCCAGAAGTAACCCCCTGAGGATCACCGGGTATGACCCAAAAAATTAAAAAAAAATTCTTAAAGAAAACCAATTGAAAGAAATTGCCTCTTGAAAATCAGTCTTGACAGTCAGAAAGAGGTACAGAATGATCTATTTCTTATGTGGGACCTAAAGATATACACCAGGGTAGCAAGAAAGGACCAGAGCAACATAATGGGAGAAGTGATCCACACAACTGAGTTGGGTTCAGAGGTTTGAGAAGGAGAGGTGTTGGGATACTTGGGGGAGGGAGGTGGATATGCTGGTAATGGAAATATGTGCATAAGAAATCATTGTTTATCATTATATTATTATTATTATTTGTTTTGGTGCCACACAAACTGTGCTTAGGGGTTATTCCTGATTCTGCACTGAAGGATCACTTCTAACGGTGCTCTAGGGACCATATAAGGTGCCGGGCACGGAACCTGGACTGGCTGCATGCAAGGCAAGTGTCCTACCCACTGTACTATCATTCCAGCCCCAAGAAACTATAATTAGGGGCTGGAGTGATAGCACAGGGGGTAGGGTATTTTCCTTGCACGCAGCCAACCCGGGTTTGATCCCCAGCATCCCATATGGTCCGCCAAGCACCGCCAGGAGTAATTCCTGAGCGAAGAGCCAGGAGTATCCCTGAGCATCGCGGGTGTGACCCAAGAAGCAAAATATATATATACACATATATGTATTATATATACATTATATATATAATATATATATGTATATATACAAAATATATATACATATATAATTAATGGTAGTGTAAACCACAGACTCAATCTATAAAAAATTTTAAATTAAGGGCCAGAGCAATAGTACAACGAGTAGGGTGTATGCCTTTCTTGCAGCAACCCTGGTTCTATTCCTGGCATCCATATGGTCCCCACATACCACCAGGAGTAATTCCTGAGTCCAGAGCCAGGAGTAAGCCCTGAGTATCACTAGGTGTGACCATAAAAGAAAAACCGTTTTAATTTAAAAATGTTTAGATAAACATAAAAAACTCTAGTCCATTTATGCATGCCACAGATCATTATATAAGTACATTTATTAAGATAGAATAAAAATCGGTATTGAGTTTTCTGGATGTTGCTGTCCAGAGGGGTAGAGAATGGAGATTGTCATTGTCCTATGTGAGAAGGCATTCAAATGACAAAAGCGGAAGCACAAGGAAAATGCAAAAAGGTGTATTTCAGCATATCTCCTGGAACCTGCACGCATGTAAGCCTGAGTTTCATTTGCTATATTCATTTATTGGCAAAATATATCTCCAAAGATTTAAAATCCTATATTAATTATGACTTTGGATTTTCAGAATGGATAAAACATACTTCTTTGGCTTTTAAGACAATGAGAACTATAGTACTATTTTATAGGTTTCTCTTGAGATCGTGAAAAGCTAGACCTCAAAACAGTCAAACAAATCATCTAATGTAATGCCTGGTGGACTTCTTCACCGTGACTCTGGCTTGTCCTGGGTCCAGGAAATACCCTGACGTCTAAAGCTTCTTTTCTGCTCTGAAATGAGATTTTAGGGTTGGACTCTGTCGTAGATGTTCCCCAAGGAGGTGAGTGATGGAGGCATTCAAGCAAAACGTACCTAAAAGAGTCTGAGTCATGACTCTTGGCCCTCAAGTGGATGAAAGGCAAAGGAAAGAGAGAAGAGCTCCAGTGAGGAAGGCGAGGCAAGGCCAAGAGCACTGGGAAACAGATCTTCAGGAGCAGGAGTCAAGGCCAGAGGCCGAAGTGGGGGTGGTAGCCCAATATAGCCTGTCTTCATGAAGTTCTAACCTCATGGAGCTGGCCAGTGGCGTGAGGGGCCAGCAGTGCAGGATATTTTGATTTATTTTTAATTTAATTTTATTATTTTCCCCCATAAATATTATTACACCATTATAGACATACAATTGAAAGATGCTCATGTAGAGTTTTGGTTCTACAGTGTTCCAATACCCATCCCTCCACCCAAACCCATCTCCCATCACCAATGTCTCCACCTCCCTCCCCTCCCGCACCTCAACTACTTGGCGGATTCTGTGTGTCATTTCTTTCCCCTTTATATCTCCTTCCCTCCAAACTTTCCAGTGCAGGATATTTTGATGGTCCTATGACTGAGAAGGCTCAGTCCCACTACTTTCCCAGTGGGCTTGATCAATCAAAACAGGATGATGGGAGGAGAACAGTAACTTTTATTAAAAATAAGCTGCCATGTAGTGCTGGTGTGTCTGGGATTGTCAGTAGAAAACCACTGAGTTCTGGAAACCCAGAAAATGAATCCAAGAACAGAAACTGGCCAGACTCCCACACATCAACTTAGAAAAAAAAATGCATGACCTTATCATTGCTATTCCCTTATATGAGCTGTAATGATCAACATAATTGATACTGGCTAAGTGAGCAAGCATCGGGAGGGGGATAGAGGGGGTGGGAAATGCGGGTCTCTGGTGGTGGGGGGCACACTGGTGGTGGGATTGGTGCTCAATGATGAATCTTCCTAGCAACTGTATTGTGAAAAAGTTTGTACTTTGTAAAGCACAGTGTTTAAAATAAATCATTATTTAAAGAAAAAAAATAAGCTGCCAGTTGGAAATATGGCAGGCTCCATGCTAGAAAACCACCTTGCTTGTACTGCGTTACAAGACAGAATATATAGGAAGAAGAACAAGGATGTGTGGTTTTAGATGACATGTGCTCTGTGTGCATTTAAGCTGGCAATACGTTTGTTAGGGGCCTGCTCTTTTTATTTTCTTTTTTGGGTCACACCTAGCAATGTTCAGGCGTTACTCCTGGCTCTGCACTCAGAAATTACACCTGGCCATGCTTAGGGGACCATATGGGACACCAGGGATCGAGTCTGGGTCGACTGCGTGTAAGGCAAACACCCTACCCACTGGACTCTTGCTCTGGCCCGGCCTGCTCTTCTGAACCGCTTTATCTCATGGTCTCAGGCCAGGCCTGGTCCTGTAAATCTAAAAGGAAGGATTTTGATCAGTGGGTGTCAAGATTGTCTCCAAGTCCTCCCTGTGGTCCACTAGGTTACTCTATATTGCCTCTGTGCTGTTTCTGCACTGTAGGTGGGTGGAAGAACAGGCAAGAGTTTTTGCTGTTTTTTGCTCCATCAACCTATGTTTACTCAACGGCCATGACTAAAGGTATTTGCTCTTAAGTCATCTCTTAACTCGGTTCTTTTATGCCACTTTTTAGTTACACAGAGGGGGAACCTGACCCAGGACCCCCCAGCGGGCATCTACTTTCAACCCTTCCTCATAGCTACAGAATGCTTGTGATGAGTCTTCCCTTACTTGTCTGCCCTGGGCCTCGGCACTGGCTTCTCTTTCTATAAGGCTCTTATTCAAATGTCTCCTAACTTATTTCCGCACCACTTTCTTTCTCAAATACTCCACCCTATGTGGCCACCTCTGACGACAAAGAGAACTGCGCCACCTACCACTTTTCTTTATTATTATTATTATCATTATTATTATTATTATTATTATTATTATTATTATTATTATTATTCCTGCTTTCGTAGGGCAGGAATAATAATACAAAATAATAATACGAAATTTCATGCTATGAAAGCAGGATGAGAATGCTATTCGGGTCTCCCAAAGAGGAATTGAAAGAGCTACGCTTAGAATATCACGCCTCACTCAAGTGAGAGAAGGAATCCAGAGTTCCGACCTCCATCTCTGCTCCAAAGTCAGGGACGCTGTCTCATTTGCCAAGGCATTGAAAATCAGATGGGCTGGACATGTAATGCAATTTGGAGATGACCGCTAGACCAGAGCCATTACCGACTGGATCCCACAGGATATCAAAAGATCACGTGGCCACCCACCTACAAGATGGTCAGACTTCTTTGTCAAGACCCTGAACGAACAGGTTGAGGCTCTTCGTATTCCTGAATCAACCAGATGCCATTGGGCTACACTGGCATGTGATAGGGTCCAATGGAAATGTTACTGTCGCCCGCTTGAGCAAATAGATGAATAACGACATGTCAAGTGACTAAGTGCAGTGATTATGATTATGATTATGGTTTATGTTATGGTTATAGTCATGGTCGTGATTATTATTAGGGTTTTAGGCCAAGCCAGCAGTGCTCAGAGTTTACTTCTGGCTCTGCACTTAGGGATCACTCCTGGTGGGCTCAGGGTAGTGCCAGGGATTAAAACCAGGCAGGACATTTAAAAGGCAAGTGCTATCACTCTAGTTCCATAGTCCCACAATTTGATCACCCTCACTGGCCATCTCCCCTTCTTTCTAAAGTTTTTCTTTCTTCCTGGTGCTCCCTGTCCTAACTGCCTAATTGGGCCCAACTCCTCCTGTTTATGTGAAGCTCTATGAGCTGGACTCTACTGGGTTACCTCACAGAGGCTCCCAGAGTTATTCCAGCCAGCATGGCCTGGTGAATGGGGCCAGGGAGAGGTCCTTAGACACCGGTGACAACAAGGGTGCAACTTCCTTTCCAGATATTGCCCACGAGAAGTCCAGGTAATGAAGTGGCTAGCGTGGTTCCCGTCATTTACATTAGGACTGTCAGCACTATGGGAGAATGCTGAAAACTATTTGTTGCCTCCAGTTAAATAAGTTTTACCACTTTTCCCCCAAGTTTATGTGTTTTTTGAAGGGAGAGGGGCCACAGCTTGCTCAGAGGTGCTCAGGTGGTACCAGGGGTAGAACCTGGGCTTCGTGAATGCGATGCACGGTCTCTAGCCCAACTATCAGTTTAACCCCCAAGTTCTACCTTAAAAAAGAAAGAATAGCATGACAGTTCCCAAAGGCTTGTTTCCTCTTGCAACTCTGATTCTCCCACCAGAGTCGGAGCAGAAATCCACATCCATGACCGAGAGCAGCTCCGAGAAGCCGTCATCCCTGCCCTGTGCAGGCCAGCAGCTCCAGTCTCTGCCGAGGCCTCCCAGGGCGCAGAGAGAGCACTGAGAGTTACTGCGCCCTAGACACACGCTGCACACTCTCCTCCACACGCTGAGAGGACGGCGAGCCCTGGGTCACGCCATTCCGACTGGCCAGTGCTTGCCCCCTCATACATCTCCCACAGTTCAGGCGGCTTGTCCAAGGCTAGGACTTGGGCCTTGGGAACAGGGATGTGCATGGGTCAGATCCGGAAATCAGCTTGAGTCATGTTTGCAGCCTACCAGAGTCAATCAATGACTAGGGTGCACAGCCATGATACCTGTGCTTCCTCCCCCCCACACACACACAGATGTACATGCGTGCACACACTCTTCCTGGCAAGGTGACTTTCCCTCTGGCTCACAGCAGCCCGTTTGTCCACGGCGCTGGTCTGTGGAAGTGCAGCAGAACTCTGATTCAGCCACCACACCCTGGAGAAGGGAGACCACCTCCCGCGTCTGCCTCCAGAGAGCTTCTCTCCTCTTCTCAGGCTCCACCGCATGAGCGTGTACAAGTGCCGCTGTGTGTCCCCACTGCAGAGAGGCAAGCAGGAGAGGGCAGGGAGGAGGATGGCCGCCTTCTCCATTGCCTTCTTGTTCCAGGTTGGAGGCCATATCTAGACCCAGCTCCAGAGTTTGCATTATCAGTTCAGTATGGAAGAAACTCGTGTAACAAAGCATAAACTTTCAGCTTCCAGAGTGTAAAATAAACTTCTGCTATAGCAGCCGGAACAGACCAACCCTGGAGGCAACTCTGACCTGGCCCAAGACTCCAGTCTCTGAGGCCTCTAGTTCTGCGGACAACGGTCCCATGTGGCCCCCTTGCCCCAGGGATGCAGGGCTAGCAATTGCCTTTCCTGCCATCCACGGCCTGCAGCACAGACTAGTAGTTATCCCTTAGCATTCGGAGACTCTCTGAAAACAGGTTTCTTTTCTCCAACAAATTGATGCCAGACATTGCCCTGACCCTTCCTCAGGCCTCTACCCTCCAGCCGGGATATGAGATGGCTACTGGGATGGGCTCCCGTGGTTCCAGAAGTGTTGTGGGCATGGAGGAAGGTCACCAGGACAAGGTTCTGATGGCGCTTGTAGGAAGCGAGTCTGGGCAAAAAGCTGGCTCCTGACTGATCTCTGCTTGGGATGGGCCCACAGTCTGGGCCATGGCCCAGGCCTGCTCACTCTCTGCTTCTTCCAGGTGCCCACTGGAAGTGGTGTGAGGTGTGTGGAGCCACACACACTCCAGGGTGTGTGGCTGAGGTTCTTTGGGCTGGGGAGTTGGCTGCCATGGGGATGCAGTATGGCAGCCAGGCTGTAGTTCTGTTTCCACTCCAGACAGTCGCTCTGGGGCAGAGGTCTAGTTGGGTTAATTGGCTTGGTTGGTTTTGCTTAAGCTGGAGGATCCTGGGAGGTGGGAAGAAGAAGAACAAAGCAACGGAATAAGGAGAGGTCGGGGTGAAAGACGGGGCACAAGCACCACAGGCAGCAAAACTCAGACATGAGATCCCACAGAGCCAAGCCAGGACAGGGCATGGAGGTGTTTGGATGCGGTGACAGCGAGTCATCACTCTGGATGACACTACCGATGACGGGCACACCAGTTCCTACCCTTGGAGCCTCTTGATATCCCCACGGGCTTTGCAGCCAGGTCCGCCTCACAGAGGAGGGTATTTATGGAGAAAAAGCTTTGGCTTGTTTTAGATTGTTTGTGAAAGTTTTCTTCCCCCAGCTCTGTGTGTTTTTTTAAAAGCAGCACAATACTCAGGCTGACATCATCTGGTGTTAATGGGAACAGTATAAACATTTCCACTTTGAGTCCATCCAAAACATTATTTTACAATATGATTTAATCGTTTCTTCCAGCATTTGCTTAACCAGTATAAATGTCAAACAAATGCTCAAAATGAAAGAAAGCCATATATTAAGATATAAATGAATGTATGGTCCGGCTAATAATAACAACAGCCCCCAGTCAGGCTAAGTACACAAGGTTCTGGATTTTTTCCAGAGGCTTCCACAGAGTAGAGGAATGTTTTTTGCTGTTCACTTACACAGCTGAGCTGGCCACTTGCCATGACAGGCAGCTTTGTTTATTTGGTTTTCACTTTCCAGCATGAAATACAGTCCTGTCTTGATTCTCCTGCCTCTGGGGCTCTCTGAATGTTTCTAACCAGGATGCTTTCTGCCTGTGCATAAAATGACGCCCTCCCCCTGGGACTGGCTGGTACCTGGAGTCTCTGCAGAGGGCCTGGGAGGTCCTATGTGGACCACATCTCCGCTTGGTCAGATCATAAATCCAGTTTCTGAGTTCCAACTCTCCTGCAGCAGTAACTTTTGCTTTGGAATGTGCTCATCTGCTTTTTGAGCTCCATGCTTCTAAAGCAAACCAGTTGCTGCAGGTGTTGTGGGGGGAGGTCAGGGGGAGAAGGGGTATACTTGGGCTCTGTCTTGTCATATAACAAGTTCGCATGTTAGCATCTGGAGTGTGTGTGGCTCCACATACCTCACACCACTTCCAGTGGGCACCACGAGCCCAGCAAGCCCTCCCCTGCTGGAGAACGCCACTCAGCAGTCTGACTTAAGGGCTGCCATCTGTGTTGGTGTTCTTAATGCCCACCACAGCCCAGGATGACAGCAGGGTAGGAAAAATAGATAAACACAAGATATCTAAAGCCCATCTCATAATGTCCTAGAAAGCAAAATGATATGAGATGAGATAAAAGTAGAATAGCATAAAAAGTATTAGGTGTTTGCATATAGTGTGTCGGGGTGGTGCTACAGTTCAAAATTAAATGGCCAACATTCTCTTAAAAATGAAATATGCGATTAATACACAGTGTAAGAATTGAACTTTGGTGCATAGATGGACGAAAATTGGGGTGTTTTGAGTTTTTTTTTCTATTTGGGGCCACACTCAGTGGTGCTCAGGGCTTAGTCCTGCCTCGGCACTCAGGGATCATTCCTGTCAGTGATCAAGGGACCAGATGGGGTGCCAGGGATCAAACCCAAGTTGGTTGCATGCAAGGCAGGCTCCGTACCAACTATGCTATTGCTCTGGCCCAGAGGGATAAAACTTTTAATTCAGTAACCCCAAACTGGAAACAACCCTGCAGTCCTCCATTGGGGAATCACCAGGCTGGCCCCTCTCTAGCATGGAATAGTTCTAAGTAATGAAAAGAAAAACTACTTTTTAAAAAAAGATCCCTCGGGTCGGAGCGATAGCCCAGTGGGTAGGGCGTTTGCCTTGCACGCGGCCAGCCTATGCCGGCCCGGGTTCGATCCCCGGCATCCCATATGGCCCCCGAGCACCGCCAGGAGTGGTTCCTGAGTGCAGAGCCAGGAGTGACCCATGAGCATTGCTGGGTGTGACCCAAAAAAGCAAAAAAAATAAATAAATAAATAAATAAATTAATTAATAAATAAAAATAAAAAGATCCCCTCTTCTTGCCATTCTTGTTGTGATGACGAAGAGTTGATGACCACAAACGGTTATCCTGAGTCAGAGGTCACACTTCCTTGTAGTGCCACGTGGTTATGCTGAGTCAGAGGTCACACTTCCTTGTGCCAGAGCCACCACATGGCAGTGCCACTGGGATCACAGCCAGTGGCCAGAGGACTGGCCTCGTGGCCTCACTCAGGGAAGGCAGAAGTTCTATGACTGAGCCATGCCTTTAGGCCCCAAGAAACAAACGATGAATACCCACAGTGCTCTGGAGGAATATCCGGTCATTATTCTGAGTGGGAAGACAGTCAACTCCAAAAGAATAGAAAAGTGACGAATCCATGTACATGTCATTCTTGAGATGACATTATAGATGCGGAAAACAGAAAAGCAGGTCAAGGGCTATAAAGGGAGTAGGGCTGGAGGAGAGGTGTGTGGTTGCTCATGAAAGGCAAACATGAGGAATCTTCATGGGATGAAAGTATGGCCACACCCTGATTCTCGGCCGTGTCACTGCCCTGAGCCAGTGGTGCCATCCCCTATAGTTCTGCAAGATCTAACCTTGTGGGGAACTGGGGAAAGGACACGGGACATTGAGCTTTCACTGTTGTCCTCAGGACTGCCTCTGAATCCTCAATGGCCTCACAATAAACCGGCTAATTTAAAAGACTTGGCACAGGCGTGTCTGCTGATATGCGACATTTGCGCTAAGACTCGAAAAAGGTAGAAAAGACAGATGTGTGTTTATTGGGTGACTGCAGTGTCCCTGCTGTAGAGAACATGTATGTGCTCAGAGGACAGTGAGGGTTCCTGGTGAGTCAGAGAGAAAGCTGCGCCCTGGTGAGCCCCTGCACAATCCTCCAATGAGGTGAGGGGGAGGCAGAGATACTTCTGAGAGCTGATTGCCGAGGGTCTTCTTTCCCACAAGTAGACCTCTCCGCAGCTGCTTGCCTTCCAGTCAGTGGCTAAGAGTAGAACAGACTAAGAGCCAGAGTGGGAGCAGGAAAATGGGGAGAAGGGCAGCTGCAGGTGCCAGGGAGGATCCCCAAGTGTCTGCCCTGCCCTGGAGAGCTCTGTCTGTGACCCTTCTGGGTGCACATAGATCTCTGGTCTCGCCTGTAGAAACTTCTCAAAGCCTGAGACCCTGAAGTCAGACATCCACATCGGCAATCACAAAGAGCAGAGTTGAAGGTCAAAGTCAGGATGAAGAGGTGGAGTTGCTAGGGCAGGGCAGCACTTATCTTGAGCTATTTTTACCGAGCCTTGGGGCCCCCAGGAGGTTGACCTGAAAGCCTGAGGGTTCAGTACCTTAAGGGGCCAGAGCAGTAATATAGCAGATAAAGCTGCGCATTACATGTGACTGATCCTGTTTTGATTCCCAGCAGTTTATATGTTCCCCTGAAGGAGTGATCCCTGAGTGCAGAGCCAGAAATAAACCAAATGCCCTCATAGCGTCCAGAGCACTGTCCTGCCATATGGTCTGAGTCTCTTGGGTCATGATTTGTCCTGGGGATCCGTGCTCAGCATGGGGGGTGGTGGGGGAGAGCAGGACAGGAAGAAGTAGCCTTAGGTCTTCACTCTGAGAGCTGCTCGATGTGGCCCAAAAAAAGAAGTAAGCAGGGCAACATATATCAATAAAATAAACCAAGAAGTCATAGTGAAGGCCATGAAGCAAGCAGGAGATGAAGGTGACAATGCTCCCTCAGGGAAGGTGGTGACAGGGAGGTGGAGAAGCAGAGAGAGAGGATCGGGCGAGCATCTCTCTGCAAAGGGAGCAGCTCAGCAGCCCATGCTGAACCACACGAGGCAGGGTGGGATCTAGAGACCAGGTCATGCATCTTAGTCACCCCCTTGAGCTGCTGCTGAACCTCTTGCTAAAAACACTTTGGCCTGGGGCATTGCCTCGCAGCTGCTGTTTCTCTTTGTCATAGTCACAGAGAGGGGCTGCCTGGTTCTTCCACCATGCTTGGGGATGCCTGGTTTCACTCCAGATCCTGAGAAGTGATGAGAAACAGAGTAAGTCTGTCTCTGAGACTCAGACCCTCAAGTGTGCCTGCTTCTCATTGCTGCTGGCCCACATGGGGCACAGTCATATGCAGCCCAGATGCCAGTTTGGCAGCCTAGCCTGGGCACAGACCTAGGAACCATGAGAACAGAGTAAATGATTTTGACCAAACACACGTGTGTCCGTTTCCTAGGGCCACCATCTAAAGTACCACAAACAGTGCAGCTTTCAGACACCAAGTGGGGCCGATGTGAAGGCTCAAAGGACTGAGTGCCTTGCATGTCAGAGGCCCAGGTTCGATTCCTGGCACTGCATGGTCCTCTGAGCACTACTGGGTGTGACCGAACACCACGTTCTACAGCAAAACTAAATTCAAATAAATGCATTTTCCCTAATTCTGGAGCCCAGAACTCCAGTACCAGGCATCGGTGCGTGCACACTGGTTCCTGTCTGTAGAGGAGCATGCCCCCTGCTTCTCCCACGTCCACCCTGTCTAACCTCTTCTGACACATCAGTGGCATTGGAAGAGGACCCACCCCAGGGACTTCAGGGCTGACCCATTCCTGCTCCACTGACCCTCTCTCCCAACAAGGTCACATGGGCAGGTTCTGAAGGCACAGAGTGTCCCATCGTGTTCAAAGGACACAGCCCACCATGCAGTGCCAGACCAGGCAAGAAACTGTGGTTTGGAAGGACTGGATGTCTGGGAGGAACTGGAGATGTTGCACCAGAAAAGGCATTCTGAGTTCCCACCCACACACGATCTGCTGACTCGAATCATTCCCACTTTAAAGACAAGCTTCACTCCAGGCTGTGGCTCAAGCCACATCTGCGCCACTTCCCAGGCCCTCCCAAGCAATGGCAAAGATACAAGAATTGAAAACATGCTCTACTCAAGTGCCCTGCTTCTGCTTGGTGGAAAGGCGGTTTTTTGCACTTGGATTAGGGGACTTTAGTTAATGGCGAGGTTCTGCACACCTGAGTGACTGGTCGTCTCGGACCTGGCCCATCCAGAAGTAAGCAGCAGAGGCGAGGCCGGGCCAGATCATGGAAGACCCGGGAGCAGCACCAGGTTTGATTTGGGTGGGCTGTGTGGAGCATCGAGCCCTAAGCAGAGGAGGGACATAGGACTCAGTCTCAGGGACTGGGCAGGAGAGAGTAAAATGGACAAATCAGAGGCATCTGGAACTGAAGAGACTGGAGAAGGATCAGGAATTAGGACTTAACAAGCTGTGGGTTCCAGCTGGTTAACTGAAACTCTCAGCTTTGGGGAGACAAAGACGAACCTCAGAGACCCCCTACTGAGAGATGAAACTCAGGAGAGAGGGACTGGCAAGTGGTGAAAATAAGAGCATGCAGGGAAAACAAGGAAGGAGAAGGCAAGGCCAGTGGTTTCAAAGTTTAGCAGAGGCAAGTTTGTGATGGTTCGTGGGTGGAGGGGGTAATTCTGCACAAAACATCCCCTCGGCCTCTCTGGTGTTGCGCCCTGCTGGTTCCAAGATTCTGAGCTGCCTCAGTCTCCCTAGGTAATCTGTGTGGCCTCTGAGGACAGGGCTGGATGTCCTCCAGACCCGGGAGCCCCTCCTCAGAGCCCGAAACAAGGAATGGACTGAAAAGGAAGAATGAGTTGGGGAAGGTGGTCAAATTGAGAGCCTGAAACGGCCACAGTCCTCAGCCACAGACGGGCGCCTACATTCTCCTGGTGCCATAGATGTTACACTTGAATTCACTTTTTAAAATAGATGGCAAATAAATAAGTCAGAGCCCCAAATTCCTTCAACCCCTCTGTAGAATATCAGGGAAATATTTACATTATGCCTTAATAACAACCAAAGGGAATAAATGTGAAATTCTCTTAGGCTCCAGTTTATTCATAGGCTTGTTGCTAAATTAGAAGCTTGAAATCTGCTATAAAAATATGAAACTTTCACTACTCAGATAAATAAATATTTCAATTCAAAAACTTTGAAACGTTATAACTTATTTCAAAATGCCTTTTGAAATTAAAAAAGAAAAAACTTTTGGGACCAGAGCACCAGCACAGAGGATAGGCCATTTGTCTTGCATGCGATTAACCCAGGTTCGATCCCTGGCATCCCATAAGGTCCCCAAGCACTGCCAGGAGTAATTCCTTAGTGCAGAGCCAGGAGTAACCTCTGAGCATTGCCGAGTGTGACCCAAAAAAAAGCCTTTTGAAAAGCTTTTTTATTTCTGATGATAAAATATCAAAGTCATGTTATTGTAAGTTTCTCTACACTTGAACTTAACCCAAGAAAAAAAACGAGAAGCAACTAAGTTTTTCTAAATTTAACTTTCTTTATTATTACTCACTTATACCTAAGATATAAGGTTTCATTTAAAAATTACATTTATTTATATTTATTTATGTGGGACTTCCAGCTACGAAGGAGGGAAGAGGTGGACGAATCCTCTCCTCTGAAATCCCAAATGGAGAAAACAACCATTTTAACGCCAGAACATATTCACATGGTAACAGTAAATTGAGAAATAGATAATAACACGAAAGTGAATGCTCAGGTAATAACAGGGGGTACATGCAGCATTCCGACCCGAATGCCCCATCCTCCACTGCAGCTTGGTTAGCTTGGCAATCGTACAGAACAGAATTGGCCATCACTTGATTTGAAGTAAAGAGAAGGGTGGAAACCCACAACCGGCAGCAAATGGGAAAATCTTACTGGACTCCTGACTGGAAGTTGCAATCCTCGTTAGGATGAGCAATATCAGACTAACTAGAATTTCAGTAGGGAAATCCTGGAAATAAGATAACGCTGGGTGTCTTTTTTTTTTTGGAGGGGTGGGGCATACTTGGCGATGCTACGGGTTATTCCTGGCTATCCACTCATGAATCACTCCTGGCAGTGTTTGGAGAACATTATGGGATGCCAGGGATCCAAATCTGGGTCGGCCACATGCAAGGCAATCACCCTAACAGCTATACTCTGGCCCTGACCTACCAGTGGTGTCTTGACAAGCGTCCCATACCATTCGGGTACCCTAGAATCTTTACACTTGCACAGTGGAGAGTCAAGAAGCTTGACACCAAAGTACCATACTGCTGGAGAGAGAGTTGAAATTTGCCAAATGTGAGTGTACCCTTCCAGTCCAAGGACAGACCTAGGAGCAGAGGGTGGAGTTTAAGCACACCTCTGACCAATCATTTAATGCAAGAAGAAGCCAGTCCCTCCCCTCAAATTAATTGTTTGAAAAAAATATTTTCTTTTGTTTTCTTTTGGCCTTTTTGGGTCACACCCACTGATGGTTAGGGTTTGCACACTCCTAGCTTTGCACACAGGAATTACTCCTGGCAGTGCTCAGGGATCATCTGGAATGCCAGGGATCAAAGCCAGGTTGACCACATGCGAGGAAAATGCCCTCCCCACTGTACTATCGCTCTGGCCCCTGAAAAATTGCTTTAACTAAGCAGAAACACCAGCAGATATACACTCAGGATAAGAGATTCTATAGCTCATGTGCAGGCGAGTTATAAACAAACAATAATTAGTCACAACTAAAACTCGCAAAGAATAAGAAAACAGAATCCAAAATTTTTATCATGTGTTATCTAAAATATGTGACTTTTAACAAAAATTTATGTTATGCAAAAAAGAAGTAACCAAGAAAGTGTAATCCCTATACTCAGCTAAAATAAATATCCATAGAACAGGGTCAGAACAATAGTACAGAGTGTAGGGCACTTGCCTTGCATGTGTCTTACCTTAGTTCCATCCCCAGCATTCCATATGGTTCCCTGAACAGAGCCAGGAGTAAACCCTGACACTGCCAGGTGTGACTCCCAAACAAAAATAAATAAATGTGTGTTAATAAAAGGTAATTTAGGCTGGATATAAAGCACAGCAGGAAAGGCATAGGGCATGCAGTCACCAAGGTTCAATCCTCAGCACCCCTGAGCCCTGCGAGGAGTGATTCCTGAGCCAAGAATAAGTCCTGAGCACAGGAGGATGTGGCTCAAAAACAAAAGAACTTTAAAAAGAAGGGAACAATGTTTAAAGAATTTAATACAAATATTAGGAAAAGACTCAACAAGTAGGAAGAGCAATAAAACAACAGAATTTAATATAAAACAAAAAGTGGAAATTCTAGAATTGAAAATATAAAAATAAATTTAAAAAAATTTGGGCCTTTTTGGGGCCACACCCAGAGATGCTCAGGAGTTACTCCTGGCTCTGTAATCAGGAATTACTCCTAGCAGTGTTCAGGGGACCATATGGGATGCCGAGGATTGAACCCAGGTTAGCCTACCCACTGTATTTATTGCTCTGGTCCCATGAATAAAATTTTTATTTCATGGGATAAATAGAAGATTTGAGATATCAGAATAAAAAGGCAGTGTCTGATTATGGACCAATAAAATGTTATCCACTTTGAATAACAAGATGAAAAACAATAAAACAAAAATATGTCTTAAGACCTGTGCAACAATATCAAGCAAACTGGTTAAGTGAGTGAAGTCTCAGGATGAGAGGAGAGTAAAAAAGGACAGGAAAATATTTCAAGAAAGCATGGCTCTCTATCACCATCGAGGAAATTGAAACAGTAATTAAAAAGTCTGCCCAAACACAAAAAACCCAGGTCCAGATGGAATCACTAGTGAATTCTTCCAAACCTTTAAGGAGGACCTACTGCCAATCCTTTTCAAGCTCTTTCAACTCCCAAACAGCTTCTATGAGGCATATATCACCCTGATACCCAAAGCAGGCAGAGACAACAGACACACACACACCACACAAAAAAAAAAACTACAGACCAATCTCCCTGATGAACACAGATGCTAAGATCTTCAACAAAATACTAGCAAACAGAATCCAAAGACACATCAAAAAGATTATACATCATGACCAAGTAAGATTCATCCCAGGAATGCAAGGTTGGTTCAACATTCGCAAGTCAATCAACATTCGCAACATCATATCAATAAGAGAAAAAAAATAAAAACCATATGATCCTATCGATAGGCACAGAGAAAGCAATTGACAAGATACAACATCCGTTCGTGATTAAAAAAAAAAAAACCTTCATAAAATGGGAATTGATGGAACCTTCCTCAAAATAGTCAAAGCCATGTACCAAAAGTCCACAGCGAGTATCATTCTCAATGGAGAAAAACTGAAAGCCCCTCCCCCTAAGATCGGGAACAAGACAAGGTTGCCCAATCTCACCACTTCTAATCAATATATTACTGGAAGTACTTGCCATAGCAATCAGAGAATAAAAATGACATTTAGGGCATCCAGATAGACAAGGAAGAAGCAAGCATCACTATTTTCAGATGACATGATATTATACCTAGAGAACCCTACACTCTCTACCAAAGAGCTCCGAGAAACAATAGATAACTATAGTAGAGTGGCAGGGTACAAAATCAATACCCAAAAGTCAGTGGCTTTCCGATATACAAATAACAAAAGAGAAGAAAGGGATAAAGAAAATGATCCCATTCACAATTGTGCCACAGAAAATCAAATACCTAGGATCAGTTTGACCGAAGAATGTAAAGGATCTCTACAAAGAGAACTACAAAAGCGTTACTTCAAGAAATAAAAGAGGACATGAGGAAATGGAAGCACATTGCCTGCTCATAGATCGGGAGAATCAACGTTGTCAAATTGATAATACTCCATAGAGCTTTATATAGATTCAATGTAGTCCCTATAAAGATACCCATGACATTCTTCAAAGAAATTGACCAAACACTTCTGAAATTCTTATGGAATAATAAACCCTCATGGATAGCTAAAATAATCCTCGGACAAAAGAAGATGGGAGGCATCACCTTTTTCAACTTCAAACTGTACTACAAAGTGGTAGTAATTGAAACAGCATGATATAGGAAAAAAAACAGACCTGTAAACCTATGGAATAGAGTTGAGTATCCTGACACACATCCTCAAATACATGATCATTTAATCTTCGATGAAGGAACAAAAAAGTACAAAATAAAGCAAGGAAAGCCTCTTCAACAAGTGGTGCTGGAAAAACTGGGCAGCTACATGCAAAAAAAATGAATTTGGATTTCTGTCTAACACCATGCACAAAAAATCAGATCAAAATGGATTAAAGATCTCAATATCAGACCTGAATCCATAAAATACATCGAAGAAAATATAGGAAAAACCCTCCCACGACATTGAAGCTAAAGGCATCTTCAAAGATGAAACACCACTGACAAAGCATCTAGAAGCAAAGATAAACACATGGGCCTACATGAAACTAAAAAGCTTCTTCACCTCGAAAGAAACAGAGACCAACATACAAAGACAGTCCACAGAATAGGAAAGAATATTCACATAACAACCATCTGATAAGGGGTTAATATCCAGGATATATCAGGAACTGGTAGAACTTTACAAGAAGAAAACAGCCAACCCATCAAAAAAATGGGGAGAAGAAATGAACAGAAACTTTGACAAGGAAGAAATTCGAATGGCCAAAAGGCATATGAAAAAATGCTCATCATCACTCATCATCAGAGAGATGCAAATCAAAACAACAATGATATATCACCTCACACCACAGAGACTGGGGCATATCCAGAAGAACAAGAACAACAAGTGCTGGCGTGGATGCGGGGAGAAAGGGACTCTCATCCATCCTTGGTGGGAATGTCGACTGGTACAGCCTTTTTGAAAACAATATGGACATTCCTCTAAAGACTAGAAATTCAGCTCCCATTTGACCCAGCCACAACTCCTGGGAATATGCCCTAGAAAGCCAAAACCTCACAGCAGAAACACCATCTGCACTTTTATTTTCATAGCAGCACAATTCGCAATAACCAGAATCTGGAAACAGCCAGTGTTTCCAAGAACTGATGACTGGATAAAGAAACTTTGGTACATCTACACAATGGAATACTATGAAGCTGTTAGGAAAAATGAAGTTTTGAAATTTACCTATAAATGGATGGACATGGAGAGGATCATGTTGAGTGAAATTAGCCAGAAGGAAAAAGATATAGAATGACTGCATTTA
>JAJIBD010022141.1:0-130294 GCA_021461705.1 Cryptotis parvus
AGAAACCACAGAAATCCAAAAGATCATCAGAATTACTTTGAGAGCCTGTATGCCGTGAAACATGAGAATCTAGAAGAAATGGATCAATTCCTAAAGTCCTATAACCTCCCACGGCTGAAACAAGAAGACCTCCAATACCTGAATAAGCCTATCACCATGAGGGAAATAGAAACAGTAATTAAAAGACTGCCCAAACACAAAAGCCCAGGTCCAGACGGATTCCCTAGTGAACTCTCACCAAACCTTTAAGGAGGACCTACTGCCAGTCCTTTTCAAGCTCTTCCAGGAAATAGAAGAAACAGAAACACTCCCAAACAGCTTCTACGAGGCACATATCCCCCTGATACCCAAAGCAGGGAGAGACAACACAAAGAAAGAAAACTACAGACCAATATCCCTGATGAACACGGATGCTAAGATCTTCAACAAAATACTAGCAAACAGAATCCAAAGACTCATCAAGAAGATTATACATCATGACCAAGTAGGATTCATCCCGGGAATGCAAGGATGGTTCAACATTCGCAAGTCAATCAACATAATACATCATATCAAATTGGGGAAAAAATAAAAACCATATGATCCTATCAATAGACGCAGAGAAAGCATTTGACAAGATCCAGCACCCGTTCATGATTAAAACCCTCCAGAAAATGGGAATTGAAGGGACTTTCCTCAAGATAGTTACAGCCATCTACCAAAAGCCCACAGCGAGCATCATTCTCAATGGGGAAAAGTTGAAAGCCTTCCCCTGAGATCAGGGACAAGACAAGGTTGCCCCTCTCACCTCTTTTATTCAATATAGTACTGGAAGTACTTGCCATAGCAATCAGAGAAGAAAAAGGACATCAAAGGGCATCCAGATAGGCAAGGAAGAAGTCAAGCTATCATTATTTGCAGATGACATGATATTATACCTAGAGAACCCTAAACTCTCTACCCAAAAACTCCTAGAAACAATGAGCCGCATATAGTAGAGTGGCGGGATACAAAATCAACACCCAAAAGTCGGTGGCTTTCCTATATACAAATAACGAAAGAGAAGAAAGGGGATATTAAGGAAACAATTCCATTCACTGGTGTGCCACAGAAAATCAAATACCTAGGAATCAACTTACCCAGAGTGTGTAAAGGACCTGTACAAAGAAAACTACAAGACACTGCTCCAAGAGATAAAAAGAGGACACAAGGAAATGGAAACATATTCCCTGCTCATGGATGGGGAGAATCAACATTGTCAAAATGGTAATACTCCCTAGAGCTCTGTACAGATTCAATGCAGTCCCTATAAGGATACCCATGACATTCTTCAAAGAAATTGACCAAACGCTCCCTGAAATTTGTATGGAACAATAAACCCCCAAGGATAGCTAAAGCAATCCCTCGGGAAAAAGAAGATGGGAGGCATCCACCTTTCCCAACTTCAAACTGTACTACAAGGCAGTAGTAATTAAAACAGCATGGTATTGGAATAAAAAACAGACCTGTGGACCTATGGAATAGAATTGAGTATCCTGACACCCCAACCTCAAACACATGATCATTTAATCTTTGATAAAGGTGCAACGAGTCCAAAATGGAGTAAAGGAAAGCCTCTTCAACAAGTGGTGTTGGGAAAAACTGGGCAGCAACATGTAAAAAAATGAATTTGGACCTGTGTCTAACACCATGCACAAAAATCAGATCAAAATGGATTAAAGATCTCAATATCAGACTTGAATCCATAAAGTACATTGAAGAAAATATAGGGAAAAACCCTCCACGACATTGAAGCTAAAGGCATCTTCAAAGGTGAAACATCACTAACAAAGCAACTAGAAGAAAAGATAAACATATGGGACTACATGAAACTAAAAAGCTTCTGCACCTCAAAAGAAACAGTGACTAAGATACAAAAGCAGTCCACAGAATGGGAAAGAATATTCACCCAATACCCATCTGATAAAGGGGTTAATATCCAGGATATATCAGGCACTGGTAGAACTTTACAAGAAGAAAACAAACAACCCCCATCAAAAAATGGGGAGGAAGAAATGAACAGAAACTTCAGCAAGGAAGAAATTCGAATGGCCAAAAAAACATATGAAAAAAATGCTCATCATCACTAATCATCAGAGAGATGCAAATCAAAACAACAATGAGATACCACTTTACACCACAGAGACTGGCACATATTCAAAAGAACAAGAACAACAAGTGCTGGCGTGGATGTGGGGGAGAAAGGGGACACTCATCCATTGTTGGTGGGAATGCCGGCTGGTACAGCCTTTCTGGAAAACAATATGGACATTCCTCCAAAGACTAGAAATTGAACTCCCATTTGACCCAGCCATACCACTCCTGGGAATCTACTCTGGGAACCAAAAATACGCAGCGGAAACACCATCCCCTACTTTTATGTTCATAGCAGCATTATTCACAATAGCCAGAATCTGGAAGCAACCAGAGTGCCCGAAAATCGATGACTGGATAAAGAAGCTTTGGTACATCTACACAATGGAATACTATGCAGCTGTTAGGAAAAATGAAGTTATAAAATTTGCCTATAAATGGATGGACATGGAGAAGATTATGTTGAGCGAAATTAGCCAGAAGGAGAGAGACAGATACAGAATGACTGCATTTATTTGCATAACATAAATATATATGTACATATTATGATACCAATATCCAAGGTCAAGTGAAACATATATCAGGAGGTCTTGTCAAAGGTGGAAATTATCACAAGCGTGTGGGAGTCAGAGGGCTAGGTAAGACAGAAAATGGAACAGTGTGCTAACAATTGTCGAGGGGTACTAATGCCAACCTAGAACTGAGCATTAAATAGAGGCAAAAAGATACACATGACAACCCTTTAATGTATGTTCTGTAATCCATAGTCTGGAAGGGGAAGGAAAAGAGAAAAGAGAGAGAAAGGGAAAGAAATAAAGAACCTGCCATGGAGGGGGGCTGGGGGGGGGAGGGGGAACCGGGGACGTTGGTGGTGGGAGATGGGCACTGGTGGCGGGATGGGTGCTGGAACACTGTATGACCAAAACCCAAATATGACCTTTTAATTGTATATCTTTGTAATTGTAAAAAATAAAAAATTAAAAAAAAAAAAGAAGATTAGAGACTCAGATGCATGGGAGAGCTGCCATCCGGCTCTCCAATGACCATGAGGTGCCAGAGGAGCAAGATGGGTTTTGGGAGTGGGCCCATCACCTCTGTAGAGCCTTGGAAGCAGCCGGATGAGACTCACTCACCATAATAGGTCCCATTTTAGTGAGTTAGAACCCCACAGCTCATCAGAACCCACTATAAGAGATATCTCAAGACCAGCTCAAGAGCAGCTGTTCAAGTCCAGGTAGGTGGCTCTCTGAGGCAAAAGTCATCAGGTGTTCCTGGAGATGGATCTAGGTTTCCATTCCCTCTCTGAACCGTCCCAGAGCCTAGTAGCTCAGCACATGAACTGCCTCATGATTATCTTAACCATGATGCAGAACTCTGATGTACAGGGGGAGAGCTGCCATCCAGCTCTCTACTGGATAGCTGAACATGAGGCTCCCAGGAGGCAAGATGGGTTTTGGATGTTGGTCCATCACCTCTGTAGGGCCTTGGAAGCAGCCGGATGAGACTACGCTCACTATAATACTATAACAGCTGCCATTTTGTAGTCTGGACCTTAGTATTCATAAAACTAAGTGGAACCAATCCTGTTCTAGAATATATCTACAATGTGTAAAGGAAGTATGTGTGTGTGTGTAAGAGAGAGAGAGAGAGAGAGAGAGAGAGAGAGAGAGAGAAGAGGAGATAAAAGAACCACCATGGAGGAAGGCTGAGGAAGGGAAAGGGAGGTGGGGATACTGATGATGGGAGATAGGCAGGTGTGGAGAGGGGTGTTTGAACACTGTGAGAACAAAAATTCAAACATGAACATCTGATACTTGTATATCTAATAGTTGGTATAATAATTTTTTTAAAAAATATAAACATATGGGACTACATGAAACTAAAAAGCTTCTTCACCTCAAAGAGCATTGACCAAGATACAAAAGACAGTCCACCTGAATGGGAAAGAATATTCACCCAATAACCATCTGATAAGGGGTTAATATACAGAATACATCAGGCTACTGTTAAGATTTTGCAAGAAAACAGCCAACCCCATCTAAAAATGGGGGAGAAATGAACAGAAACTTCGACAAGGGAAGAAATTGAATGCCCAAAGAAGAAAAAAAATTGCTCATCATCATTATTCATCGAGAGATGCAAATCAAAACAACAATGAGATATCATCTCACCCCAGAAAACTAGTGCATATCCAAAGAGCAAGAACAACAAGAGCTGTGTGAATCAGCGGGGAAAAGGATTCTCATACATTGTTGGTGAGAATGTCGACTGACATCAGCCTTTTTGGGAAACAATATGGACATTCCTCCAAAAACTAGAAATTGAGCTCCCATTTTGACCCAGCCATACCACTCCTGGGAATATGCCCTGGGAGACCACAAACACCGCAACAGAAACACCATCTGCACTTTTATTTTCATAGCAGCACTACTATTTCACAATGCCAGACCTGGAGACAACCAGAGTGCCTAAGAACTGATGTACTGGATAAAAACTTGGTACATCTACACAATGGAATACTATGCAGCTGTTAGAAAAAATGAAATTATGAATTTGCCTATAAATGGATGAACATGGAGAGGATCATGTTGAGTGAGATTAGCCAAGAGAAAAGACAGATATAGAGTGACTGCATGTATTGCAGGATATAAAATATAGCATGATACCAATATCCAAGGCCAGACAAACATGAATCAGGAGGTCTTGTTGTGTATAGCACCTACTGCAAATGTGTGAGAGTCAGAGGTTAGAGCAACAGAGAGAAAGGAACAGTGTACTAATAATTTTGTAAATGATAATTCCAGTCTTAGAACTTGAGTATTGAAAAGTAGGCTAAAAAGGATATACATGGTCACCTCTACTTTTGTATGTGTTGCAAGCCATAGTGTGGAGAGAGAGAGAGAGAGAGAGAGAGAGAGAGAGAGAGAGAAGTAAAAAATTGCCTTTCATATGGGGCCGGGAGCGATAGCCTAGCGGGTAGGGGAGATTTGCCTTACCCTACAGGCCTGTGCCAGCTGAGTTCGATCCGGCACCCATTAGTCCCCAATCACCGCCAGGAGTGATTCCTGGAGTGCAGAGCCAGGGTAATTGAGCATTGCGAGTGAGCCCCCAAAAATTGCCTGTCATAGACACAGGTTGGGGAGGAGAAATCATGGGACATTGGTGGTGGGAAATGGGCACTGGTGGAGGGATGGGTGCTGGAACACCATGACTGAAACTCAAATATCAACACTTTTGTAACTGTATATCTCATGGTGGTATTATAAAATTTTTTTATAAAGTCAGGGCCAGAGAGTTACAGTGGTTTAAGCTTTAATGTTTGCTTGTAGCTACCCATTTAATCCCCATCACCACTCTAGGTTCCCTAGGCACTGCCAGGAAGTGACCCTGAGCACAGAGCTAGTGTAAACCTGAAGCTCTAAGCATATGATTCAAACAAACAAACAAAAATCTAGGAGACCCACCACCAATTCTATATACACTGCGACCCTTCTTCTCCACCCCAACAGATCATAGGCTTTCTTTTTTTTTTTTAAAAATTCTTTCAGTTTTATTTATTTATTTTATTTTTTATTTTTACTTTTTTTTTGCTTTTTAGGTCACACCGGCTCGGAGTTACTCCACAGCTCTGTGTCAGGAGTATACTCCTGGCGGTTTCGAGGAGACCATATGGGATGCCGGGATTGAACCTGGGCGCCCTTCGGCCATGTCCAAAACAAACGCCTACCCGCTGAGCTTCTTACGCTCCGGCCCCTCATAGACTTTCAAGAGGTTCTTACATGCCAATTCCTGGGGCTCTGATTTGGGAATGGCCCACTGGAGTCAAATGCACTGATAAGAGGCACTGGAGCCAAATAATGCTGCCCACTAGTTACTGAAAGGTTTAATAATATTAGCATACAACCTCTAGCCAACTGGCTCGATCACGATTTCTCCTTGAGAATCTAATATCATACAGGCGTGTTTCTCTATCCATCACCAAAGATCCAGCAGCGTCCTCTATGGACATTGATTTCACTTTTGTTGAAGAAATGAAATAGTATTGATTCTGTTGAAAAGTCACATCTATCTAACACTTACGGTACATTGTCCCTTTTCCCCATGCTGTGCAACACCACAAATACACAGCAGTAAGAGCCCACGTGTGCTGGTGGGAGCATCAACTACACACACACCTGCTCTCAGCACCATGCTTTTTGCTCACAGGGGATACAGATTTTTGTCAGTCATTTTTAGGTTATAAATACATTGAAGAGACTTTTGGGTAAAGTGGTGTATTTCACTGCATGCATATTGTCCTGCAGTCAGTTTCCCTTTCAACCAACTAGGACACACATCTTGTTTTGCTATGCTCCCAGGAGAATAAAGGTGGAAGGTAACTGGTACTGACTAGGATGGATTCACTCAGAACGCTGGGATCTTCTCTTCACCCTGTGTAAAAGCAACATCAATTTTCTTGAGAAAAAAAAAATCACGCCTAATATCTCATTGGGGCAAAAACGAATCATGACATGGTATTTCCCAAAGCACTTGTGCGTCTCCACTAGTTACACTAAACTGCAGGAGTCATTCTGATATCTCTGATTTTAATATTCCAAGCTCTGCACCTCCATAGAAAGCAACATGAAAACAAAGTCAAACATGCGTTTTTGGAAAGGGGAGCCAAAGGAAATGCTGGGAAAAGTCTTGGATGCCCAAACAATAAAAATTACACAAATATCATGTGGTCTGTGACCAGATGACTGTGCGAGGAATATATGTAATCTGAGGAGTTGCCAAAAATGCATGTAAGAGTCCCTCAAGCTTCTTATTTAAAATTATTGGGGACAAGCATGCCGTGATTGAGCATATTCATACCATTTATAATGAACATAATTAAAACTACATTTATGTATAATGAATGAACACAGGCACATTTATTCATTATCTTGTTGAGAAATTAAAAAAAATTCTCACGTATTACAACTATGTGAAGAAATCCCTCCTCCTCCTCCCTCCTCTTCCTCCTCCTCTTCCTCCTCCAGTATGTTTTAGCAGCAAAGCACTGTGGCTGAAGCGTGACCGCCCTGTAAGCGAGTGTGACCACAGATGGAATAGACACTCTTTCATTCACTGTGTTGCGGGCTCTGAGTGTCTCCTGATTATTATGAAAGCACCAAGTAACTATTTTTATCCGGGTGGAGGAAGTAAGATATGAAGGCTGGGGAGGGGCGGGCTGCTGTCATGTAGCTTAAGACAGCTGAAAAGAACATAATTGCCAAAATAAAAATAGGAAAAGTGCAAATAGTCTTCTTTTTTGTGGGTGCTAGGGAGCTAGCCTCAGGACTTCCTCCCTACCAAGCCACATGCCCAGCCCTGAAAATACTGCTGCTTATGCCAAAGCATCCTGGTTTGGAAAACACCATGACTCTGCTTAATTTGGAAATGCATTTGATGGCATCTTTGATTTCATTTAATGTACACATTGACACCCTACTGGCATACTGATGAGACAATAAAGAGACAAGCTTAGAACTCCACGTAGCAGAGATGTAATTTCGAGCCCCCACTCTCGCCAAGGGGCCTGTATAGAACTCTGTCCCAAGCTGTTCAAAGGACAGGGCTTGAGAAAGCCTCACCCCAAAACCCCCTCCGCTCCACATTTCCAAGCACATGGGACGTCACATGGAGCTTTAATGGTATTACTGAAGTGGGTCTGTACGTAATTTCTAAAAACCCATAATCATTTACTTTTGGTAGTTCAAGATAAGCCTCCTGCCCCTCAGGTGTTGCAGGTGTGGCTGCAGTGTAACTCATTGGCAGGTGGCAGACAGAACACTGGCTTGTCTACACTAACAGTGCTCTGCCCCATGGGCCATGATTGATGGTCTGACACAGAAAAAGGCTGGGTTCCCTGGGATGAACCCAGAGCCATGGCAAGCTACCCATGGTGTGATCGATACGCCAGAAGCAGTAACAATAATAGGCCTCATTCCCAACAAATGGAGACTTTGCTGGCACCGTTTGAGCAAATTGAACAAGTGACAAGTGACAAAGATAAGCCTCGCCCTCACTGAAGTCAGTGAGGTGGCTGAAGCCAACACATAATGTGATCATTCTGAACAAAATCATATCAACTAAGAAAACAGGGGTAGGGGGTATCTGCTATATAATTAAGCTGTCTCTGTTATAAATAAGTTGAGTTCTGTTCTGTTATGCTGTGGTGAACCTCTGAACAAGAGCATGACTTACTTGAAGGCCTATTGGGCCCACCTGCCCCTTCCTATATGTTTGTTCCTCCACATCTGGAGAGAAAGGAAAACGAAGGAAGAGCAAGTGAGCAGAGCACCACCAGGATCAGGAAAGTTAAACCTCCTGTCACCTGAGACCAAGGAGAACAGGACAAGTTTATCAAGGATAAACTAAATCATACCTCTTGCATAGCTTTATTTCTCCCCTATGTTTTCCTACATTATAACCACTGTATCATATTTGTTTTTAATCAGAAGATTTTGCCCCCAAACGTAGCATGCTGACTATCCAGACCAGAAGTCAACTTTGTCCCCTGTCCAGCTCTGAGGCAACCCTTTTCCCATGTTTCTATTTTTGGTGTTCTGGGCAGTGCCCCAGAACTTGATTAACACATCCTGAGAAATCCTAGCAAAAATGGCTAATGAGCCCCATATGACAGAAGAAGATTGGAGTCATCCGGTCACGTCTCACTCTGCTTGTGAGTAAGCCCCTCCAAACTGGAGGGCTACTTTGTACTTTCTTCTACTGATTGGTTTTGAAAAGTAAAGTATTACTCTCTAGGATCTTAATGAATTTCTAAGCTTTCCCAAGCTGTTTCTTACCTCCCTCCTACTATTCATATAATTATGCGCAAAACCCAGTAATATTTGTATAGTTTAATGTGCCATCCCAAAGGTGGAATTCTATCCATTTATTAAAACCAACATACACAGAATTCTATAATTTTCTGTGACAGGAGCGACAAAGAAAGTAGTGTAAGAATTAGCTATGTGATTTGAGAATAGCTGCAAATTAAATAAAGATACGGTGGAAAATACTGTAAAGTGAGGAAAGCAACAAGTGGGAAATATTTACAAAACAGAAGATAAGCAGTTTTGCATAATAGTTACTGTTATAGTGTATATTATTTGTTTGGAGGACAGTTAGCTATTCTGGGAGCTTTGTGGTTTTGCCGCTCCCAGCTTATCATTTAAATCAGGTTCATTCTATGAGGACCTCTCTTCTATGTAAAACTGCTAGAGGGTATTAGCGTTACGAAGTCACCTTGATTGCATAACCTGACTTATACATCTACTAAGATTCTATATTTTCTAGAGTGGGCCAGCTCCCCTTTATGCCACTGCGCAGTGGAACAGTTAAATTACCAGGAGACTACCCCCTGGCTCGCTGAGACTATAGGAAGACTCCGGAAGGATCATACTAGTTTTGCTCTAAGCAGGCGAGAGTGGCCCTTCAGTACATGAAGAACAAGATACTCAGAATCACCCTGGTGCAGATATATAGAAGGACCTTGTAGGTACCATCTAGATTACTGGAGCTCATGAAGTTAAGATGTATTACCTTTATCTGCCCTCTCTCAGTGTTTTATAGAAATAATCTTGGTAGAAGGTTAGACCTTAGCATAACCTTTGTTTATACCTGCAATAGGGTGTGGCACTACACTCTGTTTAAGTTCTTTGTTGACTGAGCCCTCCCAGTTGGATTACTTTGATGTATATAAGGGGACTGACTTGAGGCCCCTTCAACTTTTACTAGAGCCTTTTAGCTCTCGATCTTTGGCTCCTGTGGCTTTTGGCTTTTTGCTCTTTGGCCTTTTGCTCAATCTTCTGGGTAGGACTCCTCAGGTAGATTCTCTCTCTCTTTGAGTGGGAGACTTAGGCTCTTTTGTATGGTCTAAGTTCAGACCAGAGCTAAGTTTGTTCATTATATTGGATTGCTGTGGAAGAGCTTTGTACTATTAAAGCCATTTTGGAACTACCAGACTTCGTGAAGTTTTCATCTAGTTCTCGGCATCTCCGGGGTAGAAAGAGAACCTCTGTCCTGACACTGTTAGGACCGGCGTTCCCATAATTATTATTTTGTCTTTTTGGATCACACCCGGTGATGAGTGCTCAGGGGCTCCTGGCTCTGCACTCCTGGTGGTGCTGGGGGACCATATATGGTATGCTGAGGACTGAACTTGAGTTGGCAGGATACAAGTCAAATACTTAACCACTGTACTCTTGCTCTGCATGTAACTATAAGAATGACACACCTAGAAGGCTGGCGTAAATGTAGCTATCTTTAAATATAACTGAGCAAGATTCACAGATTGTCTTTTTGCTAGAGAAAATTTAATTGTAACTTTCCAGGAAATTGTGCTCTGCGTTTTTTTTTTTGGGGTCGGAAGTTAAATGGTCAGGCTGGGAATGAATGGGACTTGAAAAGTCCTCAATTGAAGAAGTGGACTCAAAAAGAAACCAAGTATAAGCAAAGTCAGTCAGCTAAAAACCATAACCCTAGGGCCCACATGCTCCGTTTTAAGTTCCAGAATGTACAATCTACAGTTGGCAAACAAACCAGAAACCAAAATGGTCCTCATAGCCTCAGGATAACATGGCATGTGACCTGCAGTGCTCAGGGACCATGTGGGTAGTGGACACTTGAATCAGGGTCGTAGCGCACAGTCACATGCAAGATGGCACCTTATTTCTGCACTAAAGCTGAAATTCTTTAATATAGGACTGAAATATTGTTCTAGTGGCAGAGCATGCACCTTGCATGTGTGGAGCCTAAAATGTGATCCCCAATACCACATGACCCTCCAGCAATATAGTTTGACCTCCACCAGAGCGGACAAAAGTGGGGGTCCTGAGGCACTTCTGGTTGGGACACCCATTAGTGTGATATATCGACATATGTATGTGTGTGTGTGTGTATATATATATATATATATATATATAATTAGTATATATGATACATAAATTCTCAATTTGAAAACTACCATAAAATTATTTAAATTCTCCTTCCTTGACAGCATATATACCACTGAGTTGTTATTTGTGCTAGATGAACTTGAGAGATGAATAACAGGGGAAGCTTTTGCTTTTCGGCTCATAACCCTTCTTTATTACTTAAAAATTTATTCCACAAATCTTGTTGGAAGCTACTGATCAAAGTTTTAGCTAATTTTCATATCTGTGAATGAGCACTAAAGGATTATGGCTACATTTACTCTCATCTAAGGCTCATTTCCTTAAGAATACTCAATGAACACTCATTGACATACTAAGGATAGCAGTTAGGACTCACTCTTCATCACAGGGCTATAACCTCATGGTTTAAAAGTCCCCTCTGGAGCACTATGACAGTAAGAGTTGAAAATGATCACTCTGGACAAGAACTGAGTGCTAAAGTAGATAAAGGGATAAGCATGATAACCTTTCGGTATCTGTTCTGCAAAAGCCAATGCCCAAGAAGGGGAATGGGAGAGAGAGGAGAGAGAGAGAGAGAGAGAGAGAGAGAGAGAGAGAATATGAAGAGAGAATAGAATTGCCTACCATAGAGGCGGAAGGGGGAACTGGGGATAGTGGTGGGAAAGGTATACTGGTGAAGGGACAGGTGTTGGAACATTGTATGACAGAAATTTAATTATGAACAACTGTGTATCTCATGTTGATTCAATTGAAAACTAAACTATATATATAACACATATATGTATATGCCTTATCGAGTATAACTGCTGGCAGAACAATACATTTTCAACATCACAGTAAAACTTACTGGCAAGAATCGTAAATGGGGCCAGAGAGGTGGTACAGTTCATGCAGTCAACCTAGGTTCGATTCCCAGCACTGTATACACTGAGCTCTCCTCAAGTGCCACCAGGAGTGATCCTGAACAGAAGTAAGATCTGAGCACTGATGGGTATGGCCCAAATCCAAAGCAGGGGGTGGAGAGGAATCATCAACATTCACTGAATCAGGAGGAAATATTTGGTACATGATCTCAATGTGTCTCACCAAATGTCACTAGTTACTATAAGGAGGAATAGCAAAGACATGAGAGATAAAAATAAATTAAACAAGTGGCCAAATCGACCTTTAAAAACAATAACCAAAAGTTGTAGTACACTGTTGCCCAGAGCATCTGATCTTGCCTAGAGTTTCCTCCTGCAGAAAACAGCTTGGATTTGTGAATATGTGGCATAGTATATTACCATGTATTCTACGTTCACTTGTATCACTTGTCTTCCCATTGTTCATCAATTTGCTTGAAAGGACACCAATAACATACTCCATACTTCCCATCACATGCTAGTGTAGCCCAAGGGCATCTTCTCGCCCAGGAACACGAAGAGCCTCAAACCATTCATTCAGGTCATGGGAATGAAGTCTATAATTGTTACTGGTTTTGGCATACAAATATGACATGGGTAGCTTGACAAGCTCTGCCATATGGGTGGTATACTGTTGGTAGCAGGTTCTCGTTAAGTGCTGATGAACCACAACAGGGAGAGATCGGCTTTTCTCTTGGGTGGAGCTCTGACAAGTTGTGGAGCCAGATGTTGAAAATGGTTGCCTTCTTGGTATGGGGGTTCCTTTGGCTTCTTGCAAGGTTCTATCGGGTGGCGGTCCAGGGTTAGAACTTGCCTTCCCTCCCAGGCTCCTCATGATCAGCTGAGCACAGGGAGAGCCAGAGCAGCTCTGCCCGTGTATCTGTGTCTCTGGTTCAAGCATACCTGGGCTTGAAATAGGCTTCACTGTAGGGTGGGACTCTGACAAGCAGGGCTTGAGATCAGCTTATCTCTTGGGTAGAGCTCTGACAAGCTGTAGAGTCTGGATGTTAAAAATGGCGGCCCTCATGGTGTGGGAGGTTCCTCTGGCTTCTTGCCAGACTCCATTGGAATGGCTGGCCGGGGCTTCTAATTTGCCTTCCTCCCAGATGCCTCATGATCAGCTGAGCACAGGGGAGCTGGTAGCAGCTCTACCCTGTGTATCTGTATCTCTCATATTCTATGCTGGCTGGTATAAATATTTCCTCATTAATCAGAATCCCTTGTAGGACTAGACAGATCTTACCAGTATCTTTATCTGGCTACGTTAGATTTCTAAGTAATTAGATCAGAGAGAAATGCTGTTTGCCTCCAAGCAAGCAAAAGTGTAGCTCACTAATAATTCTAAAGGCTAATATCCAAAACAACTGTGAAATAAAGACAAGGATCTTGTGAAGGCTTGGAGAATATATACATGGATATCCATGGTACAAAGGCATGCCTTTTGTATTCTGAAATACAGTTTATTTCAGATGCCTTTTCCCCATCTGCAAAGGGCCTGCTGGAAAACCAGGGCCTGCAGCCTTAGTTGGAGCAAAATTAACATTTCAGTGGGACTAGGTGAGGTTCTGGGAGAAGTTACCTGAAGAAAATTGGCCTTAACTGCTTTCCCTAGGACATGGACGGGTCAGGGCTGAAAAGAAATATAAAGGCAATAGCCTGCTCTCTTCCCACCCTTTTCTCCTCTTCTTCCTCTTTGTCCTCTGCTTGCCTTCTTCCTCTTTGTCCTGTGCTCTCCTCTCCATTCTCTTCCCTGTTGGGCCTTAGCGTGGTAGCTACCATCTTGGCCTAGGATTCTAAACCTACATGTGGCCAGGGCCCAGCTAGAAACCTAAAGTCTGGGGTTTCCTATTCTTGAATTGTATACCATAACAAGTGTGAGTAAAGTCTTTTGAAACTTTGCTGGATTCTCACATCTTTTCTCTGTCCGCTGGCTGCAATCCCTGAAGCAGAAGGGGATTGCGGTACCGTGCTCCTGGATTTTGTCCAGGAACTCAGCATTCTTTGACAGATGATGACTAGATTATGGATTACTGATTCAGAACAAACAAACACCATGTACTGTTGTCAGGTGTGATACCCCAAAGCAGTGGTTTTTAGTATTTTCAGTGATTGTAAGCTATAGACCAAAGACACAGAATTACTAGCAGTTTTCTAGCCCTAAATCCATCATCTGGATCTACCTCAGAAACCAAATTACAGAGCAGTCTATAAAGTAACAGACCTGTGCTTTACCAAAAAAGCGACAATGTCATGGAAGACAGAAAAGAAGGTTCCAGAATTAGCGAAACATAACTAAACAGAATGTTCATCTAAATCCTGTGTCAAAAGAAAACAAAAACTGTTAAAGGTCATTATTGAGACAAGTGACAAATTTTGAACATAGATTAAAGCGTGATATATGTCAATCTTATATTTTCTGATTTACTATCTTACTTGAATAATATTAAAGACATCCAGCAACTATGACACAAACTTTGAAACACAGAATAATGCAGCATAATCTACACAACATACTCTCCACTTTTTCTGAAAAAAAAAAACCTAGTATATTACACACACACACACACACACACACACACACATATATATGCATATCTATGTGAAGCAGGACCAGACTGACAAAGCAAAAGCAACAAAATGTTATAAATTGATAAGCCAGTATATACAGAAATGAAGATTCTTTGTATTACATTTTCTTCAATATAAAGCTATATTGTATATAACTTCCACGTGATAATAAATAGGTTTTTTTTTTGCTTTTTTTTTTTTTTTTTTTTGGAGGTCACACCTGGTGATGCTCAGGGGCTACTCCTGGCTCTGTATCCAGGAATCACTCCTGGCGGTGCTCGGGGGACCATATGGGATGCGGGGATCAAACCGGGCGGAAGGAATCCAGACCCATCCACTTCAGACCCACAGCTGCGCTGCTCGGCTCCATGTGGAAGCAACCCATGGAACTGACCTCCCGGTGGCTCGGCCATCCTGGCCAAGGCCAACATTGCTCAAAGTTTACTCTACGTGAGCAGGGAGAGACCATGCTGGACCGGACTCGGAGGTGGAGTTTTGGGCCCTGCCCTTTCCTCCGCCTCCTTGCCAGTTGCCCTAGAAGAGAGAGACCCACCCATGCCAGACCCATATGTCCCTTGGAGATATTTTTTTTATAGGATACTAAATTTTGCATAAGGTTCTTCCCAATTTCTTTCACATTTATACATAGTAAACAGTTCTAGACATGTTTTAACTGATACCAGTAAGCCTGGTAAGAAGTCAGAGCAAACCACACATCATTCAGTTAGTCATTCTCAACATCCAGACTCCATAGTTTCCTCAGAGCTCCATCCCAAGAAAACCTGATCTTCCCCTTTAAGTTTCATCAGTAAATGCTCAGTTGGGAGCCTTCTACTGAGACTATACCACCTACACGGTAAAGCCTGGCAAGCTACCCGTGTTTTATTTACTTTTTATGCCAAAGACTAGTAACTATTATGGACCTCAGTTCCATAACCTGAAGAATGGTTTCCTGCTCCTCCTATCCCTGGAGCAAGTAGATGCCCTTGGGTTGCACTTACTTGTGACAGGACTAATGGAGATGTTACTAGTGCCCACTTCGAACAAATTGATGAACAATGGGAAGACAGTGATACAATGATACAGTGATACAGTGATAGTAAATAGGACAATCCCTACATCTACAACATCTACAACCTGCTGAAATTCACTGGATTGGTGGATGGGGCTGGAAGTTCCTTCTCCATCAGGTACCCGAAAGGCCACACTGAGGGTAAAGACTATGAAACAAGAAGCTGCTTGAAATTATTATCTCGTCCATGCATAAATAAAACTACATACCAAAAGCAGAAAAGGCAGCAATATGGTTCGGCAACCAGGCACTGTTAACAAAGTCCTATGGGCCCAGCCTGCATCTGTCATATTCCCACTGTGCTGGAACAAGAAATGAATGCTTTCTATGTGCCAAATGCTTCTTTGAACATGAACTCCTGAGCTATCAAAACAGTTTATTCTCATTGTATGGGTAAGTATTACATAATATGCTCAAAAGTACATGCAACAAATCAAAAAAAGAAACTCAGATCTGAATTTACAGGTTATCAGGATCCAGCTGAGAGCTCCATTGTGTCCTTGCGCTACTCTGTGTTACGTTCTGTCTTGCAAAGAGTTCAGTAGTCTGGGTTGATATGGAGAGTAGGATGAGGGGATAAGAATCTCTTGAAGACACCAAGGATGGAGGGAAGATGGACTCATATCCGATGAGATTGTAAATGAAATCATGAGTATCAGCAACACAAAGGGTGGAATGCAAATAACAAGACAATCTAAAAAATTGACTAAAAAATTTAAAGAACACCTGATATGCTCAAATGAATTATAGAAAAAGGGAAAATGCATCTACAGATGCATAAAATGGTTCAAACTAAACTGATGTAGGTAATCATGAAAAAAAACAAAGCTTATATATGAAAAAAGTCACTGAAATTAAGCACTGAGTGTTCAGTTAAACAACAGGTTAGACACCACTGGAAAGAGATTAGGTAAAGTGGAAGGAAAATAAAAGGAAATGACACAAAGCACATTCAGTAAAGTAAGGACAAAAAACTGTGAAAGCCTAATGCAAAGGCATGAAGAACAGATTGAGAAGACTGAAAGGAGTCCGAGCATGAACCCACAATTTCACAGACATGGGTTCTGCAGCACCAAGTAATATAATGGAAGAATAAAAATAAATCATTTCCTAGAGGTACATCCTAGATATACTGCAGTGAAAATGGTGAAAAGCAGAGATAAGAGGGGACAGTCATCAATGTGACCCTCCAGCACATCAGGTGGCCACAGGGTATAGCACCTAACAGCTGTGGCCAAGGTCTCAAATTCAGCCCACAGCACCCAATAGATTTCTGGTGCAGAGTCAGGTAAGGTGAGTGTGAGCATTGTGACCAGAGGTGTAACCCACAGTGAGTATGTGTGGAGCTCCACAGGGAATCCTGGGGAGGGTGACAACTCAGAAGGTGCTGAGGGCCACAACTAAAGGAGCATGAACCTGGTCACTGTGATGACAATAACAACAAAGGGAAGGGAATGCAGATAATAATCTTCAGTCTCTTGACATAAATTCAGGGTTGGCAGTAACCAGCATACGCACATGTCTGCATGTTCCCCATCCTCAGCTATGACCATGCCCCAGTTCACTGTCCCGCAGACATACCTCAACCAGGTGTTGACATACCTCAACACTCTTGCTTCTCCCAAAGTCAGTGCTGCCAACACATGTGTCCTTCCAAATTCACTCATGTCTTAAAGATGGCTAAGTGGATAGTGAATTCAGGTTCTCGTGAATGTACCTGCAGAGGTACATTCACGAGAACCTGAGTTCTGGTGCCTGCAGAGGTACGTGCACCAGAATCTGAGTTCTAGTACCTTCAGAGGTACATGCACCAGAAACTGAGTTCAAGTCCCAGCACCAAACATTTGCCCCCTCCCAATTCCCCAGCTCCACCAGGGTAGCTCTGGTGGTCCCTGGAAATGCAAGGCCCAAACAGCTCTGAACTCCCAGGCCCAAATATTGAGCTATCTGGCCCAGTTAGTCACGTGTCACGGAGTGGGCCCTGAGCTCCCTCAGCACTGCTTAGAAGTTCCTCCGCCATCTACCCAAACAGAAAATTCATACCTACATCTGAAAACAAGAATGGATGCTCTTCATAGACCAAAATGAAGAAGAAAGCCACGATTCCTTAAAGAATGTTTGATATGCTCAAATAGATTGTGGAAAGGGGGAAAGTAGACAATGCAAACTGTGGAGGCTGTAGGGGGTCCTACCCAGAGCTATAAGACCCCACAACAGGAGGGCCTGGGGCACTGCAATGTGGGGCCAGGCTGAGGGTGTTAGGGTGGACCAGCTGGTACATGGAATAAGCTTGAGGATAAGAGGTTGGGAGAGGTGTGGGAAGAACAGAACACTCAAGAGAAATGGAGATTGCTCTTTGCAGAGGCCTAATCACTAACATATTCAAATATAATGGTGATCCTAAGGTGCCATGTGTCTGAGACAGACATGAGGTATGTGGGGTGTGGAGGAGTTTCATGGGGTGAGAGTCACAGGAACAAATGCAGAATCGGTAGCATCACTGCTTCCCAAAGAGGAGGCCTCAGACATCCAGACAGGAAGGCAATCTTGGAGGTGTGATTTGTAGGTGAGTCTCAACGATTCCTGGGATCACAGGTTTAGTACCTGAGACCTCCGTGGGAAGGTGCATACCATGCAGGAGCATTAAGTCAGAACATTAGAGTAGGAATAGCCACCTCCCTAGTGTGGATGAGCAGTGACAGAGAAGCAAAGCTCCCAGGCTAGTCGCTGGGTATAGCTGATCCCTCTTCCCGTTTCTCCACCCCCTACTCTGTTCTCCATTCCTTGGTTCCCGTGTACCTTCCTCTCAACCTGCTCCCTTCATCCCGGCACCTCAAGCTCCTCTGTCTCTCTGCCCAGCATTGCTTTCCATTTCTCTACCCCTTCCCATTTCTTTAACTCGTCCAGGTGTGGAAATAAAAGGTAAGCAAATCCACTACCTACTGCCTCTTTACCATGCGTAATTTTAGAAACCAAGGGCTTGAAACTTTTACATGTACACTGAGAAACTACGCATGGAGTTGGGAGAAAAGGCGAATGATGGAGAAAAGTGCTTCCCACAGAACAGAAAATAAGCTTTATTTTATTTTAAAATAAATAATCAGGTTTACCATCAGTATCTGGTGGTAAACCTGTCTCCACAGGGAGGAAAAAGTGCCCACCCCCTGTGTGGGGCCAACAGTTTTGGGGAAGCATCTGGAGCACCCACCCTGAGCGGGGCCACATCACAGGGGCAAAGAGAAGGGCAAGAGCTGGACGAGGCTGTGGGCACAGGCCCTGGTCTCCAGGAGCTCAGCCTTGGCCATCCTGTCCAAGAAGTCAGCCCAGGGCAGGGGGCTGCCTACACTCAGGGGCATGACAGGTCACACTCCAAAAAGGGTTAATAAGCATGAGGAGGGAAACCTAAGTCAGGAACAGCCAGCCTCAGCAGCATAAAAACCCTCAGTCCTTATACTGTGCAAATTATTTGCAGGTAGATTATATGATAAACAAAGTGTAATGCTCTTTTGGAGGAGGGTGTTTAGGACAAGACCCAGCAGTGATCAAGGGACCAGGGATGGGAGCTGGGGTTCACTGCATGCAAGGCAAGTACGTCTCTCCAGTCCCAAGTTTAAACCTCTTCCAAAAAAAATTTTTTTTATTGAATCACATGAGATAGACCATTACAAAGCTGTTCATGATTGGGTTTCAGTCCTACAGTGTTCCAGCACCCATCCTCCACCAGTGCACATTTCTCAGCACCAAAGTCCCCAGTTTCCCATCCCACATAGTCCCCTTCTATGGCAGGTAGGCAGTTTTTTTTCTCTCTCTCTCTCTCTCTCTCTCTCTCTCTCTCTCTCTCTCTCTCTCTCTCTCTCTCTCTCTCTCTCTCTCGGTTTTCTCTGTCTCTTTTATTTTTTTAATTTTTATTAGACCACCATGAGATATAGTTACAAGTGTTCATATTTAGGTTTTCTCTTTCTCTTCTTTTTTTGCGCATTGTGGTTTGCAATACCGACGTGTATATTCCTTTACCTACTTTCATAACTCAGTTCTAGTTAGCATTATTATTTCCAACTATTATTGTCAAACTGATCCCTTCTCTATCTCATCTACTTTCTACCACCAAGCCCCCCCACCCCCCACACACACATGCACACTGACTTGTGGTAGATTCCAAAAACTGACAAGTCCTCTTGGCCTCTGTTTTCCCTGGCCTTGGTATCAATCTCATATTATTTTTTATTTTTACATCCCACAAATGGATGCAGTCATTCTATATCTGTCCTTCTCCCAGCATGATACTCTCCACATTCCATACATAAATCAGCAAATTTCCTTTAATATTCTTAAAATTTATCTATTAAATTTATCTATTAAAATTCATTCATTGTGGGTTTTCCCTATGTCAGGCAGAATAAGATACTTGTAGTTTTATCTGCATATTATTTTATGTACTCCCCAAATATCACATGATGTGTGGAACGTGCAGTTTAGCCCAATTGAACAAATCAGAATCAAATTCACGGTGGCAAAGAAGGGATTTGTATGCAGATCTGACTCTGAAGTCTGTGGCTCTCGGCTTCTCAGACTTCCAAGCACACATGAATCCTAGGGGATCAGATGAGCCGACAAGTTGCGTCTGTGGGCAGGGCTTTTAGGAGAACTCTGCATGTCTCCCGAGTCCCACCCAGGCTGCTGAGCCCTGGGCCACAGTTTGAAAAAAATTGTCTAAAAAAAAGATGACACATGGCTGGTGATATACTTACTGCTGGGACTTCTGAAAGTTGAAATCAACACCAGCGATAAGGTGCTGTTTTATAAATAAAAGAGGTAACTGTTTCAAAAATAAAGATCACGCAACATGAGGGCTGGGGAAATAGCAAGAAGGTGTGCCTGCTTTTCAAGTGGGAGCCCCAAGTTCAATCCCCAGCCCTTGGTGCTTATCATAGTAACAAAGAGCAGTGTTTAGTTGAGTGGTGGTCAAAACAGAAGCTAACCCTGCATCTAAGTCCCGAGGGGCCAACACAAAACTATTGCTGCTGCTGCTGCTGCTGCTATTACTACTTTGAAGCTGCAGCAGCAATGTTTGGTAAAATTCAATTTTATTTACTTTATTGAGGGGTCTGGGGTCATACCCAGCAGTGCTCAGAGGTTACTCCTGGCTCTACATTCAAGATCATTCCTACAGGGCATTGGGGAAGGGGTGTCGGGGATGCCGCTGGGGTCCCCAACAATACCGGAAGCGAGTTCCCTTCTACCTCCGGAGGTGGCAGAGAATGGATGAAAACTCAGGAATCTGGCACAGGTTTTTAAATGCTTTACTTATCACAATTTCAGCAATAGAAATACAAATCAGCAATAGAAAAAACCCTGTGCTTAGGATTCCCGGCTAGAACCCCAGCCACGTGTAGGCCAAGATGGCGGCCACCATGTGATAAGACCCTGTAGAGAAGAGACAAAGACAAGACTCCCAAGAAGAGTGTGAGCCCCAAGAGAGAGCCTAAAAAGAGAGAGCAAGAGAGGAAGCAGGCTAGTTTTTTATCCCCCTGCAACTCAGACCTCCCCACTATTATGGGAAGCCAGCAGGGTCAAATGCCCTCAGGTAATTTCTCCCAGCACCACACCTAGGCCCTTTTAGAAGCTAATGTCTTGAGCCAAGATCTGCCTGGAAATGCCTTTATAGGGTAGAGAAGGGGGTTTCTGATATGGCATGTCTCTGTACCAAAGACTATACTAATGCCAGTTAAATATTTCTCCAAGCCTTCACAAGAGTCTCGTCTACTTCACGGTAGTTTTGTATTTTATTTGCCTTTGAGTTATCAGGGAGCCATGCTTGCTTGCTTGGAGGCAAACAGCATTTCTCTCTGGTCTAATTACTTAGAGATCCAACGTGGCCAGGCAAATATGCTGGTTAGATCTAGCTAGTCCCACCATGATTGTGGTAGCCCGCACGACATCACGATCTTCCCGTTCTCTTTGGCTAGAGTGGGCACCAGAATCTCCATATGTCCTTCTCATGCCAGTAGAGCCAGGGGCATCGGCTGCTACAGGAACATAAAGAGTCTCAAACCAATATTAGGTCATAGGATGACCTAATTAATTTTACTGAATTTGGCATATCAAATACAACACGAAGCTTGCCAGGCTTGCCTGAGCAGGAGGCAAACTCTTTTAAACACCTCCAAATAAAGCTTTATTGATGAACCACGCGCGCTCAGCCGCGAGCGGGCGGATGAGCTGGTCTCTGGGTGGAGTTCTGACGAGAGGAAGTCAAATGTGGAAATGGCTGCGCCCATGAAGGCGGGGCGGCTTGAGCCTCCCGGTGGTGGGCCAGGGCTAGAACCCGCCAGCCTCCCCGACTGCCTCTGAGCGGCGTGCACAGGGAGAGCAAGGAACAGCTCCCCCTGCGGAGGCTCTGGACCAGCCTCTTGTTAGCATGAGAGAATATTTATACCAGTGAGTACAGAATACATGGTCAGATAAACTGCCACACTTAAACTAACCCCTATCTACGAAGTGACCTGCAGGAGGCAATCCAGGGCAGATGCAGAGGCTTTTAGGTGACCTGCAACAGGGGCGGGGGTGGGGGGGGAGGGAGGAACTGAGATGGACCCAGGTCGGCTGCATGCAAGGTAAGCACCCTACTGGCTATACTACCTCTCTGTCCTTCAACTGTATTTTTAAAATTACTTTATTGGGAGGAGGAGGGATTTGGACCACACCCAGTTGTGTTCTAGACTTACTTCTGCCTCTGTGCTCAGGGATCACACCTACCCAGGTTTGGGGGAGCATATAGGGTACTGGGGATTGAACCCAGGTTGACGACCTGCAAATTAAGTGCCCTATTCACATACCACTGCTCCAGTCCTTACTGAATTTTTTAAACCCAGAAAACAGAACCATATGGTCTCAAATCAGCTTTTTAAAAAATGGGGGCCCCCCCCCCCCCCCCCCCACTTATATATGTTGAGTCACCACGCATACAGTTAGAAAGCTGCTCATGATCGGGTTTCAGTCACACAGTGTTTCAACACCCATCCCTCCACCAGTGCACATTGCCCACCACCAGTGTGCCCCTTTACCCTCCTGCAACCCAACCCCCACCCCAGCCTGTCTCCACAGCAGGTACTTTCCTTCTTTCTTCCTTCTCTCTCTTCCATTGGGCATCATGGTCTGCAGTACAGATACTGAGAGGTTACCATGTTTGTTCCTTTACCTATTCTGCACTCAGTTCAAATCTTCCCTTTTTTCTCCTTTCATGTTCCTGTCATCTCCCCGTGTGCTGGGCCTGTAGCAGACGCATACTGCATTTTTGTGAGAAGACCATCAGAATCTATTAAAATGACTGCACCCCGATAGCAGTGGGGACATGACAAATCACGGGCCAAGAGTCAGACACCACAAAAGGGTGGCCAGTGTTGGGGGCAGGCCCATTTACAACCAAATGATATTGCGCCCAGCAGGCCAGGCGGCTGCATGACAAACGGAAGCAATTTCGGCACTGTCTGCGGCCCCACGAGATCTCTCTGATGACTGCCGGGGTGAGTGCACAGGATTGTGCAGAGTTCCCAGATCTGAATCACTTGGGGCCTGAAAGGGCTTCACTTGACAAGCTACAAATAATTACACCCGGCGCTTTCCATTGTACTCTATTATTTTGCCCCCTTATCTCTGGGAGTGGAGCTTTGGGGGGAACAAGCAAGGTCGCCTTCTATTCTGACCACCACGCACGAAACACTGCTCTTTGCTGATATGATAAATAAAGCCCTGCTGCCTAAAGGGCTGCTGGATGGAACATTTTTATCAGGCCTATTTTCCACCTGCAGAGGCAAAAGGCAGCCCTGGCCTAAAAGGGGGGCCAGGCCGACGGGAATGGGAGCGATGGGTTGCACGGCCTCTCTCAGGGATGAAGCCCAGCTCTGGCCGCTGGAAACATTCATTTGAAAAACTGAGCACCTATGGGCAGATCAAGGATTCAGGGTGCTTGCAGTTTCCCACTTTCCTTGCTTCCCACTCCAGTGCTGTCTCCATCCCCACCTCTACTCCAACAGGCTTTGTGCGCAGATGCTTGGCAGGAAAAAGTTTAGCCAACTTGAAATGCAGTGACAGCAAAGCTGGCTGGGTCTGCCACACGTTTCCCAGAGACACCAGCACCCCAAATCTAAGTCTGCAGTCCATTTCTAATTTTCCAGAACTGATTCCCCACTCTTCTGTAGCTCCTGAAAAGAATAACATCAATTACCGCTCCTTGTGGTCAATTTGGTAGCCTTTAATGAGGGCTAGGAGCAGCTCAAAGGACGGGAGTGCCTGCTTTGCATGCTGGAGCCCTGAACTTGACCCCCTAGCGACACATGGTCCCCGAGCACCAAGCATAGATAACCACAAAGCACCATTAAGGTGTGGCCCCCAAATAAAACACCTTTAAATTTCCTACTTTTTTTTAAACAAAATGAACAAGAGAGAGTAAGGTAATTTTTACTTAAACTCAACCTCTAGTAGCATTTCATTAAGTTCATGAAGTTCTGGTGCCAAGAAAATATATTAAATCTATACTAATGATTAACAAAAACTCAGATAAACTATTTAAATATGTATTTAACTAAAATATATTTAAGTCTCCAGTGTGGACCAGTTGCCCATGTTTAATTCTTGCCATGTCTCTGTAAGTACAGAATTTCATATAATTTAAAAAAACAAACTGCTATGACCATTTTGGTCATCAGGAAACTAAGACATTGAACAGAAAAGGAACTTGTTCAGTGGCTCTCCACTCGCCAATGCGAGGGTTGGGAATGAGTCACTTCTCCAGAGTCCCAGGGCCCATGGATTAAGGACAGTTGGCCACCAGCAGCCGTCACCTCTCTCCTATGCGGTTACCAGTTCCACATTTTCCATTATCTGCCATCAACTGTGGTCCAGGAAGATGACGGGTAACAGGATTATTTTGTGACCACAGTCCCATCACTTCTAAAGCGTACCGTTCTATCAGGTCTGTTTTATGATCCAGGACTGCTGTCCATCTCTGCCAAGCTGACTGATAAATTCTGCAGGGGTAGAGAAAACCTAGCACTCCGTGGTCCTTGAAAACCCTGGTTTGCTTTAACTTACAAGAGAAATCTTTCTATCCCATGTTCCACATTCAGGGATTTAATAAACTGGCTGCAGAACAGAAGACATGGAGATCATATGCAGGTCACTGGGGAAAGTGCCCCCAAAGTCCCAGCTATTCAGGAATCAACTGAGGGTCAGAGACACAGACAACAAAGATAAGGAGACCCAGTCTGTATAGAAAGACACTTGTGAGATGGACCCTGCACACAGGCTACAGCAGCGAAAATTTGAGGTTCCAACTGCACTCCAAGATTTTTCTTCCTCCTCATTAGGGGAGTAACTGTAAACCAAGCCCTGCAGGTCTGCAAAGCTGCCTCGGCCCAAACAGCACACCAGCAGCTGCCACCGGCTTCTGGACTAACAAGCGACATGCACGCCCACGCTCAAGGAAAAGCTCTATCAGGCTAAACAAACTAATATAGTTCTCATCCTTTCCACTTTTTATTTTGTCATGACTATAATGACATTAAAAACTCCTGTGTCCTGCATTCTAGCCCTACTGGAAACCTCACTCGACAATCTACCCCTAATCCCCATTTTTACATGGCTGAGTCATCAGCACAAACCTCCAGTTCCACAGGAAGAACAACTCCAAGAGCCAAAGCCATGCCCACTCCCTTCTCTCCTTTACACACACACTCACGCCCACACGCAGCCAGGCATACTCACGTGTTCATTCAACACATTCGGAGTCACACACTCACACACAACTCTCCCACTCATACAGCCCCATATACTCAGTCACATACAGAATCAAACACACTCATACACTCTCACACATGCTTGTACACACGCATTCGCTCAGTCACAGAATCACCATGCATGCACACACAATTGCCCACACACATTCATTCACACTCACACATCATCTTAACACTCATTCTCCCACTCACACATTCACTCACATGCATACACTCAAATTCACACACATTATCTGCATGCAGACTCACATACTGAAACACACATGTTCACACACTCACACTCACTCTCACACACTCTTCTCTCCTAGCACACTCAGCGTCTCAGTTTGGAGTCAGAAGAAGCTTGGCTTTTCCTTCTCCCCAGCCCACATGCTCATGTATCTGCGTCGTTGGCTCTTTGCTGGTTCTGACCCCGACTCTTCCCACTGAGGAAAAGCAGCCGCAGAAGGTGGAGTCCCTGGCATGTCCTGAGTAGCCTGGACCTGCACCCAGCCCCTTTCCGGGGGTTCCTCAGGCCCTGGGCCGATAGGCCCACAGTCACAGGCAAAGAAATAAGCAGCAAACTGGGGCAAAAGTGAAAATGCTGCCCTCAGCTGCGAGGAGGAAGTGGGACTTACACAGGCCTGGAAAGGGAAAGCATGAGCTGGGCAGGTGCCAGGGGTTCCTCAATCCACACAGGACTTGGGAGGGCACTCCCTTGGGAGGGCACTTCCACCTGCTAGAACTGCCCTCCTGACCAGCTCCTATCTCAGAGGTGCTTCCCACACTGGGCCCGCTGCCCACCATGACCTCCAGCAGCAGCACACAGCTCTGCCACCTGCTTCTGACCAGTTCATTACATCCACAGGTCCAGGGAGAGACCCTGTCACAAAGGCCCCCTCACTCACTCTCCACCCCAGACCCCTTTCCCTTTGCATATCTAAATTCTATGTCACTATGGGAAACACAGCTCCTGCGCTCTGGTAGATGTCCTGCAGGCATTCATTTCTCTGCTTACTGCTCTCCTTTCCAACATCTCCACTCAAGTCAATGCAGAGCTCCACTGTGGGGGACCACAAAGCCTTCATTACTGCTTCATGTTTGTACTGTCTTCTGTAGAGCTACATTCAAACTCCTTAAAGCTAGAATCATGCCTTACATGCCCGGAGCAGGCATCTACTGCCACCCAGCTACTTGGCTTACTACTCAGCAACTTAAGAACAATGTCTGCTTCCCATTCGATGCTGACACTGGCAGCACAAGGGATTAAGATGCCTTCAAAGACTAGAATGGCACCAAGAGGGTGCTATCATGAGTGGCCAGTGGAACAATGTTTCTAGAATAAAATAAATGTTGCTTTAAGATAAAAAAAAAACTTTCAGGAGCCAGAGCAATGGTAGAGTGGAAGGGGAGCTTGTCTTGCATGTGGCAGATCCGGGTTCAATTTCCTGCATCCCATATGGTCCCCGAGCTCTCAAGGAGAAGTCCTTGAGTGCAGTCAGGAGTAACCCCTGAGCATTGCCAGGTGTGCCCAACACACACACACACACACACACACACACACACACACACAGATAAAAACTCAAAATGAAAGAGCTTACAAAGTAAATATGCATTCTCAAACAATAACATGGGGCTAAGGTGCAGCCCAAGTGGCGGAGCACAGGCTTTGAATGTAGGAGCCTGGGTTTCATCTCCACATCACGTGGCTCTCTATTCCTGTCAATGTAGCCCTGGTGGTCCTCAAGCACCACCAAGTATGGGTCCAAAGCAACGAAAGTGACAGTATGGCAGCCAACTGAAGAACCAACCTTTAGCCAAATTCACTCTATCTACTGCTTGAAGAAAATCAAAGAATGCTTTCTAGAGGTTTCAGTTTCCTGATGTGCAAGAAACTCAGGCAGTCAGTTCCAGGTTACATAGTCCAATGGACAAAGAGAAGCTTCTTCAGAGACCTAAAGTAAGGGAAGTTCACACCAGATAAAACAAATGGAAGGGGGTTGGAGAGGTAATACAAATGGAGGACACTTGTTTTGCATAAGGCCAACTCTGGTTCAAGCCCCAGAACCACATGTGGTTTTCCAAGCACTGCCAGGAGTAATCCCAGTGCACAGCTGGATAGAGACCCAATTATCCCCACTGCAATGCAAGGTGCTTAAGTGCACCATTCAACCTAATCTAAAGAGCAGAGAGACAATTTCTCTGTTTCACCGCTATTATTTAATGAGCCAGTTCCTGGAACTGCAAATTAGGCACCTGCTATTTAGATATGAAAATGTTTTCGGTGTTTTAAATCCACACATTCCTGGACATGAGTTTACGAAACACTTCCTGAAATTACCAAAACAATTGTCCAAGAGCTATCCTTAAGCAGGAGTTTCTGTTTCAAGTTCTTCTCTAGAGTTTAACAATGGTACGGGAAGGCGTTCTGGTTGCCTAAATTAATACTTCCTCACCCCTGACCACGGACTAGGTGCATGTCTCAGATCTGACCTCCAGAACACTTGCATGCCCAGTAATACCTTCATCTCACCATGAGGTAAACCCAGAACGCTGGAGATCTGAATAGCTGAGGGAGGATCTAGAGGGCCGTCAGGGATCAGGAGGAGGTGTCCTAACACATCCGGTCCTAGTATATCCAAATGGTGGGATCCTGGCCTCCAGGACTTCCTGCACGCTGGTCTCAGCAGCGCCATTCTGCATTGAGGCCTCCAGCAGCACCAAAGCACAGCGAGTGCTTGGTAGTCTCTGAGCAGGAAACCCACCCCTGGCAAACAAACAGCAGCTGAGGAGGTCTGCACCTGCCTCATGTATTTCAGGAGACTCTGGGTCCCTGGGCAGGTGGCACTGGCAGCTGAGTGGGAAATCCAGATTGGAGGGAGAAATGACAGCAGGAAAGTGAAGTGCATCTGTGTCTTGTTTGCAATGAACTGTTTTCCATATGTGTGTGTGTTAGGGCGTGGGGTGGGAATACAAAATACTGAGATACAGCTCAAGGATACAGCAGGCATGTGCTCTATCACTGAGCCCTACCCCTCCTCTGTGTGCCTGCAAAACAGAACTTCTAATCCATACTGTTCTGTGCTGTTTAGTCCTAAGGGGATACCTGCACAGGAAAATGGAAACCACCAATAGCTGAAAAAAACCCAGGAGGTTCTGATCACATGACGTGGCTGAGACCTTCCTCCTGACAGGGAAGAAAGTGCTGTCCCTAGGTTAGCAGGGCACTATGGCAAGATACCAGATAGTGCATGGTTAGGGAGTGTTCAGGTGTCATTGGCTCCAAAGATCCATCTTTAACCTCCTCACCTCTTCCGCTCTCACTGACCCTCCTCCCAACGAAGGGGCCAACTTCACAAACTTCTACCAGCATCTGCCTGATTTCCAAGAGTAGCCTCTAATCCTGTAGGGTCCAGTCCAGAACTCGATATGGGTCTGTGCCCAGGGGCACTTGCCAATCCTCCCCTCCTTGCACAAACTCAAGCTCCCTCAAGATTCCCCAATGGAGGACGACGGGCACCTGTGACGAGCCCGTGTCTCAGCTGCTGTCTGGACAAACTGTGCTGGACACTGGGGAGCACACAACACAAAGTTCTGAGCAAAGCATGTAAGTGGGGTGGCCTAACCAGTGCTAGGTATAGCCAGAATAAGTCACTCCAGGTGTGACTTTTGTCTCTCTTCTGAAAAACAGTAGAAGGGCTATTTTTTCACTCTCTCTTCTCACTATCCTCTATCCAGAGAAAGTGAGAACCCACTCAAGGTTTTAACCTAGTCCAGTCTAGTCATGGAAAGGGGCTAGGATGACCTGCCAGTCCTGTGGCCAATCCCAGGCAATGCCACCACTGCCTCCCTGAACCACATAATTCAAGTCTTCACTGATTCTGAAGCCTGAGGTGACTGAGTCAATTTAAATGTCATTTTCTAACCTGAAAGTGTGGAAAGGGTTTTTTTATCTTGGCAGGCAGTGAAGAGCAGGAGGCCCCCATGCAGGAGGGGTCTTGTGGCCATTCTGGTGATGCTCAGCCAGGGAGGCAAGAGGGCTCAATGTCAGGTCCTGGGTGTGGTGCTGGTTCGGCCTTAGTGCGAGGCGCCTCCAGGGCAACACTTGGAGGTGGTTAAGTGACCATGTGGTATCGGGGTTCAAACTTAGATCCCGGGGCAGGAGATACAGTACGGTGGGTAAGAAGTTTGCCTTGCAAACGGTAAACTCGGATTTGATCCATGGCACTGCACGGTCTTGTGAGTCCAGGAGTGATCCCTGAGCACAGAGCCAGGAATAAGCCCTAAGCAACGCTGGAGTACAGCCAGAGTGTGACTCCAAAACTCAAACCAACTCGGATGCCAGGGTATGTCAGGCAAGCATTCCTGATAAGTGAGCTATCCCCTAGTTCCTAGAAAGGACCATTTGACAGTATTGTTTTATTAACTTTTAATTACATTAAAAATTGTTAAGACACTGTGATTCACAAAATTATTAATATTTGAGCTTTATTCATACTTTTGTCTGAAAGTCATACTTTTGTCATACTTTTGTTTGACACTTGTTCCAGCACCAGTATCAACACTGGTGTCAAATTCCCTGCTGTTGACCTGTGTCCCCAGGCTTCCTCCCAGCACCCTATAAATACACACCCCCTGCCCACCAAGCCTGCCGCTTTGAGAGGTATATTTTTAAGTTTGATTGTTGTGGTTTGAATCTACTGCTTTCACTGCTATTGACTCCACAGTTATTATTCGGTTTTGTTTTTGGGCCAATTCTGATGGTGTCTGAGGGAAATGCCAGGCATAATGATCAGGCAAACCATGCAGCACTAGGTACGGTACCTGGTATTCCAGCATGAAGGAGCCATGCTCCAGCCTGCCAAGCTATCTGGCCTTCTGTCTGTCTGTTCCTAGTCACATCTGGTGGTGCTAAGGACTTATTCCTAGCTTTGAGTTAGGGGACCACTTCTGATGGCGTTTGGGGCACCACATTCTGGTGCCAGCAACAGAACCTGGGTCAGCCATATTCAAGGCAAGTGCCTTACCCACTGTACTATCTACCTCCTGGCCTTTTGTTGGTGCCATGGGAGACAGCATACCAGGCTGGAGCTCCTGTACACTGGGGCCCTGTTTGATCCCAGTACTGCAGAGTCCTCGGGGTACCTCCAGGAGCAGCCCTAGGCACTGAATCGGAGTAGCCCCTGAGCAATGTTAATAGTGACCTAAAAGCCAATAAAATAAACCAGAAAAAAATTCAACAAGAGAATAAAATATGGAATTACTCGAAGGTGAGAAAGAAGAAAACAGTTTCCACAGAGATGAAAGGAGGCATTTTTCAAACCGCCAGTGATGAGACAATGTCTATAATGGCATTTTCACTCCTGGTGGCACCTGGATGCAGGCTGCTATGAAGAGAGGCCTGGCTGCATGCCTGTGCCTCTGGTCATTCCAGCTCCCAGGGCAGACAGATGATGTGTTCTGGGCAAGAGACTGGGACAAGGAGCAGGTCTTGCACAAGTTCCTGCTTGAGTGAGTCACCAGGACCCAAAGCAAATGCCATCCTGCATGGTCTCCATGGGTCATCTCACTGGCTGCAATCAGGGAAGCCTGTGAGTGCACAAGTTCATGGAACCCCATACTTGAGCAGGCTGGGCAGGCCACCCAGTGCACTGCTGCTGAACTCATCCAGTGTACAAGATGAGTTTTTTAAAATATTTTATTATACCACCATGAAATATACAATTACAATGTTGTTCGTGTTTGGAGGTTTCGGTCACATAGTGTTCCAGCACCCACCCTCCACCAGTGCCCATTTCCCACCACCAATGTCCCCAATTCCCTCCCGTCTCCCATAGCCTGCCTCCATGGCAGGTTCTTTATCTCTTTTCTCCTCCCTCTCTTTTCCTTCTCTTACATATTGTGGATTGCAATACATACACTTAGAGGCCATCATGTGCTTTTTTTGCCTGTATTTAATGATCAGTTCTAGGTTGGTATTGGTCCTTTTGACATTTATTCACACATATTCCCTTCTCTGTCTTACCTAACCTCTGACTCCCACACGTTTGTGGTAATTTCCACTTTTGGTATGACCTGATCCACATTTCACCTGACATTGGAGTTTGGTATCATAATATATATATATAAATATATATATTTATGCCATGCAAATAAATGCAGTCATTCTATATCTCTTTCCTTCTGACTAATTTCACTCAACATGATCCTTTCCATATCCATCCATTTATAGGCAAATTTCATAACTTCATTTTTCCTAACAGCTGCATAGTATTCCATTGTGTAGATGTACCAAAGTTTCTTTATCCAGTCATCAGTTCTCGGGCATACTGGTTGTTTCCAGGTTCTGGCTATTGTGAATAGTGCTGCTATGAAAATAAAAGTGCAGATTGTGTTTCCGCTGTGTGTTTTTGGCTTCCCAGGGTATATTCCCAGGAGTGGTATGGCTGGGTCAAAAGGGAGCTCAATTTCTAGTCTTTGGAGGAATGTCCATATTGTTTTCCAGAAAGGTTGTACAAGTCGACATTCCCACCAACAATGTATGAGAGTCCCCTTTTCCCGCACAGGATGAGTTTTAAAACAAGCACATCCCAGGGAGGCGGGCAGCTCCCACAGAATAGGGCCCGCCATCTACCCTGACCTCGCAGACTTGGTGATGAAACAGAATCATGTGGAGGGCTTTGAAATATCATCCAAGTCTGGGCCAACATTACAGATATTCTTTGGGGATAGCGCATGAAAATCAGTACATATGTGGTTTTAAATAAATATAACTTTGGTAAGAGAATGCACGCTCATCTGTTTCAGGGGTACCATGCTTCCACATCACAGGGCCTCAAACCCTGTGTCTGATCACACCCAAGAACCATTGGCTTGACCACACCTGGGCAGGTAAATGGTCTCATAGGGCTCCCAGGCACCACGCAGGGGCAGTTCCAGGGAAATTCTCAGCTTTGGTGGCTCCTTGAAAGCATTTCCCTGGAATCCTCAGACATGGCTGTTTGTAAACATCTCTGGTCGAGGGTGTCAGTGGTTGGGTACTGGCGCCCAAGCCCACCTGTGGCCATGAGCCAGAGGCACGTCCACCAGCAGCACCAATATGCTGACACTTCACCTCTTCTCCCTGAGCAGCAGGTGCCCAAGGTCTCTTCACTCCTCAGCCAACCACTTCCTAAGCGCATGCCCACTACAGAGACACCCTGTGTGCCTCCCTCCTCCCTCGATGACTCATCCATCCCCTTTGCACCGGCCTTTCTCTCGCTCCTTTCCTTTTGTCATTTCCACTTCCTTTCCTCTCCTATTCCAGAGAGTGTGATACTGTCACATCTCTGGCCCTCATGGACACTAAAGGGTTATGCTGTCCTGGCAGATGGACACCCAGGCAAAAGCCACAGCCTATGGAACTAGGGGTCTGAAAGTGACAGAAATGCCCAGCTCATGCCCAGGCTGATGCCATTCCTGAGGCTGGGGAGACTGGGGCAGAGCTGGTGACCTTTGATCCTCTGGAGAGCAGACCACCTCACATCTAAGACTTTCACTGGGACTTTTTTCCAGGGTGGGGGCACACAAGTGATCCTTGGTAACTACTCCTGGCTCTGTGTTCAGGGTCACTCCTTGGAGTGCTCAGGGGATCATGTGGGTTTCACCAAACTGAACCCAGGGCTCCTGCATACAAAACATGTATTTCAGCCCATTGAAATACATGTTTTTATCTCCACAGGTTCCAACATTCAACGGAGAGGAAAAGAATTTTTTGTGCAACCTTTTGATTACTTGTGGCAATTCCAAAGACAAAGTTCGGTTACCCTATATTCCCTGAGCGCACCTTCTGATTAACCAGAGATCTACATGGCCAAGAGAAATAGAAACCAGGGCTGGAGCGATAGCACAGTGGGTAAGGCATTTGCCTTGGGCGGCTGACCTGGGTTTGATTCCCCAGCATCCCATATGGTCCCCCGAGTGCCACCGGGAGTAAATCCTGAGTACAGAGCCAAGAGTAACCCCAGAACATTGCCGGGTGTGACCCAAAAACCAAAAGAGAGAGAGAGCGAGAGAGAGAGAGAGAGAGAGAGAGAAATAGAAACCTTGGTGAATTTTAGTTCTAAACAGGGAGAACAGGGAAGTGTAAATTGAGTTAATATTCCTTACACAGCATATTAATGTTAAAAAATAAAATAAGCTTTGGAGTTATGCAAACCTTCTCATAAAACCAAAGTTTAAGGTGGAAAGTATTGTGTGCTGATGGCTGGGTCAAGAGCTCAAAGGAGTGCACATGCTCTGGGGCCCCTGAGCACCACCAGGAGCAAGCTCTAGTAATGCAGCAAGCGCTCTCTCAGCAATGCCAGGTATACACATCCACTTGTGCACTTAAAGACAAAAACAAAAAGTGTTTTCCAACAATCATATTATGTGAAAGAAGCATCCATTGTGAGGACAGTCTCTCAAAGGGCAAATCAGGTGTCGATTAAAGCTTCCCGAAAATATCTGCTTCTTTGCACTACTAATGAATGGCTGACAGAATGAATCCAAATCTCCACCCTGCACCCCCACTATACCCTGCCCCATCAACCACACACACACACACACACACACACACACACACACACACACACACACACACATCCAGTGAAAAAGTTCATAGGGCCAGAATGCATTTCCTTGATAAGGTCCTTCTATTCTGGGCAAGACTTTGTTCATTTTGAAGCATTTTGCCATGTCATCTCAAATCATTTCTGCAAAACTATCCCTGGGAAACCCACTAACAACGAAGTCAGTGTCTATGATGGATAAAGATCAGCCAGACTTGTGAACTGAAAGATAAAATATAGCCACAATTTACTCCAATCATTCTGATGGGAAAGATCAGGATCACTGACTTCAAAAACAAAGCCTTCACCAAAATCCTCAGTTAATTTCCACCCCATTCCTAATAACTGATACTTAAGAAGGAATTTGGGGATAATATTTAAAAGTCAATTAAAGACAGGATAAGCATTCGTGTCAATCAAGCCTGACCTCTGCTCTGCAATGCATTTAAATGCATGTCACCTTGACCTGTAACATGGCAATGTAAAAAATTTGGGTCAATATAAATCAAATGCACACTAATTTATTCAGCGAGTTTCCTAGTATCTGAATCAACATTAGAAATCTAACCAGTATTTGTTATTCTGGTATTGACAAAAAGGAAGCATATTTAAATGATAACAAGTCCTCCTGGGTGTCATTTGGAAGTTAGATTGGTCCCCAGGGACAGCCTCTGTGAACATCTACATTTAAAAGGTCAGTTAACACCAAATTATGAACAACTGTTGCATTTATTAGCACAGACTCAATATCGCAGAGGCTGGAGCCATCAATTTTTACTGACAATGAGATCTAATTGTACCCTAGTAATAAACGAGGTAAACAGACCTTTTCCATAAAGTTTCATGACTTGTGCTGAGATCATTTTGCTAAAAACAAAACAAAATGAAAACAAACAGAGGCAGCAGTCTTTCCAGGTATGGATCTAAAGAAAAGCCTGCCCACAACAGAAGGATTACATGCAGATAGGAAACCCTAATGGCATATCAGATAATAAAAGATAAAATAAACATTAGCTAATAAGAGATAAAAGCTTATTTCCTGTGCAGTGAAAAGGGAGACACAGCACAGTTTGTTTAACAAGGAAGGGCACGCCTTTCTGTCAGAGGCAAGTGTGACGTTAGTTCAGCCACGGGTATCCAGAGACACCGACAAGCATTATTCTGGGTGTCTCTGGAGTAGGGTTGGGGATGAGACTGATACTTCAACATGCAGATGGTGGACCGGCCTTGCCTGATTGGGCGCTCCTCTTTGAATGTTGGAGGGAACCCAACACAGGGGCACTACTCATGGCAACTGCTAGCTTTGTGTGGACAGGACATGGGTTGGTGCTGCCAGTGCACACTGCAGGCAGGATGTCTGCGGCAGTAAGGTGTTCTACTGGCAGAAATGGGTGTACCCCCAATGGCAGGGCTCTGAAACTAAGCCCCACTCCTCTCTGCAGGAAGCCATCCAGGTCGACTGTGGCCTGAGCAGAGGCAGACACCTAATGAAGAGTCGCTGCCAAGTCTGCCCGTGACCAACATTCCCTTCTACTCCTTTCGCAGCCTGTCCTCAAAGGGAGGTGGCAGGGCCATGACAGACGGTGAAGGCACGTTACTTACTGGAATAAGTGGCCAAAATACGGCAGCCCTCTCCCTGCCAGCCCCCATTCCCATTACTGCAGTTCTCTCTCTCAGCCCCCCATACCATGGAGGGTCCCACACCAGTGGACACAGGGTGAAGAGACTTGGATCCACGCAAAGCAGCCAAGGAGCCCCTTTCCAGGCCCCCAGTCCTCCACCCAAAGATGGCTTGGGAAGGACAAGCTCCCAGGGTACAGTTCAATAATCAGGTGAGCTCCAGCCTCTAGCTGGGCACTGAGGGTTCCAACTCTAGGGGACCTGGCATCTGTCCCCAATCCCTACCCAACAGACAAGGCAGCACCAACTGACAGAGCAGATGAATATTTTTATGAGTCGGTGATTCCTTCCCACTTCTCTCTATGTGGAAAACAATGTTGTTTCCGGGAATTGGAGGGAGGGCAGATCATTAAGACATCTGAATGTTGTTTTAAGTCTCCCAGCAGATGTGGGGTGTAGTTAGATAACAGAGATAGCAAAGAGTCAGGAAGGTCCTAGGTTTATCTATAGACAGGGGTCACTGACTAGAGACCAGGCAGGTTCAGATCAGACCACGAAGAGAGTGACAGAACCCGGAAGGCAAGAAAAGGGTTGCAGTGAGTGGCGACTGGGGGTTGCTGTCCAGGAGAGCGTTAAATAAAGGGGCAGAAACACCGAGGATGCCAAGGGTGTGAGAATCTTACATGCTGCCCATGAGCACCAGAAATTAACTCTGCTTTAGCCATGCTACAAGGACTAAGTTTCCAGGTGTGCCCATGTACACTACTGGATCCAGGAAAGGTTAGACTGGAAATATTTCATTTCACATACTAACAAGAACTGGATTCGATTTCTCTGCAAGTATGGCTTTTTTTTTAAGATGATTTACTCCATTTTTCCTAAATGCTACTGACACAATTTTTTTTTTCCTCACACATTTAGTACCATGGGTCCTCTCATCTTCAAAACCAGAAAACAGAAGCACATGACAGAACAAAGTCCTGTTTGGGTGTTAAGTGCTGCTGACCCACGGAGTCCAGCTTCAACGTCACCTCACCCCACGCTGAGAACCTGGAGATTCTCTGACAGTCCATCTACCACAGGTCGGACCAGCTTCCCATGGCCCCATAATACAGGACAATGTCTGGAAAGGCAGGTGCCTCAGAAACAGTGACAGGAATGTGGGGCTGGAGAGTTCAATGGGTAGGGCATTTATCTTGGATGTGGCCGACTGGGTTTGATCCCCAGCATTCCATATGGCCCCATAAGCACTGCCAGGAATAATTCTTGAGTGCTGAGTCAGGATCAGGAATAATCTCTGAGCATCAGCAGATGTGACCCAAAAAGTTAAATAGATAGAAGATAGATAGATAGATAGATAGATAGATAGATAGATAGATAGATAGATAGATAGATAGATAGATAGATAGATAGATAGATAGATAGATAGATAGATGACAGATAGACAGACAGATAAAGTAATCATGACACTGAAAGTTTCCACACACAAGGTAAAGAGGAGCATGTACAGCTGTTAGGAATAACAAGTTATGAAATTTGCCTATAAATAGATGGACATGGAGAGGATCATTTTGAGTGAAATTAGCCAGAAGGCAAAGGTCATATATAGAATGACTGCATTCATTTGTGGGATATAAAAAAATAGAATAGTATGATACCAATATCCAAGGCCAGGCAAAACATGGATCCGGAGGACTTGTCAGTGGGTGGAATCTTACTGCAAGTGTGTGGGAGCCAGAGGTTAGGTAAGACAGAGAAGGGACCAGTGTACCAATAATTGTTGGAAATAATACCAGCCTAGAACTGGAGCACTGAATGTAGGCAAAGGGATATACATAATAACCTCTAAATGTATGTATTGCAAGCCACAATGTGTAAGAGAAGGGAGAGAGAGAGGAGAGGAGAGGGGAGAGGGGAGAGAGGGGGGGAGAGAGACAGAGAGCGAAAGAGAGAAAGAGAGAAAGAGACAGAGACAGAGAGAGAAGGCAAAGTGCCTGCCATAGAGGCAGACCAGGGGAGGGGAGGGAATCAGGGGATATTGGCAGTGGGAAATGGGCACTAGTGGAGGGATGGGTGCTGGAACACTGTATGACTGAAACCCAAACATGAGCATCTTTGTAATTGTATATCTCTCGGTGGTATAATAAAAATATTTTTAAAAGGAGGAGCATGTAGGAGAGATGTTTCAGAGTTTCTAAAACAATTTCTAAATTTAAAGAACTCAGCAAAGGTAGTTGGCAAGATTCCAGTCACACATTAAATAACTCCTCCTTACTTCTTTCTTAGATTAAGTGAACACTTGAATAATCTATCTACCTTCTGAATAAAAATTTACAAGAGAATGTGGGCATATTTCAAAATACACACACACACACACACACACACACACAGAGCAACTATAATGTTTTGAGACTGCCCAGTAAGTCCTAGCACCACAGCAATCACTGCACATGGGCAGTTGGGAGATACCCAGCTCCCTATCAGACTGGCCCCAAGCCCACACCACACCCAGCAGCTGGCAAAGCTGGAGGGTTAAGGAGCCTCTCATAGATTATCCAAACCAAAGTGCATTTACCTTCTGATCCAGAAACCTACTTAACCCATTAAAAAGATACATTGTCACACAAGCACACACAAATTCACCAGCTAATCCACTTAAAATATACACTGTTACAGAGGAGAAAAAAAAAACATTTCAGGTAGTTGGTGGCTGTGGCCATAATGCGGACGCGTGGAAATATCTTATCTCTTCATGAATCTTGGCCAGCGTGTCCAGCCACATGAGACAAAACCATAGGACAAGAACATGTTCTAATAGACCACAGCTGAAACTAAGAAAGGCAATAGGAACATACATTTATTTTAAAATCAACCAATCAATCATAGTTGCTGGAGGAGGGGGGGGGGCATCACTGCAAGCTGGATGGCACCAGGCAAAATCTAGCCTGCACCAAGTACAGGAGTGGTAAGACAGAAAGTTACCTGTTTAAAAAAAAAAATCCCGAGAAAAAGCCCTAAGAAAACAAAGTAAAGGGAGACTGGGTAACTATTGGGTTATAAGAAATCAAACCAACAGGAAAACAAATCAAACTAATTCTAAAACACAATGTACTGTATCTGTAGCTGTCTAGTTGGGTCTCAAAAACAAACAAACAAACAAACCCTCTTTAAAATGTTTCTGGATGTGGCTCAGCAAAACTTCATTACATGTGAGACACTGGATTTGACCCATGTTACCCACCTCCACCCTCCCATTACCCCCACCCCCATACATACTTGCAGGAAAAGGGTCAAGGAGAGGAAGACAGCTCAAGGGCTGGAAGGTATTTGATACCTGGTATTGAAGGACACTGGGGGGTGCCGGTGGCCGCCCAACACCACCGGCTTAAGAAGCACTCCATCACCAGGCCTGGTCGGCTGAATATTATCAGGAATGGTCATCAAAAATCCATAAGCATTGTTTGGGAGATTCCCCCCCATCCCCCAAAAAAATAGCCCCCCAGGGATAGCTCAATGTTAGGGTGGGCTTATCAGGCAAGAGGCTGTAAGCTAAGCCTCCCATTTGGCCCCACTATTAAATGCCCAGTGGCACTGCCATTGGATCACCAACACCCTAAGCAGTGAGTGATCCCTAGTACAGTAGCACCAGGCTAACAATCACCCACACTGCAACAACAAACAACAAAAGGGAAGGGGGGTAGGGGTGGTAATCAAAAGACCAAGCCTTTAAGAAAAGATTTAAAAGAAGACAACATTAAAATTTTAAAAAAAAAAGTTAACCTGGATTCAGTAATCATAGGGCTGCTGACGTACTGTGATTATAATGAAGACACTCTGATGCATATAATATGAGAAAGTAAACTCGGTGATTATGCACCATTCTATCTGTTCAGCACCTAAAGAAATGAGATTTCCTGTGGCTGGAGAAATAGTACACTTGCCAAGGTGTGTGCCTAACAATTCTATATCTCACACCATAGGGTCCCCAAACATCACCGGGTGTGCTCTTGAGCTGGACACCCAAGGTTCCCACACTGAACCTTAGGGCTAGCTGACTATCACTCGCTCAGAGGTGTCCCTACGAGTGGCAGAAAAAAGATTTTCCATGTGGAATAAAGAAGTGACTTAAGAGAGAAAAAAAAAAGAAGAATGAGAGGAAGAAGTCCTGAAGTTTGACATTTACCTGGTGTTTTATCTTTTAAAATTCCAAAACTCGGATCCCTGAAAAGATGGAGAAACCTTCGCAAACCCATAGAACGCACTTGCATGGTGACCAGATTCATGGCCCCTAAATGTCACCTTCCTCCTCAAGCAAGCAGGGAACATAAGAGAAATGATTTGCTCCCATATGCAGGGCAGGAAAGGAAGAAGCAGTGGGAACAGCTTGTTAACCTGGAACAGAAGTCATACAAATATAAACAAAACAAAACTATGGCTATGCTCCTATCTGAAAAGGCCAAACTTGGAAATGGCCAAAGGTGGGCAAAAACATACACAAATGATGCCTGCAAAGGGTCAAATCACGTCAAGAAAGCAAATGCCCACAGTTCATAATGATCTTAGTGTTTTCAAGAAACCTCTGTGGCCAACCACCCTTATTCAGTTTGTGATCTTGAGAAGTCATTCTTGCAAAAAACATACACTAAAAAGGAATAATCAAACATCTACCCTCCCTTTACTAGCTGGTTTATGAGAGGGGGATTTACTCTATACATGCCCTAAAGCTAATCAGTGAAAGGACTTAGCCAGAAATCACTGCTGAATGAGAGAATGGATCTGGGCAATACTCTTTGATGACTTCTGGCACCACAAATTGAAAGTAAAAATGAGATCAGACTTCAACCTCCTCATCATGCATGTCACAAGAAATGTGTTAATAATGACACCGTACTGTACTTGCCAAAGTCCAGAGCAGAAGAAAACTCTACAGGGCAACCGGCACAGTTGGCACAACAAAATGATGACAAAGGGAGAAAAGAAAGAGGCAGAAGAAGTACAGTACAGACTTAAAAGCACGCAGAGATCTGTTCAGCAATCACATTGTGCGGATCTCAATTCAATTCCAACTCAAAACAAACTGCATTAAGGGGCCAGAGCGATAGCACAGCAGGTAGGGGCTTTGCCTTGCATGCGGCCTACACGGGTTCGATCTTCGGTATCCCATATAGTCCCCGAGCACCGCCGGGATGAATTCTTGAGTGCAGAACCAGGGAGTAACTAACCCCTGAGCATCGCTGGGTATAATCCAAAAACAAAAACAAACTGCATTTATAAGGGGGGCCCACACATGGGGAAACAAAGAAAAAATGAAGGATAATCTTCATAATGCACAGATGAATCAGTACTCTGTTTAGGTGTCTGTGGTAATGATACTGTGATATTCTAAATGGGGAACTTATTTTAAAAAAATACAAGCTAAAAGTATTTCCAAATATAAATGAGGGCCGCTTCCAAATGGGAGCACAGGTTCTAGGAGCAGTGGAAAGGCAGGAGACAGCACCGGGTTGTGAGTTTGTAGCTTGGGAACCTGCGTAAAAGGTTACTAAAGGTCATTACTCTCCCCACTGCTGCACAGGTTGAAATTTTCTGCAATGCAGGGTTACTTTTGCAAGAGAGGAGAGAGAAGACAATAACTGAGAAATAACCCAGAAAGCAAAATAACAAAGTGAAATAACAGGAAATACCATTAAAATTTTTAAGTATCGAAATTCCACCAAAAACCTGGAGACCAGCACAGGAATGTAAAGTATGAGCCTGGTGGAGGGATGCAGAAGGAGATGGGAAATGGTGAAAAGGTACTTGATGACCTCTAAAATCTAGCCTACTCCTTTATGATTAGGATTATATTTCACTATGCTCCAGAAGAATGAAAAACATACTTTTTCTTTCTTAAAGGCTAGAGAACGAAACCAGAATTGAATGCCCAGTTTTGAAGCTGCAATAAGAATCCCAGATGGAGGGGCAGCTTGACGGGAAGACTGCAAGCTTTGCATGCTGGGCCTCAATGCCCTCTCTGGCACTTCACAGTCCCCTGGGCACTGCCAGTAGAGTCCTGAGCACCGAAACAGGACTCTGAGCTCTGAGCACTTCTGGAACAAAGACACAAAGACAACAAAGACAAAGGGAAATGTGGCGGTTACCAGGGAAAATAATGGGTGGAGGTGGGCTCTGTGGGGAGATAGGGTCCTTCTGGGGTGGGATGGCACTGGCTGAGTGGCAGATCACAAATCCTTCACAACACATATACAGCCAAGCAACCTCCTAAAATATTTCATATTGTTAACTAGTGATAAATGTATAAAGGGGGATATCCCCAGCATTTTGAGTAATAAAGAAAAGCAGTACCTCAAAGTATCTGAGTTTATCTTACATAGCATACATATTTCTCTCAGACTTTTGTCTTTATTACTGATGTACTTTAAAGAGTTTTCAAAATAAGGGTAAATTTCAAGGCAGAATCTCCTTAAAATGATAAGGGTACTGGGTGTGGTTAAGCAGCAGAGGGGGTGGAGCGATAGCACAGTGGATAGGGCACTGGCCTTGCACGCGCCAACCGGGTTCGATCCCTGGCATCCTACATGGTCCCCAGAGCTCTGCCAGGAGTAAAAGAGCCAGAAGTAACCCTGAGTGTTGCCGGGTGTGACCCAAAAAAAGAAAGAAAAAGGCAGAGCATATGCCTTGCATGTGTGGGGCTTGGGTTTGATACTCAGAACCACAAAAAAATTTTTTTTTAAATATATATGTAGAGGCCACCAGTACTGATTCTTGAACAAAGAGGCAGAAATAAACCCTGAGCATATATCAGAAAATAGCTAGAGACACCACATATTGCACTTTGTAAAGATTATCTCATTTTATCCTCAAACCACCACTAAGGCAGGCACAAATCTGTCTACAGTTGAGGAAACCCACAAAGTAACTACCTTGTGGGTTATCTTTTAGCATTTTCATTTATCTAAGGTTAGACATGATCTAAAGGTATTATGTACCATAAAGTATCTTGAGAGAGAGACTGTATAACTTTTTAATTATTGTATACTGTGCAACAGGCTTTCTATTTAACTAATAGTTACTGCTATACTCTCTAACTGTGTATGGCTAATTAATAAACTTTATCATAGTTATGTATGTTAAGAAAAATCATGGTATCTCAAAAAGCTAAGTATTATCCATGGTTCAGGCACCGCATTAGTGCCCTGGAATGTATGCCCAAAGATAAAAGGAGACTTGAAGGATTTGTCCAAAGCAAGCCGAAACTGCTGAATGCAAGACTTAACACAGACAATACACCATAGTTCAGGCGTTTTGCCATTAGACCCCATCCGTTTTCATCAGAAACTGGTAAAGCATAAATAGACTTTTGCCAAATAGCAAGTAATACACAAAATAGATGCGAAGTAACCAAAGGCTGATTGTTTTTTTCTATTCAGGTTTCTTTCTAATGGCAGGCTTTCCTCATTTCAGACACACAGTGTGCTACAATTTAGACTACTTAGCAATTACATCAAAGCAAATGAAAGGAAATATAACATGGTCTCCTGGATTGAGTCTTGGCTTAGAAAGAAGGGAAAAGTGGAAAAACTGGCGGATTCCAAGCACAGTCTGAAGCTAAGTCCACAGTATGTCCTAGAGAGCTTCCTAGTGCCGTTTCGGAGATGTGAAACATTAACAGTGTGAACAATGGTGGAACCCAGAAGAAGGGGTTGGAAACCCTCCATATAAATGTTTTAATTTTTCAGCCCATCTAAAATTATTTCAACATTAAATGTTTGAGCAAACAAATCAGGAAATAAAAACCCAAATGTGAGCCATAGGCGCTAGTCTTGAACATGACCAACCTCCAACTCAGGATTGCTCTACCTTGCCAGGAAAACTCCAGAGCATTGGTGGGTGTGGCCTTGCCCTCCCTCACCTCCGTCCCTACCTCCTAGCCTGGGTAAATAAAATACTAAAGATGAAAAGTAGATCCAGCTCAATGAAAACAAACTTCCATCCCGCTATTTCTAAGAACCCCATTTGCAGAACTCACCTCTAGAACCTGTTTTGATTTTGACTGAACATAACATACCGATTGCTAAGGTGCCAACAGAATATTTTCACACCGTTTTTCTTGTCCTTGAGGTAAGGAACACATCCCACAGAGGCCTGATTTAATCGCTCAACACCACTTACGGTGTGCTTAGGCTGTGGGTCAGTGGGAGTGAGGCATTGGGCCAGCGCTGGCCTCATGAACAAAGATTCCCTTCATTCCAGACGTGCCTAGGGGACTGAAAGGCACCGTTGTGGACATTGTGGTCTCCTGTCCTTCTGCCCTTCACCCACTGTGCTGGGTGAAGCACCAGCAATGGGCAGGCCTTGTTCTCTGCTCCTAAGATGCCCCTGATAATCCCAGTTTGAGGAACTGCTCCTTGCCCAGGAACGAGTCAGCCAGTCCACACACAGAATCATGCTTTTGGAATTGGGGAAGCCCACAGAGAAGGAGGAGGTAATCCCGGGCACTGGCTAGGAAATTCGTGAGGGAAAGGGCCTGACTAATGAAAAGGCCTCTCTTCCTCAGGATGCTGTGGGATTTATAGCATCCCAGCCCCAAACTCTACAGCGTGAGACCAGGGGAAGGGACTCGGAGTCATCTGCAGCCTTGTTCTCGTCAGGAAAGAACAAACAGCTCTAAAGTCTTTCCCACAGGTCACTGTCAAGTCCAAGGAAATACTTATAGCGCGCTTCCACTAGGAGGGCCAAGGAGATGGCCCCATGGTGGGACACATGCTCTGCATGCAGGAGACCTGGATTCAATCTCAGCACACATTTGCCCAAGCACTGCCAGGAGTAGCCAGACCACGAGCTGCAGCTGTTCCCCGCAAGAAAAAAAAGTTACTATGAATTTAATAATAATATTTACATTCTGGTTATGTTTCTTAGAAACTCATGAACATCAGCTATTCAGTAAACATTTATAGGTGAGGCTCTACCTTTGATTTGCTTAAAAAATTCAGAATTTTAAAAAGGTGAGGGACAAAAGAGTCGGCAGTGAAAAACAAAACTGTAAAATATTGGCAGATGAGTAATGGCTAAGTGGCGGCTCATTGTATTGTTCTATTTTTTGTATTTACTCCATAAAGCATTAAATCAATAAGGATTCCTGCATATTTCAATATTATGCTCATGGAGAAATGAAGCTGCCTTATGTATTGAAAAGCAAGGTAATTAAGAAGATCCGTGATAGATTCCAAAGCCCCCTTAAAAAAAGATGGGCAAGCCTCAGAGTCAATAGCAGAGTTAAAATGAACTTGAAAAACTAATCAATGCCTAGACTTTGACAACTGAGAATGCTGAAGTTGAGCCCATTCAAACATATGTTGCTCCCTCCATCACAACTCCAGGCCTAAAGATGGAAACAGGGGCCCCACTGGCCCGGCACAGGCTTCCCTGCTCCAGGCACAGCCGGGGTCATGACACCTCCAGGACCCAGTGTCGGTCTCACCTTGCCTCATCCCTGGGTCTCCTTCCTCAAGCCAGTTGGAGGATTTCACCCTGTCCCCCTCCTTCTTCCCTCCACACATTCTTCTTGGGAAGAGAAGAACTGCTTTATCCATGAGCAAGGTGGGCCCCACAGTCCTGTTTCCCACGCAGCCCTGTGGCTAGCTTGAACTCCTAAAATCAAAGCGCACACTCCAAGTGCCTCAAACCAAACAAAGCCCTTGCCCATGCTCACCCCCGCCTTCAGTTCCCACTTGATAACTGGTACCCGCCTTCCACGGGGTCACCCTGTGGCCTCGTATCTGATTAACTGGCCTTGAAGCTCTGGGCTAGTTCCCTCCTCTTGCCAACATGCCCGGTTCAGTGCCTTGCGCTCTCCTTTCCGGCTCTTTTGCAAGCATCTCTGCATGTGACTAGGGGCGCCCAGGCTGAGGTTTGGAATGCAGGACTCAGCCTGCTACCTCCTACTCTAGAAATAACCACTGACTCCAGGGCCTGAGGCTAAAGTCCACACTCCTTTATGGCTCTCAGTCAGTGAGCTGAAGTAGTCAGACCCTGTCTGAAATCACAGCACAATCACTTTGCTCCAAAATTCTGCCCTTTGCCTTAACCATGGAACCCCAGGGGCTGGTTCTGCCCCTAATCACCACGTCCTGCCCAGTTTCTTCTCCTGGGAGAAGGTGCAGCTGTTCATCCTTTAACGAGGAGGCACTGGAGTCTGTAGGAAGTACCCAGCCCGGAGTTGGGGCCTTGGCCAGAGTGCTGTCCCAGAGCTGAGAGCCAGCAGCACCGTATTCCAAAACAAGCCCTTGGCAGTGAGGAAGAACCTCTCCATCGAGCCATATTTGCGTCCAGCCACATTCTGGTACAATATCCTCTTCTGTTCTTTCTTTCAAGTAAATGATTAAAAACCTTCCAGTCCCCTGCATTTGGGGGGGGTGAATCTAGGAGTTTAAGACGCCTTCCCCCAGTATGGGATTTTGCCCTGCACTTCCTCTTTCTAGAATTCAGAAGCCCAGCAAAAAATCTAATCAGATTTCAAAAAACCTGCTCCCTAAGCATCTCCTTCCCCACCCCCAGCTCAGCACCCTAAGGCAGAGCACAGCTGCCTGCTCAGCTCCTTCCCCCTGGATTCTGCTGACTTCAGGACCAGGGCTCTTCCTTCCCCTGTTCCTCTTGCTTGGCCAACAAGGCTAAAGACAGGAACAACTTCTTTCTGTCCTGCAATCTCCACTCTCCACAGTGCAGGCCTGCAGCAAACGTTTAATCGGGAAAACAAGCCAAATAATACCTCTCTAGAAGGTGACTCAGACTGTACGCTGGCTAGAACGTCATGTAAGAAACTTGATGGAACAATGTAAGAGGAGCCTCAAAAGGTACATGAGTTCCACTTCTAGGTAATTCTCTGGACATAAAAGAAATGAGCAACAATAATAAAAAAGCATGACATGGATACTCTATTTCCACTTTTACACAGTGGCTAAAATTGTACAAGCAAATGCCAAAAGCCAGGCAGAGAGACTAAAGTACACAAACTACGGTACACTGCTGTTGTGTAAGATCTATTTTAGCCCCAATGAGAAAGAACCCTCCACACTGACACAGTGGGGCTACTCAGGAGTTGCAGGACAGTAGAAATTGTAAAATCTCGCTATTTACTCAGTTTTTTTAAGGGGAGATCACATCTTATGATGCTCAGGGGCCAGTTCCTATCAGGAATCAACCCCAGGGCTGCCACATACAAAACATATGCTCCAGGGGCCGGAGTGATAGTCCAGCGGGTAGGGTGTTTGCCTTGCACACGTCCGGCCTGGGTTCATCCCAGACATTCCATATGATCCCCTAAGTACCTCCAGGAGTAACTCCTGAGTGCAGTTCCAGGAGTAAAAAAACTCCTAAGCATTGCCAGGTGTCACCCAAAAAGAAAAAAAAAAGCTCCAATTCGCTGAACTTTCTCTTTGCCCTTGGCCCTTGCTATTTATTCTTGAAAACAAAACAAAACAAAAACAGGGGGCCAGAGAGTACAAGATTCAGGAAACTCCCTTTCATGCTGCTAACTCTGGTTCAATCCCCAACACAGCATATGAGACCATACACTGAGCACCTCCAGGAGTGATCCCTGAGCACAGTGATCCCAAAACTAAGGAAGAAAAACCATATGTTCTTATACCACAAGAGGAAAAGTATCTATCTCCATTTTATCTCTGAGAGCACGGGATTAGAAGCCAGGAAGAATTATTCTTTTGTACTTTAAACTTATCACTGAATTTGTTAGAATGTGATAGAAAATTCCTTAAATTTAAAATATAAACATCTTTTTTTAACCTCTAACGTAAAAAGGTACTTTCCTACAGTTTCATCAGTTTCTTCTTTAGGAAATTCAAATGGAATTTTAAAATTCTGGGAACCTTTTCTCCCTCAAAGATGAAATATGTTTGCTGCTGTTTTCTTAGCATCTGGAATAGACACACTTCTGACTCTAGACAAATGAAGGCTGAACAAATAAACTGTCGTACCACTACAAAAAGTTGCTCAGAAAACAGACTTCACAACCTCATAAAAGAAAAAAACAAACGTCATCTGCAGAAATTATCTAAATGAGTTAGAATTCCTCTCTGAAGCTGACTTTAAAGGAACTAGACAGAGAAAACACAGCGCCGAAGCACGCACCTTGCAAGCCACTGGTCCTGTGTGTGACCCTCCTGTACCCTAGCACAACCCTGACCTCTAACAAGCAGCCTTTTAACCTTCATACCCAAGAATGTCTCCAAGACAGAAGGCAGACCGGCCCTTTCCAACTGCAGAGGCTGAGAGAGGAGAGGTCAGATCTTGAAAGAATGAATAACCTGGGTATTCTAGGGGGAAGAGCTTTGACTGTGTTCAAATTTAAATCTTACTTATTGTATACCCCAAGTGTTAATTAATTCCCAGGAAATGATTCTTGATATAAACGACCATGGAAAGGACTGAGCTCCCATGGAAAGGACTTGAGAGAACCTGTTTGGGGACACTTGGATCCAGCCTGTCTTCATAATTCAAGCAACCCACACAACTCTCTGGGATTCTTTTTACTAACCCGTCATCATCCTCTGAGAGTTGATGATGTAGCCCTCTGCCATGATCAAGCGAGGTTCCAAAGAGACTGTTTCCAACTGAGCTTGGTATCAAAGCGTTTTCAAAGATACAGGTGCAAACGCTTGGGCCAAATCCCTGGGACCTGGCTTCAGCGAGAGTGAAGTGAAGGGTAACTACCGGGTAACTAGCACCCTTCCCACACTGTCCTCTGCCCTGAGGCCCCTGTCCTTGAACTCCAACAAATGCATGTTGGCAGGGGATACCGTCCAGGAGACTTTCCTCCTCCAGCAAAAACTAGAGGGGTCCAAACGCCTGGAAATCTACCACCTCCCACACTGTCCTACTTGACAACTTGCTACCCTAAAGAACCCCCTCCTGGGTTAGGGGTCCTGGGTTGCTCACTGCTCCTCTACCCTTAGCCCAGGGGGTGGACTGGGCTCAGGTTGTGCCTGACCTTGCCATTCCAAGGCAATGCACAGCTAGAAACTTTGGCAACCGCCAAAAGGCAACCACAGGGGCTCTCGGTGGCTAATTGCTACAGAGGATGCTTTAAAGAAATTAAACAAACGCAAGCAAAAAGTAACCAGTCCCCAGGGGCTACTGAAGCCAACACAACTTGCAGATGACCTCCAGACTCCGCAAAGCCACCGAGTCCGGGCAGAGGGGGCAGCAGTGCCAGGCGCGCGCGCCGCTCATCCCAGGCGCCGAGCCAGACGAGCCCCGCGTCCGCGGGCTCCACGCGCTCCGGCCGGAGGCCCGCAGCAGCGCAGGGCGAGCACCAGGACCGAGCCGGGTGCCCAGGAGACCGCAGCCGCCGCGCCCATCTGCAAGGGGGCGCCCGTTGCCTTGACAACCCGCGCCGGGGCGCAGCCCTTCCTCCGGGCCGGGGGAGGGGAGGCGGGCGAGTGTCCCCGTGCGCAGCGTCGGTGGCGGGGGCGCCCCCAGGAACAGCCGCCGCGGGAAATGCTGGCGGGGCCCCGTGTGGCCGTCGTGGGCGCCTACCGTGTATCCCCGCTCCAGGTCGCTCTCCTCGTAGCGAAAAGACGGGATGTAGACCTCCATGGCCGCACCGGCCGGCCGGCGGAGGACGAGCAGGGGGCGGGCTCACGCCGCGGCCGCCGCTCCGCCCCCGGCGGCTGCCCCGCCCCTCGCCCGGCCTGGCGGGGCCCTGGGGGCTGCGCCCGGAGGACCGGGATCGGCCGCCGTTAGATCGGTCCCCGGAGCCGACTCGGGGCTGGGGCTTGGAGGACGCAGGTCGTGCGGTAGATCTGGCCAAACGGGCATGGGAGAACAGCTGAGCCCGAGGGAGGCGGCGCCTGTAAGGCAGAGTGTACAGAAAGGGGGTGTGCGCACCACCGCAACCGGGACTGGGCCGCGTCGCCGCTCCCTTGCCCTTCGGGCCCCGCGGAAGCGGGCCTGGTCTCTTGTCCCGCAGATTTCATGTGAGCATGGAATAGAAAAGCCGGGACCAACCGGATTTTGCTGGGGTTGGTGGAATTTTCGTTTGGATCGGTGGCAGTAATTGACAGCCGCGAACGGTACCTCCCCACCTTCACCCCGCTCAACTTCTACCAAGACTTTCCCAGTGCATTGCGATGTACAGTCGATCACTGAATCACTGAAATCCAAGCTCCGGTTTCTGGCCACAGAATTCTAAAGTGCTGCTTCCGGGGAACTGTGTAGGGATTCTAACCTATGTAAGGAAATAGAAGGCAAGAGGTGGGAGGAAAGAAAGAAATTAGGAGGCGGTGGGGGTGTTATGGGCGTGGACCAGAACTAATCTCTGGCTAGAACCTACCTACTTCGAAGTATCTAATATCCGAAAAGTTTAAGTCACCCTTTTGACGAAACCTGATTATCAGGTTACCACTGTCAACGCTGCGTTTCTTCCGTATTATGTTGTAGCGCAGAGCAGAGCAGGAATTTAGAGGGGGAGTCCTGAGTCACTGAGAAGTCACTGAGTCTGCTCAGGTGCTTCTAGGCTTCAGGCTAAGTGCTGCCTTTCAGAAAGCGCTTTGAACTTTCTGAGTCCTGGCACCTTGCCAAAAGCATTACGTTGACATGCTTCATTAAAGGAGTAACGCGTGCTTTGCTTGAAGAACCCGCGGGATGCAGACCCTGCAGACGCTCCCAGATTTGACCCACCTAAACCTTATGCTCGCTCAGCACACATACCTGTGCCCAGGATGAAAGAGCGTCAACCCCTTGGAAAGGATGGATGACACTAGGCACTTGGTGTCCTTTTTATGAGTTTGGGGTTCACCCAGCTTGTAGCTTCCTTAAGCCTCTACTGACTTGCACTGTATTTTAAGTTATTCACCTGCCTTACTTCTCTAAGTGTAGGCCAACAACCTTCTGAAAGAAAATCGGACTGGAGCAATTACACAGCAGGTAGGGCACTTGCCTTGCACATCATCATCTGGGCGGTCCCGAGCAACACCAGGAATAATTCTTGAGTGCAGAGCCAGAAATAACGCCCAAACATTGCCTGGTGTTGCCCCCAAAAAAAAATTTTTAGTCTCAGCCCAGTGGTTGGCACTTACTCATCTTCACAGAATCAGTGGCATGCAACAAGTACTATCCTAGATGTTGTGCCCTACCATGGCCCCCTTTAGCTTCAAAACTACTCCAGGGGCATGTGTGCAATAAAACGCCCAAGGACTAAGAGTATTTTTAAAACAGCTGATTGATGGCAGAGACTCCCAGCTCTCACAATCTATCTCTCAGGCACACATAATCATAAACGCTTCAGCTACAGAAAACTGTAGCTGTTTTCAATGAAGTTTGTCATTGACCAAGTTTGTCATTTTCTTTCTTTCTTTCTATGCAATTCCAATAGTCTGCAAGTAGCCTGTCATGGATGTGTGTAAACGCATTTCCCTGTCAAGCATGGTTCACTGGTTGAACTTACATACGTACATTCATGCAGGTTCATGAAGATGAGATGGTTCTGAAATGAACAAATGTGGCGATTATATTATCATCACACTGTTTTCATCCAACTCTAATATCTGGCTGGTCAACTAATTATCTTTTCATCAAAGTAACAAAAATCGATGACAAACATGATGAGACTGAAATTAGTTATCTGCTAATAAAATACACATAAGTAAAATTGCCTCTTCCCCCAAATCTGTCCCTATTGTAAACAATCTGTTGATGATAGCAGTAGTTTCCTGTCACCAAAGCCTTAAATCTGGACAGCATAAGTAACATTATCCTTTCCTACAGGCTATTCCATTGCTTCCATACATGCAATGGAATAAAGCGATCACTACATGTTTGTGTGGGAATGTTTCTTTCCCTAAACAATTCCATTTGTTCCTCAAAGCTCTTTTGCCTCTCTTGGAGGTCTTTGAAGGTGTCCAAGTTCATTTCCCACAATACTCACTGAACAACATAAGCAATCTTTGTAGTGGAGATACTTCTACGATAACACAAATGCAGTGTTAGCAGGGTCCTGCCAAGAAAGAGATTCCTTGCCTCCTTCCACTCAGAAGACTGGAAAGGATACATGAAGACCCTAGAATTCAAATTCGGCTTTAAAGATCAAAAGGAGGGCGGGATTCCCATGTTTGCTGAAGGAGAAAGGGAACTCAGATAAGTTATAGTATCAATAATAGCATTGATGGAGCATAAGGCAACAAGACAGGGCAACTTTAGATTATAGTAAAGGTGGATAATAGCAAGATCAAGCCAGGAAAAATGGGCTTAGGGTCAAGAGAATTGTCTTCCATGTGTAAGACCCTGGATTTGATCCCTAACACCACACCAAAAAATTTTGAAAACAAAAAAAGAATAAAGAATGTGGGGCCAGGAAAAGACCAAAGGCCAGATTCTGATAAATTTGAACTTTAAAATCTAGTAAAGATTCTGAAACACGGTGTATTCTGACAGGTACTTTAAAAAGATTAACTAAGCAGCAGGCTGTAGGCTTGGCAATAAAGTATATTTCACATAAGACAAAAGTTTTGGTAAATGGCCACAAATTCTTGAATTCCAGAGATAAAGAATAGAGAAGAGAGAGAACAGATTTTAGGGAGGTTTCAGAAAAAGAATGAACCCAAATCAGACTTGGTAGGATAATATATAAAAAAATGTAACTCAAAATTAGCATTTTACTTTATAACTATTATTGGAGGTTGAGGAAACATTTCAACTTAAATGCAGTGTTAACCAAATTTGCCTGAAAAGTCTATTGCATGCATGTATAAACATATTAATGAACACACGCTCCACTTCTCATATATATATATAGTGTGACAATCAGAAGTAAAGATCCAGAAAATAGAAGTTTAAAAATTAAGATAACTGGAGACTTTACGGTGGAAGCAATAAGAAAGCAATTTATTGTTTAAATACTTTTGTTAAATTTTATCTAATTTTAGTTCTTATTGAACAGATACATATATATTTTTTTAAAAGAACCTTAAAAAAGAACTCAGTTCTCAATTATGGGTTTTATCCCATCAGCGTCCCATAGTAAAAAAAAATATGCTGTGGTGTATTAACAAATGGGCAACTTCATTTTAATTGGCTTTAATTACAAAATTTCCATTTGACCAAGTTTATTAAGAAAACTGCTTTAAAAATAGTCAATCTGCAGATATTTAAAAGTATGTGACAAAAAGAAAGGAATAGCATTTAAAGTTTCTTAAACATGTTAAAAATTTAGACAGATGCCATAACTTTCCTATTCTCTGTAATTATCTATGCTTAGCCACCTAATTAACTTTGAAGAAATAAATTATATCCCAAGGGCTCATGAGAATTCTTTATGTGAATCATTTGAATAAAAATTTTTGAAAAGCGTAGCAAACATCTTCAAGTACAAATATTCAGACCATCAGTATAGATTAAAGAGGAAAAATCAGTTTAATCATAATGATTGAAGCTCTGAATCTGCTCCTCTGTAAAACGAGGCTATTGTATTAGACCATCTCATATATTCTCCTCTGGCAACACAGTCCTTCAATTTATTCAGAGTAAACATCAATGACTACTTGGGGTGCGCTTGTTAGAGTGTCTTGTACCCAAGTTGTTCCTGCCCTTAAGAGTCATACTTGTCCCTTTTACTGAGCTTCTTTGCTGGATATAGAGGGTCAATTAGACCAGTTGTTGAACTTACAAGTTATTTCCACAAGTATTGTCTAAACCCGCTGCCCAGTATTATCCACATGTGACAACTCTGCCATCTGAATGGAGATGTGGCACAGTGTAAAAAAAAACTAAGATATCAAAGACTAACTATATCAATAAACAAACAAGACCACCGAAAATTAAAATACTGCAATAATTTTTAATATGCTGGATTATGTTATATATTTAAGAGCTAATAACTTTGCCTTTTTACTCTTAAAAATTAGACTACAGAAAAATATAAATTACTACTGTGGCTCATGTTATATTTCTATTGGCCTAAGCTATGGTCCTCCTCCACAGATTACCATGGGCTCAATTCATGGTCCTAATAACAAAGCAAAGCAGCCAACAATCTCTCACAGCATTTTTATAGTGCTTCTCCTCTTTTCAATGTTCCTGCGACTATCAAATTCTTTACTGTAAGAGTAATATTTACTAATTATTTGACTCTTTTGCATAGGAAAGGACTGATGATTCGATTCAGTGTATCTAATATTTTTGAAATTTACAATGTCACAGAGAGAAATATCAGGCATTCATATTTCCTAGTGACTAAGATACAGAAATGCCTTCAAGCTTCCCAAGCCTCCTCCTTACAGATTTTTATCTTCCTCCCTCAGTATCTTAAAGTAGTATCCCAAAGTAGAATGTCCTTTGTGTTGCCCATCTGTAGTTATTGCTACTGAACTCACAGTCTCCTTAACTCATAATAATCACATGAGTGCCTATGCAGGGAATCATGAAAGTGAAGTAGACATTTTTTCCCCTAATTTCTAGCTCACCCGCTCGAGCAAATCGATGAACAATGGAAAACAAGTGAAGTGAATTTCTGGTTACATACAGAAATTAAGACTCGTTTTTAAAAAGAATGCAATCTTTCAGAAATGGGGGGTCAAGCAAGGAGGAAAACCATACATACACAAAAATATATATGTATATATATATGTGTGTATATATATATATATATACACACACACATATATAATCTTTCTTCTCTAGTTTCTTGACAGTCTTTCCCTAAAGAAATCTGATTTTGCCAAGAGACCTATTTTTATATTTAAAGCCCATTAATAACACAGCTTATACCAGTAACAAAGAAGAAAAAATTCAAAATACCAACAATGAAGCAATTATATTTAAGACTAATATAAACATATATGCATTTTATAAAAGTAAATAGTTTAGAATAGCTTAGCAAAAAATACAATCAAGGACATATTCTTTTATGTATAAGAAACTATACATACATTCATTTTGTTTGAGTTCTGTTTTAGTTTAATCTTATTAATTACTTAAGGTGGTCTTGTTTCAAAATGGGTTTTCTAATTACTTAATTGACATGATATCTTAAAACAAAACATTTTGAAGTAGAAAGGCACTTCAGGCATTAGTTTTATGCCCTTGCTTAATAGATAACGTGGTACAATGTCACAAAGCTACAAAGCGCTAGAAGCCAAGACTGAACATATATATGCACTGATCCCTAGTTAACTTGTTCCATTATTAACATCTTCCCTTAGTCCTTTGTTAAATCTTATCTGGTCAAGGAACAAAAGAACACTTACAGTAGTAAGACCTACCCAACTATGAGTCTCAGCATTAATATTCTGTTCTATTTACTTGGAAGGATGGAGAAAACAGATGAATGGAGTTGATAAAATTACTGAACTAATTAAATCCCCTAAATTGTTGGTAGATCCCAGAGGTTTACGTGACTTCTGGAATAGTGCTGAAGCTGCTACTTTCTTTAGCTAATCAAAACAGAAAGTAATTATTTTATTTGTAAGTACTCACAATTCTAAAGAATGTATCACAGTGGAATATAAGATTATGGCTTATACAACCAATTTGGAAATAACAGAAATATAGATATAACACTAAGACATCACTGTAGTGGAACTATTCCTGGTAGGAGTTTATTTTGCCAATATTAGAAGAAAATAAAATATCAAATATATATTATTATAATTACCTGCTTCTCATATCTATCTTCAACAGAAAACTAGAAGATTATACTAATTTTGCTGAATTTATTCTTCTTAAAAGAGCAAATATGATTTTGTATATTCTGGGTAATGGCCTGGGTTCTAAGAGATGTCTATAATTAGTAGCTACAGTACCCTTAAAAAATTCAACAAAAAGAAGAAGCAAACAAAATCTGTCCAATGACCATAGAGGATTCAGTTATACATACCACAACTTACTCCTCGGTCAGGGAGATGCAGTAGATAAGCTGAAGAAGGACAACCTCATTAGGAAGATTCAAAATAAAATTAAATCAACCCTGCTACCACTTTAAACTTTCACCAATATTAACAATTAGGCAACAGTGATTTAAACAAGATACATAATAGATGAAAAGGTTGCAAAAAGCAAATTTCATTTTACTAGAGTATTTTTGTGCGCTCCTTGGTAACTCAAAAAAAGCATGGTGCCAGTCTTTTCAATTGTGACAACACATGATCTGTTTTCAGTTTCAAATGAAAAACCAAGAAAATGTAATGAACAGATTAAAAACAGGCCATGCTGGATTTCAAAGATAACCAAAGATGAGTATGACCCATGGGATTTGTAACAAAAGTACATAAATACATTTTCCCCTAATTATTAATCTGCTTACAACAGGGACTGTCAAAAACAAGCAAAGACAATTTTTTCTCCTTTACCTAAGACAAGAGCATTCCCCAGAGTTGCATCAAGAAATAAGTGTTCTTTGGTTTATGATGATTTCATGAGAAATTTCACGGTTTCATTTAGTCATTTAAGAAAAAAGGCTATTACTAGTGGATCACAATATCACCTATATGCCCCTATAAGAAAGTTTACTTCATTTTAATGCTTTGATGAGATCCTTAATATGTTCACATACCCAAATAACTTGTTACTAATACTTCATAAGGAATATTATTTTATTACTATAATCACAAAGTCATAATTTCTGTACAGGAATGTATAAGTGAACATTAATCAATGCACTGATAATTCACTTCATAAAGAGGAAAAACACACTAAGACGTATTGTAAAGAAAAAATATTGTAAAATTTTCTGGCCTTGCAGTGCACTTTTTAGTGCAAATATTTTAAGACACAATAGTGTTCGATTCAGCAAAGTATTGCGGAATGTCATGCCACAGTCCACTTAGTTCAAGAGGGTCAGGACATGCAGCTTGTAATAAAATGTCAGAGCATATATATATAAAAAACCACATGTAATTCACAAAATATATAGTGGTTTATTTAGATGATTTTAAATGATTTCACTGTAGAGTTCAGCATACTGGAACAAACATCCAAGATCTTCTGAATGAGATTATCTTCTTGCTAGGCAATCGCTTTGGCTTCAGGTAGGAATGCCTCCCAGTATTTTATGAGCTACAGATAATAAAAATAAAACACATTTTCATTATTCTTTGTCACATGACTATACTTAATATTAAAAACAAAATCTATAAGGATAACTGACCATGATTAAAATCTCAAGTCTGGATCTTCTAAGGATCATTTTAATTCCTTATCTAAAATTCAACAGTATGTAAATCATTAAATGTCTAACTAATTTTTCAGTCTAAAACCCCCAAAGAGATCTTTTACTTCCACAAATGTTTATACAGAAACAAGTTGCTAGTATAATTTTTTGTGATTACCTAAAAAGTACAGTAGGTTTATCCAACATAAAGTAATAATACATACTTAAGAGGATAATTGTATTTTGTTATTGCTAGCCAAAAATAATGATAAAAAGCAAAAGGAGAAGGAAAAGAAAATATTGGCCAAGAAAGGTAAAAGAGACCCAAAAGAATCAGCTGCTAATCTTTCCTAGATTCCATCCAGAGAACAGATTAATGTATGAACTAAAGTTATATCTGAAAAAATTTCTTTATAAACACTTACATAACCTGTTTTCATATTTTAAAACTCTGCCTTCATGGTGGAGACAGTACAGGGGTTAAGTCACTTGCTGTGAACTTACCCAACCATTGTTCAACCTCCAACATTATATTTGATCTGCTATGTACCACCAGGAGTGATCTCTGAGCACAGAGCCAGGAGTAGGCTCTGTTGAAATACCAAGTGTGGCACAAACACACCCTGACCAGAAAAATATCTGAACTTCATGACTAATTATTTAAAAATGAAATGTAACCTAACCCAAAACATAATTATTTTAGTCTATGTTAATAAGTATCTATATGGAGGAAGAAATACTTGTACTTGTACTCAAGACATTAATTTGGTTACTCAAATTTGTATTAATATATATACATATATATTATATATGTATAATATATATGTATATTATATATACATATATAATATATATGTATATATGTATTATATATGGGGAGAAACTATTACTATTACTAAACTGTTACTATTTTATTGCATGTTCTTATTGTGTAGCACTCATTAAAAACCTAATGCCACTTGTGATAATCACCACTTTGATTTTGTTTGATTTTTTGTTTTATGATGATGTGATAATCATCATAAAGCAAAAAATCAAAACAATGTGGGATGCTGGGGTAAGTGGTACCTCAAGAACCACATCTGTGATTCTTGTCAAAGGGGGTAGAGAGTCAAGACAATCATTTATAAATGCTTCACAAATTTGTTTTTAGCTGAGTTTTTTTCTAAGTTCTGTTATGGAAGAGAAATTACCATACTATAAGAATTTACAGGCTGGAGCGATAGTCCAGCAGGGAGGATGTTCGCTTTGCACGTGGCTGACCCAGGTTTGATCCCCGACATCCCCATATGGTCCCCATGCACCATCAGAAGTAATTCCTGAATGCAGCACCAGGAGTAACCCCTGGGTGTGGCCCAAAAAAGGAAAAAAAAAAGAATTTACTAAAACTGCTTTGAGCTAAAGGTGAAGAAATCTGATAGAGAAGGGGAAGAGTTGCAGAGAATGTTTCTCATACAGTAAAACTGCTGAAGCACCCTATTAACCTGCTGTTTAGGACTTAAGGCAAAGAGACCCAAAGATTCCAATTACTACAATTACATTGCTTCTGTTTTGCCATGACTGGTATTTTTCTATTTCAATGTTTTTGGTTGTTGTTTTTCTTTTGGGTCACACCCAGTGATGCTCAAGGGTTACTCCTGGCTCTGCACTCAAAAATTACTCCTGGCAGTGCTCAGGGGACTATATGGAATGCAAGGGACAGAACCCAGGTTGGTCACATGCAAGACAAATGGCAAATGTCCTATCTGCTGTGGTATCACTCTGGTCCCCTATTTCATTTCTTATTCTTCTTTAAGTTAAAAACTCCTCTCCAAAAACAAGTTTACAGTTTGTAATGCATTAAAGAAAGCAATCTTACCTGCTGTTGTGTCTGTACTAATGACTCTAAGTACTTGATAATGACAGTTTTAAAATCTTTCACTCGTTCCTTCTGTTAAATTGAGTACAATATGGGGGGAGGGGGGAAAAAAAGCCCATTAGTGCAAAACTAGATTTTACAGTATCAGCACAATGTGACCTTGTTCTTTAAAAAAACACATGAAACTGTTACACTTGCCTCGAATCTTCCCACTTCCTTTCGAATTGTTTTAGAGATTTGTTCAAAATCTCTTTCTCCTTGTTGTACTTTCGCTTCCCACTAATAAAACAGAAAGGCACAAATGTTTTATTCTTCTTCAGAAAAATTAAAGTAGTAGTCATGATGCCAAATTTAATTCAGTGTCATGCTTCAAAACCCTGAGAAAGTTCAACACTGGCAAAGTCCAACATAGTATCATTCAAATGTATAAAATGTTCTTGTGGTAGTAAGGTTCTGGAGTATTGACTATCTGAAACTGTACTGTGATCAATTTGTAAACCACAGTGTTTTTAATAGTTCTAAAAAATAATGAAAGAATTGTCTTGTGATATTCATATTAACTTAATTTTCATTAAAATTTCACTTTAGATTTATGCAAAATTATAATATTATATTAATGAATGACAACCTCCATGGTTTAATTAAATATCAGTAAGGTAGAAGAAAATATTTCAAGTATAAAATTCACTACCAAATAATCCAGCAATTTTAAGAGTGGAATTTTCTCATTCCTCTCATGTCATCAAACTGTATCAACATCAACAACACTATTCAGCTAACTGCATAAATTTATTTCATCATAATTTATGTGACCATGAAAATACTTTAAATAAAGAATATTATATGACAAATTTTAAAAACCACTCTTGTAATGGTAAAATGTCCAGATTAAAGAAAAAAACACACAGAAGTATAGCTTAATGAAGACCTATGCATTAACATCAATTTAGTACAGAAACAACTAAACATCATGATTAGTGACCAATGGAATAGCTAAAATAAAAGACAAACAATGAAATGGTATTTTTCCACTATGTAACCCGAACAGTAGTACATACTCTGGAAAGAGCAGGTACATTTACTTTTAGTAATATAAAGGTTGTCCTACCTCTTCAATTTCCTTAGTGAAGCATGACAAAAAAAAGTAAAATTATAATAAACGTATACAAATTTATTAAAATACCATATATAATGCATATATATGGGGGAAAATGTCTCTGGACAGGTAAATGAGGAACAAATCTATCTCTCAAGCTATTTTCAGACATAGTGCAAACACCTGAAATCAAATAAACCATCTCAAGAGAAATGTGTACTGATTAAAGTCAGTCAATACAAGTGTTTTCCTTGTATCTTCTTTCCGTGTTTTTGTTTTTTGGGGGCCCACCCAGCAGTGTTCAGGACTTACTTCTGGCATTGCACTTAGGGATCACTCCTGGTAGGATCTAGGGGACCATAAGGGGTGCCAGATCCTAAACGCAGGCTGGTTGTGTACAAGCAAACACCTTATCCACGGTACTAGCTCTCCAGTGCTATGTCTGCCTCTATCTGTTCAATAATCATTAAAATAATCACTGAAGTTATAAAGAGCTCTGAAATTTTCAGTGACAATAAAAACATTAAACTAATTCTAATACAGCTTGTAAAACCACGGAAAAACCGCTAAATACTGAATGGTTCAGAAAATAATTTATGAAAACATGCATTATGGATGACTCATGGAAAATATGAATAAAGAGAAAAGCTTTTTATATTAATCACCTCTCTTATTTCATTTTTAGCTTGTTGAATTTTATCTGGTTTGTTAGCAACCATCATCTTTGCCTCAGTTTCACGCTTTTTTGAGCAAAGTACTTTGAGCATCTTCCCATTTCTGCCAGCACTTCATTCGATGATCAAATACACCCTATAAGTAATAAAAAGTCATTAATCAAGGTTTCATTGTGAAATACTTCCATAATGACAAGCGCTATAATGGTGAAACTAAAACTTGTTATTTTACCATAATCTAATTTAATAAAGAAAATAAACATACTGAAAACATATATAACATCAAATAAAATAAACTTCCATAATTATTTGTTCAAGCATACAATAGAACCTGACTGAATGAAATAATACAAGAGCTCAGAAACAAGAAAACACACAAAATCCATCTTATTATATGGTACTAAATGTGGCTAAGAAACAGTGCACTGAATAATTAGCTGAAAAATACTGGTATCATATCTACATTGAAAGTTTACTTTTACTACTAAATATCCAAACAAGTGGTGGAAACATGACACCAAAAGAAAAATACGGGGAAAAATTCATAACACAACAGGAAAAGGTGAAAATAAGAATGACCTGCAAGAAATTATCCATAACAAACAAAATAAAAATAAAGCAGAGTAGACATAAGGTTTAACAAAAGGGGAGGTGGCAGGTAGGGGGGAAGAAGAAGAGAAGTACACAGATGAAAATAACATGTATTTCTAGTCAGAAGAACAATATAGACCAAAAAATATAAATAACAAGTCCATCAAGTCTACACTTCTTTCAAAAGGTCTGGCAAGCAGGGGCAAATCAATATGGCTAGATGGACGGATCTAGAGTATCATGCTGAGCAAAGTTAGTCAGGAGAGGGGCAGACACAGCATGATCTCTGTCACGTGAGGGATATAAAGAAACATAGCAGGGAAATAAATGTCCAAAAAGCAACAGAAACTCAGCTCAGGTCTTTAGCGGAAGCTTTCCGCAGAGGAAATGGGGGGGGTGGCAGGGGACTGGATGGCACTGGCGGAGACAATGGAACAACGGTGGAGGGAAGCAAACACTCTGGTGGGGGCTGGTTATAAGGCACAGTGCCCACTTCAAAAGAATGAATGTACAGAGGGCCAGAAAGATAACAGCGTTAAGGTGCTGCGCCCACTGAATGAATGTACAAGGGCCAGATAACAGCGTTAGTGCTGCCGATGCAACAGACCCAAGTTCAAATCCCAGGGCCATAAATGAGTATCAAGGAGTGATCCTTGGGCACAGAGCCGGATGCAAACTGAAAGAGTACCACTTGGTGCAAGCCAAAAAGAAGAAGAATGGAAGTAAGTGAAAAGACATATAGAACAAAAACTAATTTAGAAATCTAATTTCTTAATACTGCAGAATTGGAGGAAACTAAACAAGAATCCTCTTTTATTGAACAATTACAACCCCCTGGCCATGGATTACAGAACTTGGTTACCAAGCAGTGGGGAGGGCGAGTTGGGGTGGGATCACATGAAGAAATGAACTAAAGACGAAAAATGAGGACTGTGAGGGGTCACGGGTGTATTAACTCTGTATCCATGTTACCTAAACAATAACAAAATAACTTCTATAAAGATATAAATTACAACAGAAAAACTTTTTCAAGGGGTGAAGCGAGCCAGGGGCAGGGAGAGGGCTAGCACTGCACCATCGCCAACATGGCAGGGCCCCCAAGCTCTGCACGGTACAGGCCTGCAGGACCCCAGTCCCGGAGCCCTGGACTGAACTGCAAGCCTGGCTGGCCCAAGTACTGCTAGTGGCCCCCCAGAGCCACTAGCCACTAGCCACCAAATGGCCACCACTACCCACCAAAATCTCTTTTTTCAGCTTGAAACTAATAATCCTTAATAAACTGAATCACATAATCAGCTATTTCAATTTATTCTAAATAAAGAACTTGTGGTTCAAGAGACAATAAACAAAATCCTAGAAGAACAATGAATAAAGACAACACTTATGTTCCTATTAGGATCTGCTGAAGATAACCAAAAAAAAAGGGAAATAGCGTACTTTTTTAAACACAGGCTTCAGGGCCGGAGCGATAGTCCAGCAGGTAGGGCTTTTGCCTTACACGCGGCCAGCCTGTGCCGGCCCGGTTCGATCCCGGCATCCCATATGGTCCCCGAGCACAGCCAGGGAGTAACCCCTGAGCATTGCCGGGTGTGACCCAAAAAACAAAAACAAACAAAAAAAAAAAGTTAAACACAGGCTTCAGAACAAATCGGGTTTCTATATGCTAGTTTTGTCTCTCTGATCAGTTTTGGCTAAATTCATAATTCTTTTAATTTCCATAATCTGTAGCTCTCCCATATAGAAAAAAAAGGGAGACTGGAAAGAGCTCACTGGAATGAACATATACTTGTACACAAAAGCCCTGTAGCACTGCATGCCCTCTGAGCACCACTAGGAGTAACCCCCAAACACTGCCAAGTGAGACTCAAAAACCAAAAATTCTGAAATAGGGTGAAAAGGGGAAGAGCTACCTGTGGACTGGAAATGTGTGAAAAGTATACAGAACACTGACTTCCCTTTATGGAAGCTTAATCATTCATAGATACTATTATTGACTACTTAAAACTAACACTCACATATGTAATTGAGTAGTCTAGATTTCTACTAAAAGCATAAATAATATAACTTGATGTGGAAAAACTAATACTAATTGTAGTGTATTCATAACAACACATATTTCAACTCTGTGGACTATATAAAAATTCCAATCACCCAAAAGCCAAATATATTTTTCATAAAATATATTCTTAAATTTAATCACATTTTAAATAAATAGGACAGCAGAATTACTGGAAAAGCTGGTAGGCACTCTATTTGATCACTTAAAAATGTACCAATACAGGGGGCTGGAGCGATAGTCCAGCGGTTAGGGCGTTTGCCTTCATGCGGCTGGCCTGTGCCGGCCTGGGTTCGATCCCTGGCATCCCACATGGTCCCCCAAGCACCGCCAGGAGTAATTCCTGAGTGCAGAGCTAGGAGTATCCCCTGAGCATCGCCGGATGTGACCCAAAAAGCAAAAAAAAAAAAAAAGTACCAATACAGAGTCACGACTAAACAAATGATTTTCAATTTTAATTATGCAAGCTCATTTTTCTCCTTTTCCTAACTTAATTTAAACACCATAATTTCTGAAGTTGTTTATAACAGTTGTTTTAGGAATTCAATGTTCTAACACCAATCCCATCACCAGTGTGATCTCTCCACCACTGTCTCCAATTCCCCAACACCTCCCTCTATGCCCCTTAGCAGGCACAAACTAATTTATTTTGTATTGCTTATTACAATAATATGGCCAAAAGGATTATTTAAAATAAACCCTCAGAAAAAAAGGGTGAAAATTGTTGTATCTCACAAAGGTCTATTAAAGTCCCTGTCAGGATCTACTGAGCTGTCTGCTGCTAGCTGAGCCTCCAGTGCTACTGTTTTCACTTACTGAGCTTTCCCATCTAATTTTCTGTGCTCCTACTGGGCTGTCAATATAGTGGAATTTGAAGGTGTCGCCAGGCCGCATATGCAACACTCCCTTTAGGAGGTGCAGAACTGGGACAATTCCTTGGGTTTACAACTGAGATTATTCATCAAACGATGAAGCTGGGCCTTTTATATGCTGGACGTTGTGGGGTGTGGGTGCAGCTGCTGGGGCACTGGCAGGGCAGTCACTTGCCCACTCCCACCCCAGAGTGCCCAGAATTTTCAGGCTCAAGACAGGTACACCTGGGAGTTTGTAGTTTGTGCCTGGCATCTCTTCTAAGACCAGTAGTGAAGCTGGGAGCTGGGTGGCTGTAGGGGTGTGGCTCTACAGGGAGGTGGGGAGGTCAGGGGGTGCTGGGGGCTGAGGCTGTCCACCAGCACTCTGAAAAGGCCCCAGTGTTTTCAGTTGGAAGATCAGTGTACTTGGGAGTCTCACTGGCTTGGTGTCTCTTCCAAGATTAGTTGTGAAGCTGTAAGCTACTTAAACTCTTTTCAGCAGTATATCAAATCTAATTTAATTTTTATCTCGTAATATTCATAGTCATTTTTACTGTGCCACTAATATAGGAGCTACAGGAGCTGAAAGACAGCACAGCAGGTAAGGCGTTTGCCTTGCATGTGGCCGACCCAGTTTCAATCCCCAGCATCCCGTATGGTCCCGAGCACTGGCAGGAGTAATTCCTGAGTGGAGAGCCAGGAGTAACCCTGAGCATTGCCAAGTGTGGCAAAAAGAAAAAAAAAACCTAATGCAGGAGCTACAGAAAAAAAAAATAAAAACTACTAAAGTCACACTACTTCAGAAAAACATTTTAATTCCATAAGAATTAACATAATACTTATTTTCCTATACTTGTAACCCACTGCACTTTCAACCTCAGTTTGATCCTGAGCACTGCATATGATATGGTCCCCTGACCTTCCAGGAGTGCTCCCTGAGCACCACAGATTGTAGTCCCCAAACATAAAACAAGTGAAAAATAAAGACCATAAAAGCTACCTATAATCCTGAGCAAAAAAAAAAAAAAAGGGGGACCGGCTGGAGCAATAGCACAGCGGGTAGGGCGTTTGCCTTGCACGCAGCCGACCCAGGTTCGATCCCCAGCATCTCATATGGTCCCCAAGCACTTCCAGGGAGTAATTCCTGAGTGAAAAGCCAGGAGTAACTCCTGAGCATTGCTGGGTGTGATCCGAAAAGCGATAGATAGACAGATGATAGATAGATAGATAGATAGATAGATAGATAGATAGATAGATAGATAGATAGATAGATAGATAGATAGATAGATAGATAGATAGATAGATAGATAGATAGATAGATAGATAGATAGATAGATAGATAGAGATAGATAGATAAATGGATAGATAGACAAGTAAGTAAATAAATAAATAAAGCTACCTATAATCCTGTTATTTATAATTTTTCAATTCCTTCATATAGTAGACTTAGGCTGAGTTTAACAGATAGTCAATCTAAAGTAACTTATCTCAAAGCATAATTTGACTATACCTCCATCTTAAATCTGTTTTAGCCAATGAGTCATTTTCCAAAGTGTGTTCCATATATGTATAAATATATTAAGTGGAAAAGAATTCTTGTTCATATGAATTTGATAGCTCCCAAATTTAACAAAGTTAAAAGCCTTGTTTCATTTTTAAATTCCAAGACAATTCTAAGCTTTGTCTCAGATAGTTATGAGATGACTGTGGTACATCTTTTGGTAGAAAATATAACTGTGACTATATATTTATATAATATAAATACATATTAAGAAGATTCAGGCAAGTGAGTAAAGGTGTCATTTGAGCTTTACACTACCCATTCATTCATACACTACACATTCATTATTGCACTATCACATCATCCTTGCCAGATTAGCTCTCCTTAGCTATACTATAATAAACACTGTTCTGCTTGCCTTTTTGGACCCACAGGGTTTGGGGACTGTAAACAGTTACTTGCAACATCTCTCATGCTAGTGGAAATTTTGGAGTAAGGTGCAAGAAAATGGGTGACAGAAACCACTATATAGATTTCTGTAAACTATACCTTGCCAACATATAGTCAATTACATGCCAATTACTGTCAACTATATCAACATCTTTAAAATAACTAGAAAATAAATTAACTACCAGGAATACAAAAAGAAATACCTAAAAGCAAATACAAGCAAAATTGGTTATTTCACAAACCCATTAAGCAAGCACCAATCTGCTATGCTAAGATTCCTATGGCAGTAACTGTCACTGTTAGAGAACAGATTCGTTAATATGCAATCTATCAATGCTTGGACTGTAGATTGAAACTAATTTGATTATAGATCTTAGCTGGACAAATGGTGCAAAAGGAGACAAGGAAGATCTCATTAGCTTTCTAGATTTTTTAATTCAAGGTAAAATGTTAATAATTTCCAGTTGCCCCAATTCATGATAACTAATATTCCTTACAAAACTTCAAAGGTAACATAAAATTTTAAGGTATCTTTTGAAACATGAAAGTCAATAAAAATAACTCAATTCAGTGTAACTGAATATTGAAAGATACCTGTATATGCGCAATTTTCATTAGAACAAAGGATTACTTTTCAAAAATGCCCATTTTTAAACATTACCAGTGAGTGACACGACTTATTATTTAAACTTGTTTTATTTCATCTATAAACATATAGTGACTATATAGTTTAGCATATACACAGAATGTTTGCTTATAATCAAATTCATGCTAAAGCCATCACTAAACATATTTGTTTTACTATCTGTTCTGGCTTTGTCTGCTGTTTATCCCAACTTTACTAATATCAATAGCACAATTGATATGTGAAATAGGCTAATTCAGTTTGTCCTAGAATGGAACAAACAAATGCTGGTAGTGCAAGTTTATGTAAATACACACTGGTTTCATTCCTTTGGCATTCCACAGACCTCTTGAAGCACTAGTTCTAACTATCATACGGAAAAATATATTAAGCTATGAATAACCATCTTTAAGCCATCTTAAACATGTGCTAGAATGGTGGTATAGTTAACTACACCTAAATACACGCTTACAAGAAAGTCAAATCCTTCTTTTTAAAAAGTACCACAAAGTGAGAAAAATAGAGAAGAGATTGCAAAATAAAGCTTACTTTCACAGCAGCAATAAGACGAATGTAGTCACTAAGCAGTTCTGAGAACATATGAAAGTCAGCAAAAGCTTGTTCTTGGTGTAACTGGTCTATCTTCTCCTCAACCTCTGCAAGCTGAGACAAAGCTCTAGATAAAGCAGTATGATCCTCAGAATTACCTAACATGGCAGCACTTTTAGCAAAGGCAGCTGTGTTGGCTGAAAGTTCTGAAATAAAAAAAGAATTCACTTTTAATTTTTAAATAAAACTTTAAAATATGGTACCAATTTTCTTTCTAAATTTTATAAAATTTATAATTCACAAATATTTTAAACACTTAATATATAACAATCATTAAAACACCATAGGCATAACTGTCAACTTTTCAGAGCTTACTAAAAATTCTGGAAGCACTGCCTATGATGGCCCAGGAAATATGCTGTGTTTAATGTTGATTTCATTGAATAATCTGTCTATCCTTTCTCCCTCAAAATGCTCAGTCTATACTATTCCTAAAAAAAGATATATTATAAGAAATGCATTCTGGAATTACTCAGAATTGAGTTATACCACAGTTTTTGACCTTTAAATTCATAATTGTCTTTGAAAATGTTTCTAATTTTTAATGAGATTATTTAGATAACAGAAAAGCAATGTAAAATTATACAATTATACATACAATTCACATAAATTCTATTTTTTTTTTGGTTTGTAACCATGCTTAGAGAAAGAACTTCTGGGTATTTCTAAATATCACTGTTTTAGATACTGCAAATAAAAATAACTAGATGTTTATAGGTTGGACTTTATCAATGACTAATTATTACACCATCTAGAAACTGCTGTTGCTCTGTACTACATAATGCTCTTACAAAGAACCAAACTGTTCCCAAAGAGATGCAATACAAATGACAAAAGCTGCTATAAAGTAATTTTAATAACAAATGTATATCATTTCTGTTGCATTATCTATTCAATTATCTTACTGAAATGTAATGTGCACAACAGCACACACTAAATGACTTGTTTTAGAAAGCTGATATTAAAAAGTCTAGTAGTCTTCATAAATGAAACTACCCCATAAAATCTAAAGACCGAAAAAATATTACAACTCATTTTTTCTAAGAATTTTTACTGAAATGTCCCCAGGCTTTTAAATACTGTGACTAAAAAGGAAAAAAAATCAGAGTTGGAAAAAAACCCCAGAGTTTAGATATAGGAGTACAAAGCAAAAGTTTTAAAGAAATTTTGAAACATCAGTTTGGAATACTATATTTTTTAATTTTAATCAGCTACCAATAAGATATCCACATTCATTCATTAGTATATATTTTCAATAAAGATTTAGTAAAAAAAAAAAATTAACAATATACCTTACATCTAAGCTGAAAATTAATGAAAATATTGAATAACAAAGTTGACGTAGAAACTATTTTCTCTTTATTACAGTCTTCTACAATAACTTCAGAGTACTTGTTTCTAATAAAATTTAAACCAAATATCTGAACACAAAGTGATAAGCACATAAATAACAAAGCAAACAAACCTTTTCTATGACAGACCAACGCTTCGACACTAGCATGAAGTTTCCTAAGTTGCTGATCCAGATTTTCAAATTGCTGCTGCTTTTCTTCAAACCACTAAGAAAAAAAAAGGTGAAAAATGGAGTTAATTTAGCCAGAACAAACCCCTGCAAATCAGGTTACCAATAGAAAGCTACATTCTCTGTTTTAAAGCAACAAATTAACCATGGATAACCATGGAGGGTCAACTGATGTAGCTGAGAACTAAACTCAATAAGCAAATTAATATCCTATTTTCTACTTGTACAGCTTTAAAATGCAATTGTTGGGCTCATTAATTCATCTCATTATTCAAGTCGAAAAAATCCGCTCTTACTGCATCCGATTCATTCATCTTGATTGTCATTTTGTTGACAGCGTCGGCAGCCTTGTTCACCATCCTCAATATTCCTGCTCCACTCAGAGCCTGTGTATTAACTGCTCTAGGCAGCTGGAATTGAATGACAAATAAGGGCAAACAAACCGGTTAAAAGCCTAGAGGTTTAAGTGGGCACAAAAGGGAATGCCCTCCCCAACAAAAAAGAAGAGAGAAACAAAAAGGAGAGTGTTATTTTCTTCACTCTCACACATTTCAACAGTGAGATGTAATTTCTCAAATACACTACTCCTACATTCTCAAAGGAAAACTTGAAAAATAGAGTTTCCATTTGCTTTTCTTCTGCATGTTTACATTTAGATGGAACTACACCCCGTTTGTCAAAATATATTAAGCAATTGCCAAGCACCTTAACACTACCTACCTGTTTGCTAGCAGAAATAAACAGCTTATAAGGGAAGAAGAAAATCTTGAAGAAAAATCTTACATGCAGGATCTGTGATTCTGAATTATTTTTCTCCAATTATAGGCTTCCAAGGAAATGTCTTTAATTTCCAAATAACAAAAAGGAGAGCACTAAACTGCTAAAGTGATCAACTCAGTATTAAGAGTAGCACAGCTGAGCAACTGAAGAGGTGGCTCAGTGGTAGAGCACGTTTCACATGCACAAGGCCCTGGATTCAATCCCCAGCACTCAATGAAACCAAAGCAGAGGTATGTTAATAATTTGAGCTTTCAAGTCACATGACGTTATTTGAAGATCTTTTGGATCAGAATGCAAGAAACACCACATCCAATTATCTATAAAATAAAGTCTAAATAAATCAACAAGGCTAAGGAACAACTTGGGATATCAGAATTAAGATTTTTTATAAGCCATTCTTTTAAATCTAGTTTCAAATTTTCTGATGATCCAATGATGATTAATACAAAGAATATGCACTGCAGGTAGTCAAGTAATTAAGGTTTGGTAAAGCACTAACAATTGCATTAGCCCACCTATTAATTCATTTAATGAACATCTATTCTTAAATATTCTGCAAGCATGAGAACTTTTATATAACAAAAACTTTAAATAGAAATAATAAATAATACCTCTGGGGGCCGGAGAGATAGCATAGCGGGTCGGGTCGGCCTTGCACGTGGCCGACCCATGTTCAATCCCGGCATCCCATATGGTCCCCCTGAGCACCGCCAGGAGTAAATCCTGAGTGCAGAGCCAGGAGTAACCCCTGAACATTACAGCGTGTGACCCAAAAAGCAAGAAATAATACCTCTGAACTTTCCAAGAACTGTCTTAAATCAGGATCCTGGAGCAGAGTTGGATGCTTTACTGTTCTTTGAAGATACCTAAATTTAAGAAAAAAATTGCTTCTTCATTAATCATTTAAAACATTTTAACAAAAAATTAAAAAATAAAAACTAGGTGACAAGATACATGCAGTCAACCTTCACTGAAAAACCTACGACAGCCATATCTTCCTGATAGAAACACCAAATGGGTTGGCAACATGCAAGGTCTTATGTGCAAAGAACACATATGCAATCTAAAGGTAATGATGTTCAAATAAACAAAATTAGAAAACATGTAAGCTTACATAATTTAAATATTTTGACTGACTTATGCTCCAAAAATTGAACGTTTTTCCCCATTTTCAGCATTGTAAGGATAAAATAAAGAAGCTGGCAGTGAGTGGCGCTGTGGAGAAAGTACAGGGATTAAGAAACTTGCCTTGCATTTGGCCAAACCTGGTTCAACTTTTACCACCACTTAAGACCCCTTAAACACTAAATGAATTTTGGCAGCGAGATCCCTCCTGCCTCTAGTTCCTTCTCTTTCTAGACTGCCACAATGAAAAGTTTCCAAGCTAATAAAAACACCAAATGTTCTAAAGGAAAGGAGCACATTTTAGCCTTTAAGGATAGGATGAATTCAAATGACAATTAATACTTTCATACATTAAGGGATAACAAATAATGCAAATTTAAAGAGGAAACACGAATGGAATTTTTCATTGTATTTAGTAACACTCTAATTCAGATGAAAATCTGGAGGCGGAGTGATAGCATAGTAGGTAAGGTATTTGTCTTGCACATGGCCAACCCGGGTTCAACCCCCAGCATCCCATATGGTCCCCCTAAGCACCGCCAGAAGTAATTCCTGAGTGCAGAGCCAGGAGTAAGCCCTGAACATTGCAGGTGTGACCCAAAAAAGAAAAAAAAAAACTGATAAATAAGAAGTAGCCAAAATAGTTAATAATATGAAAATGTTAGGTCTAATTTTAAAAGAATCTAAATAATATTGAAGAGGAATTATTTTTATCCAAATATTTTCATCAAATCTTTCCCCATTTACAAGTTGTTTTTTTTTTTTTTTTTTGCTTTTTTGGGTCACAAGTTTACAAGTTTTATGTTTTATTTTGATTGCTGGTCTGTCTCTTGCTGAGCAGAGTTACACAAAAACGGTGATTATCAAAGATGATTTTAAAAGTTAAAACAGAATCAAGACTGTTCAAGTGGTTGAGTGTATGTTTTTGCATCCCAGCTCTCCATGGTTTCTCAAGAAGTGTCAGGATCAAATAAGCAACACTCTAGGAGTAGCCTAAGTACTACTAGGTCACTCCAAAGCAAGCAAACAAAAAATAACACAAGTACATTATGAAGTTAGTGGAAGGGAGTAATTTTTCCAATAAAAGCCTTTAAGAGAAACCTGAAATGGGTTGGCAGCATGCAAGGCCTTACTCCCGGACCATCTCTCAGACCCCAAAGTATTAATTTTATTCCCTAAATGCAATAAAGCACAGGAGTCTAAAGTTACCTCTCAAGAGCTGCTCGCCGCTTTTCTACAAATTCAGTGGACGATGAATCTTCTTTACCCACTTTGACCTTGGTCATTCCTTTGGAAAAAAAGATTTATAATGATGCTGTGTTATTGTGAAAGAGTATTTAATAATTATTTCTGCACAATCTAAAATATTCTCATAAGGGGCCGGAGCGATAGCACAGCGGGTAGGGTGTTTACCTGCACACAGCCCTGAGCACCATCAGGTTTGAGAGAGATACACAGACACACACAGACACAGACACAGACACACACACACACACACACACACACACACACACAGCTCATAAGTTTAAAATGTACCTAATGTACCTGCACATCAAAAGGAATAAAGAAATTTAAAATTAGCCAATTAAGGTGCAGTGATCACTCTGGTGGGCAGCAGTTGCAATTTGTGAATTTGAGAATTAGAAAAATGATTCATAAATTTACTAATCATTTTTCCTGTTTCTGATTCTAAGGCATTATTTACTTCTGATATGGCTGAATTTATAACAGTTAAAATGTCTTTCAGAAAATAAAAGGCTGGCCAGCACCTGGTCGTGTATGCTCGCCATGCAGGCGGCGCGCCTGCTGGACTCGGAGCAAGGATTGAGCTTCAATGATCATTCTATTTGCATCAAACTCGAGAGGTTATGGGGAATCAGGAATTATGATGTCACACTAGAACTCACTATTAAATAATCAGATAGAGACATCATACATTATTAGTATCCATAGGACAAAGCCATAAAGTGTCATAGAAGAGAGATTGGCAAATACAGGGTGATAGAAAAGAGATAGGTAAGTAAAATGCGCCTGCAATGGGGGCAGGCAGGGTTTGGGTGGGTGTGTTTGGGAATTGGGTGGTGGGAATTGGCACTGGTGGAGGGATGGATTCTGGAACACTGTATTGTAGAGACCCAATTATGAACATCCTTGTAATTCTATATATCACATGGTATAATAAGGATTGGGGAAGATGAAGGAGAGACGGAGAGAGACAGAGAGAAAGGGAGAGAAGGAAGAAATGCCTGCTCTGGAGCTGGGAGAGGGGACTGTGGGGACATTGGTGGTGGGAATGGGGCACTGGTGAAGGGATATGTGCTGGAACAATATATGACTGAGACCCAATTATGAACATCTTTGTAATGTTGTTCTCATGGTGGTAAAATAAAAAATTAAAAATAAAATAAAGGAAAAAAAGTCTTTCAGAGACATTTAAATTCTTCACTTAAGTTAACCGTCCAATTTGTTACTCATCCTTAGTCATTTCTTTAGAATTTATACACACGGTTTTAGAATACTGCTTCACTTGGTGCAATATTACTATTTGATTTATTTTTCTATAACAGTTTGTTGTTTAGGTTTTGTGGGTTTTTTTTGATATGGGGCCCCAGCAATGCTCAGGCATTACTCCTGGTTCTATACTCAGGAACCACTCCTAGTGGTGCCTGGAGAAGTACATGGGATCGAACCCAGGTTGGTCACACGCAAGGCAAATGCACTACCCACTGTACACTGCTCCAACCCCTCAAACTCTGGAATAAAATGGTAGAGAAATAATTTTAAAACTAATCAAGTTTAAATGTTAGTATTTTATAATAATGATAATAATACTGATTTTTAAAAACTAAAAAGTTTTCTACTTAGGTAAAATATAAATGCAAAAACACCCCTTTTTTTCACTTTTATTGAAAAAGTTATACAAAACTTAGCTGCGAAACAGGGGCCACAGTGATAGAATAGCAGGTAGGGCATTTTTCTTGCACACATTCAACCCAAGTTTGGTCCCCAGCATCCCATAAGGTCCCCCGAACACTTCCGGGGGATAATTCCTGAGTGCAGAGCCAGGAGTAATTTCTGAGCATCGCAAGATGTGATCAAACAAACAAACAAACAAAAAGCAGCAAAAAAAAAAAAGCTAAGAGTACAAGCTCTGAGGAAAGGTGACCTGTATTCAAAGCTCAGTCCCGCAACTTAGTAGTTGTGTAACATGGAAGTTGTATAATTTTGATGAATCCTAATTCCTTTTTTTTATTCAGTAAGGACAATGACAAGTTAGCCTCATAAAATTGTGATTATTAAGAAATATAAATTCAAGCTTGGGGATAGAGCTCAAATGATTATCTACCATTAAGACATAGGAAGTTCAATTCCTGGTCTTACGGAGTTTCCTGAGTACCGAGGGTGTAGCTCTGGTGGCCTCTAGCACCACTGGGCCTAACTAAGAATCACTGCAATGCTGTGTGCAAGCAATGAGTTATATGGTATGCACACCAGGCCAGCCCAAGCAATGACTGGGAGGTCCCTCCCCTCTCATCCTCCAAATGCACATAATATAGCACGGTGCCTTTAACACTCAAATTATCTTGGGAGGGAATCACACCTGGTGGCGCTTAGGGCTTACTCCTGGCTCTGTGCTGAAGGATCACTACTGATGGTGCTTGGGGGGCACTGTACTGGGTGCTTGGGACTGATCCAGGGTCCGCTGTGTGCAAAGCAAGTGCCCTGACTACCGTACCATCCTTCCAGTCCTATGATTATAACATGCCTTACATTTCTATTGGCTGTCCTAGCCATGCATACATATAACAAGAAAATAACTGTTACACCCCTAATAATGTCTGAAGACTGCAACCATATCAGGAAAGGATGATATGCTCTCAGGGATTCAGCTACCCTGTCTACTTTGAATTAACATATAAGCAATTTATTATATATTGCAATGTGTGGAGGAATAAAGATGGAAAAAATATTAGTTTGAAATACAATGTACTTAGGCATGAAAATAAGATTAAAAAACTGTGCTCTTAGGTTACACCCCATGGTGGTAGGTGGGTCTACTACCCCACAGAGCACTCATGGACTATTCCCAGCAGTACACAGTGGGACCACAAAGTGTTGAAAATTAAACCTGAGCTCCAACATGTAAAACATGGAGCTCTCTGCCTGGTCAGAGGGTGGGGGAGGGCATCAATGTTAAGCAATAGACTAGTATACCTGCCTGGCCACCAGCAATAAGAAAAATAAACTTGCTTTTTTCCTCTTTTGGTATATGAAAACTATAACAAGGTCAAGAAAAAATACTTGTAATAACGTATAGTAAAAAATACTATTACACTAAAGTGAGAAATGAGATCATTAACTTGATCAGCAGTTCTCAAAATAATGTCAAAAATATCTGCAAATTTTCTAAGCAGCTCTGGGTTAGGGGTGCATAAAAGTCTAATCTCATAACAACACTAGCATCTTTCTCACTGCATTCTTTCCTCAGAGTTCAGAACTGACTGTGAAGCAGACTACCTTCCATTAAGCCAAAACTGGACAAAACCAGAAAAAACTGGAAACTCAAAAACCATTTTAATAATATTGTCTTACAATACTTATAACAATACTTTTACTTGCGACTAAAATATAATGAGTTGAATATTATTTTAAAGTCAGTTAATCTAGAGAATTTTCTCTTCTCCAGTATGACAGAACCCACATAGGCAAAACTTCTGTAGAATCTCAATATGATGATTATATAATAGGCTCTTCAGGTAGTCCCTACCTAAACTGTCCAACTTAACTTTTTCTTTGTTTTTGGGGCCACCCTTGGCAGTGGTCAGGACTTACTCCTGCTCTACACTCAGTAATTACTCCTGGAGGTGCTCAGGAAACCAAATGGGATGACAGGGATCCAATCCAGATAGCCCGTGTGCAATAAGCACAATACTGCCTATACTATTACTACAGCCTGACTTTTTTAAAAAAAATCGTACTATACCACCGTGGAATATACAATTACAAAGCTGTTCATGATGATTTCAGTCACAGTGTTGCAGCACCCATCCCTCCACCAGTGCACACTGGTGCACCACCAATGTTCCAGATTCCCTTCTCTCTCCCCCAGATGCCTCTATGGCAGGCTCTTTTCCTCTTCTCTCAGCCCAAGACTTGTTAATTAAAACACAGAACAAGCTCATGTTCAAGCCATAAAAGATTGATTAAATTTCTTTAAAGAATAAAGATATTTAAATATAAAACAATAGCTATTCAGAATGACTTATACACAGACAAAAATAACAGTAAATTAAGACTCATGGAAAGGTTGGAAAAACTACAAAATTTTGAGAGCGGGTTGGAATAGCTCAATAAGCGGAGGGCTAGAAAAATATCTCAATAAGAGGAGTGCACAGTTGGTACACAGGAGGCTTAGGCTTAAATCTCAGCACCACACGGTTCCCTACCATTCTAGGGACCCAATAGTGCCAAGGAATCACTCACTCCTGGCAGTGCTCAGAGGACCAATCGCAGCACTGGGAATACAAACTAGGTCAGTTGTATGCAAGACAACTGCCTAAACCTAGGTAGTTATCTCCCCATCCCCTAAAATAAATTTAAGGTGAGTTTAAATTAACTCCCATATGAGGTGAGATTAGATAATACTATTTTGGACAATGTATCTTACAGTGAAATACCTCCCTATCTTAGAAAAATGTGAGTATGTTATGGGTATTAAGTATCCTCTGAGTCACTTGATGACTTGACATCCCGTTATTCGTCGATTTGCTTGAGCGGGCGCCAGTAACGTTTCCATTTTGACCCTATCACATGCCATGGCACAATAATACCATGCTTCAATGACCCTAAAGGGTTAGTATTTTCAATTCCAATCAACAGTATAAACTACATAAATCAAATCCCTTAGATTTTTAGATTAAAATACTAATACCTATACATTCTTAAGCTGATGCACAAAGGAAGGTCTAAATTCAGTATTCTTCAATATAGAAATAAATGATCATGGAGTCCACAAATCTACAGGCAAAACTGAACTTAAAACAGCAACAGAAAAGTTCTCTTTTGTTGATTCATACTTACCTACTATACTCTTCTCTGGAGCTGGTGGCACAATGTAACCAATATGTAAATATTTGCTTGCTAACTTGCTATGCAAACCGAGAAAGTCACTGAATCTTCTTTTAACTGAAAACTCACTCTTACTGAACATGGAAAGAGAAGTCTACAAATAAAGAAGATGTATTTCAAGGTTTGAATACTAAGATAAAGAAGCAATATTTCAAAGTTTGAATGCTAAGGAACTATTTGAAAGTTAACATCATGCATATAATCACATATATATTCACATATCTATTTTGCAAAAAGGATAGATAACTTTCTAGACTAAAATAAAAAAAAAACAGCAAGAAGGAAAAGTAAGTTTCTCTATCCTATCCTTGAACTATCTTTTCTACTTTAATTATATATTCATGCTAATAATTCTCAAATCTTTATCTCAGGCCCAGATCTTCTCTCTGAGTTTTATTCCGTATACTGAAATGTCCAAGGCATACCTCCATTTAAATCTTTCTGCCACCTAAAATTCCGCGCATTTCTCTTTGCTGGATCAGTAAATTTCACGAAAGGACCATTTCAGTACTCAGGTAAAACCTGCCCTGTTTTACCTGAGTACTGAAAGAGTCTAAGCACATAAAATTTATCAAATATAAGTTCACTAAATTAATAAATTTCAACTGATCTATTCTATATCCACCCATGCATTACCTGTTCCCCAGGATTGCTGCAAACGCAAGGATAATAATCGAGAATCTCTTCCTCCTTGCTTCTTATGTTTAAGTTTGATTCTACTTCATATACAACTCAGGAAGCCATTTATTTCACTGACCTGCAGAACCACTTCCCTAGGATTGAACCTTCTCACTGCTAAGTCCTGCTCTAAGAATTGCAATGATCCTATTGAAAATTTTCCCCTTTATACTTTCACCTCCCATTTCACACTGAGGATAGTGATCTTTCAAAAACAAAATTCTAACTGTGCACCACTCTTGTTTGATTCAAATATAATGGCTTGCTATTAAACTTAGAAGGAAAGCTACACCCTTTAACATGTTCACTGTTCCTCATACAGAAAGGTTTGTCACCAAACAATCCAGCGGACACATTTCTTTATATCCTGGAAGACAATTCTCTCTAGAATTCTAACACTCATATATGTCAATCTCTGCCTGAAACAAGCATTTTTCTTCCATTCATTCCATTCTCCTAAGTCACATCTACCTATGACTTTGCTCAGATACCATTTCTCCTGCAAGAAATCATAACTACTTAAGTCTTGACTGTGTCCCTTCAACAAAAATCTCTTCATTCTCTCACAGATTATTGTTTTCACAACTGTCAATACTTATTTAAAATATTTACTGGATGTTAACCTTTTAATAACAAGGGTAATTTATAACTCGTTCATTATCATAATGATGTACTAGACATAATGACTCTATATATTTTGAAAACGAAAAGGCTTACCTTTGTCGTAACTCTATATGCCATGTAGGCATTCATACCATCACCTGTAAGGAAAGTCAAATAATACTATAAAAATCCTCCTTTTGAACCACAAAGATAGCTCAAATAGACTGAATGAATAATGTCTAAGTATCTTTAGCATCCACGATCCTCTGTACACAATTCCTGAGCAGAGCAGTGCCAAGCAATGCCAGGTGTGACCCAACAACTCAATAAATAAGTTATTAAAAATCATACGTCTAACCACATTCTCTAAAAAAAAATCTGACTATATGATATCAACTTGATTGTGGAAGCTACTACATAATGTCTACATATTAATATATACACAATCTATTTCATCACATTGTATATGCTAAAAGCATACAACTTTTATGTGTCAATCAAACCTCAAAAACAAAGGAAAAAGTATCATTTTAATAGTGTAACGATGTATTTAAGGAAAAACAATGCATTAACAATCAAACTACCTAAAAAAAAGGAAGCACAAAACAACTCACCTACTTTCTCTGGATCTGAAACACCAATTTCTATATCAAAAATATCTCCATTTGCTTCTTCTTCAATCTGAAAAAGAATGGTTTGGGGATGTTATAGACTCAATTTATGCTATTATTTTAATAGCAAAAACAGTAATTTTTACCATTTCTTTTTTATTGGAATTACTATAATTTCAAATACTATAAAAGTTTCTCAGAATCCCACCTGTGAAAACCAAGCAGTTTCCTAATATCTAAGTAAATATACACATGTACACATGTTCATAATAAGACAAGAATTCTACTAGTAGAAATAATAGAAAATCCATCCTATGTTCTAACAACTTCTCAGTTGTAGAAAAGGTATTTAATCTTCTGTCTGAATATTGTGAAATTTTTTTGTTCTATGTAACAAACCTATAGATGCAAATTATAAAATGAACTCCTAATTTTCAAAAGTTGTGTGTAGAGGCCAGAGTGAAAGCACAGCGGGTAGGGTGCTTGCCTTGCACACAGCCCACCAGGGTTCGATCCCGGCATCCCCTATGGCCCCCTAAGCACCACTAGTAGTAATTCCTGAACGAAAGGCCAGAAGCAACCCCTGAGCATGGCTGGGTGTACCCCAAAAGCAAAAAAAAAAAAAAAAAAAAAAAGAAAAAAAAAAGCTGTGTCTTTCTTCTTTACTTAATAAGAAGGCAGCCACTGCTTTTAAGAGTAGAAATCTACATACTTACAGAAATTATACCTATATACAACTCAAGCATACGGTTTTCTGTAAATACATGTACTTGATGTCAATGGAAGCCCTACAAAGCTCGCTGAAGAAAAGCAGTCCCTAGCAACAATCATAAGTAATATGCAGGGTAAAGGACGTAATACAGTGGTAGAACGCTTGCTTTGCCTGCATGAGCCGCTGGATTTGTCTCCTGGCACAGCAAGGTTACCAAAGCACTACCAGGACGCCCCAGTTCTGAGTACGGCCCTAAAATAAAAAGTTAACTATGAGACTAAAGAATTCTTTATAATTCCATTGTAAGTAATCCAAATGCAGAGAAAAATTTTATTCTGAAACATACAAACTGTTAAATCGTACAGGTTTCTCAGAGCAATATTAACTAAGACTACCATTCAATTACAAAGGTTTTACTAACCATTACCCTTTTTCTCAGTGGTCACCCAGATATACAGATTGTAACCAATTTATTTATTTGGGGCTGCACAGAGAAGCCAAGGACTGAGTTGGAGTTGGACGTATGCAAGGCAAGCACCTTACTATGTGCTATGTCTCCAATTCTGATTTTATTTTTAAACAAACTTTATTTAAGTTGTTACACAGAGAAAAATAAAAATCCAGTGTGTAAGGGGACCTCTATAGACTTTCACAATGTGAATGAACACCTACAACTTTGTATACAGAACCTACATCAAGACCCAAACAGAGAACCAAGGATGTAGTTTAGCAGAACACTTGCCTTGCATGTGTGATTCCTTGGGCTCAACCTCACACAGCCAAAATTGGATCACACCTACAATGCTCAGGTGTTACTCCTGGCTCTGCACTCAGGAATTACTCCTGGCAGTGCTCAGGGGACCATACGGGATGCCGGGGATCGAACCCAGGTCAGCCGCGTGCAAGGCAAATGCCCTACCTGTTGGACTATCGCTCCCGCCCCTCCTTAACTTTTTCTAGTCACAATTCATCTGCTACTTTGTTTATATAACTAGCATTTACTATATTCCTTATCAAATAAAATTGCTTTAAATAATGCTGTAATAAAGGTTTCAAAGCCCTTTTGGGAGAGAGATGGGTGCCACGTGCAAAGAAAACGCCCCCTCCCTCCCCGCCCCCCTTTTTGAGCTCTCAAAGCACTTTAACAAACATCCTGAGAGGAACACATTATATCGTGAAGACCACAAATAGGAAAACTAAAGTCACTGAGCTAAAAATGGTGGAGAAAGAATTAGCAGCCAGATCACTGAACTTCTCTGGTCCAAAATTCTTATCCCAAAATGTCCAAAGAGCTTTGATTAGAAAGGAGAACAGAAGTTCTTGTTTGGAGCAAGAACAAAAACTTACTATTTGCATTTTAACTTGTAACAGAAACATGTTCCCATACCTCCTCCCTGGATCTATCAAAGATGACAGGAGCAGATATACTCTTTGACTCAATTCTGGGAGCGATGAGTGTAGTAGGGGTCACAGGTGTGACTGCAGGAGAAGGTTCTGAGGAAAGAATAGGCTCCCTTTCTGGGCTGTCCAAAAGATACTTCTTCTGTGGCTTCTAGACACAAATTGAACAAGTTAGATGTGGAAAAAGCTAGTTGCAGAAACTGATAACAACCCCTAACAGTCTAAAAAAATAATTTTTGTACTGCCGGCACCCAAATATCAAAATGTTATTTAACAGTAATTATTATCAATATCTTAATAGGTCCTTACTTATTAAAACTTTAAAATCTACGAGTTTGTGGAATTTAGGTAGAATTCCAGTACATCAGTTTAAATGTTTACACTATTGATAGGGATATAACTAGTAATGATACGGTCATTTATGTTTGGACGTATATTTTGTACTTGTAACTTACCTTCCCAAATTATTTATTCAAGGTTAACATATTTTTTTTTTAATTTACAAACACAAATTTCATAGCAGAAGGCTGTCTAGAACTATCCCAAATGGAATTAAAATTTTGTTATGGAAAATCCAGTTAGTAATCTAAAGCAATTAATTGCCAAAGATAACTGGATATTAGTTGAATACACAAGTATGACACAAAGCAAATAGGTGTTTAGGTTTTATTTTAAAATGCTCATTCACTTAAAAATCTAAAATCAAATATATGAAAAACAAATCAAATCAATAAACTGTCTACAAGCTAACACTGTGCTAAATGCAGTGGAAAAACACAAAGAAATGTAAAAATATCATACCTTCCCTCAGAGAGTTTATAATCTAGTTGGGAAAACAAGACATAAGCATGTGGAGTGTTAAATAATAATTATAAAAGACAACAGGTAAGAAAACAATAAAAAAGGATGTTACATTTAACTGCTGTAGGAACTATAAAACAAATAATAATTGAAAGTTGATATGGGGCAATACTTTACTTTTTGTTTTTTTTGCTTTTTGGGTCACACCTGGCAATGCTCAGGGGTTACTCCTGGCTCTGCACTCAGGAATTACTCCTGGCACTGTTCAGGGGACCATATGGGATGCCAGGGATCGAACCCGGGTCGGCCGCGTGCAAAGCAAACGCCCTACCCACTGGACTATTGCTCCGGCCATGGGTGCAATACTTTAGGCTGGGTGAAATCAAGAGTTCTTTAAGAAAAATGATCTGAGAAGATATGCATAAGTATAAAAAAATGGGGAGTATTCTTTGAATTGAAAGTGGAACAACAGCATAAGAAAAAAACAAAGATTTGACAATTACGGTCACCATCATGGCTATAATGATAGTTCAACAGGTTTAAACAATTGATACAAGGATATGAAAGGCAGAAATGTGAGGGATCAGATCTGTAGTTTCTTGCTGATACTGTTAGTTTTAGGCCTTAAAATAGTAGTAAGGCAGACAGAAAGTCATTTTAAATCCAACAGCTCAAAAAATACATATACATATATATATATATATATATATATATATATATATATATATAACAGGAATAATGTATTATGGCCTGAAATAAGGTTTTTAAAGGTTAATATTTCATCACACTAGTCTTTCTGGTTATCTTTCATGTTGCTAAAATCCTTACTTGGCATGGTCTGCTTTCTATCTGCATACTTAAAAAATGATTAATAACAAAATGCATATTAACGCTGTAATTTGTACTAATAAACCCACAATCAACTTTGAGCCACTGGCTATATGCACCAGCATCAATGTATTAAACTATGGTAATTAAAGGAAAATAAACTATCAATATTGAATAGATCATTGGTTTTCAACCTATTTTATACTTAAAGGAGCAGTGAAAATAGAAATATTTTGTGGACAAAGATAGCAATAAAAAATATCCACAATAGTATTTTGTATATTCATTTTAGCCTGGGATGAACCCAGAGCCATAGCAGAGCCTGGCAAGCTACCTAGTAGGGTATTCGATTATGCCAGAGCCAGTAACAATAATGGTCTCAATTTCCAATGAATGGAGACGTTACTGGTGCCTGCTCAATCTATTTTTGTTTTTTGTTTGTTTGTTTGTTTTTTGCTTTTTTGGGTCACAACGGCAATGCTCAGGGGTTACTACTGGCTCTTTGCTCAGGGAATTACTCCTGGCAGTGCTCAGGGACCATATGGGATGCCGGGGATCAAACCCGGTCGGGCACATGCAATCCGCTGTGCTATCACTCCAGCCCCATATTTTTATAAATGAAAAAATTTTATTTAAATTTAAAATAACCAAACCATCAAGAACATCTGTAGATTGGTACCAGTCCACAGAACAGCTAAAAATCACTGTAACAGACTGACAGGCCTAAGAAAACTGAAAAGTTATGTGCAACTTAAGACTATTGGGACTGCTAATATTTATGACTATTTTTAAAATAAATTAAACCAATAAGCAATATAAGAAAGCAATATATCAAATTTGACATCTGGGATCTTTACAAACAAGCAACAAAATAAGTGTCAAACAAAGGAAACACAAATTTCCTTGGAAGAGGTAGAAATTACTGACAACACGCCAACAGAAAAAAACACTATGAAAGACATAATAAATATATAGATGTCAGAATAGATAAGACACTTCAATTTTTCTGTCGTATTTTATTTCACTGATAAGTTTCATGTCCTTTGCATAAACATTATTCTTCATGAGTAGTAGAAGACCTCAAAATAAGAAAAGCTAATTACGATCTAAATAGCTAAAATAGAAGAGGAAAAAATTAAATGGATAGAAATTTGGTTCAGCATTCAAACATACAGCCTGTTTTAAATTATTCTTATGACTTCTTTTAGGTAAACTAACATATTACATATTGAACAAATCTAATTTAAACAAGACAAAGGTTCCAGAAGATGACCCACAGGTTCTAAATACAATAATTAACTTTTCCTTGGAAGAAAAAGTTCATAGACATAGACTTCATGGACATAGACTGTGTAAATATCAGCTCAGCGGTATTCATATGCCGAACACATTAAAGAATTTTTAAGTAGCATTTGCTGGAAAGTAAGCTACAAACTGTGGCAAAAGCAACCTTTAAAAGACTAAGAGAGCGGGGCCGGAGTGATAGCCCAGCGGGTAGGGCTTTGTCTTGCACACCGGCGGTGCTGGCCCGAGTTCAATCCCCGCATCCCATATGGTCCCCGAGCACCACCAGGAGTGATTCCTGTGTGCAGAGCCAGGAGAAACCCCTGAGCATTGCTGGGTGTGACCCAAAAAAGCAAAAAAATGAATGAATGAATGAATGAATGAATGAATGAATGAATGAATGAATAGAAGACTAAGAGAGAAGCTGGGTATAAGTGGCTCAAGTCTGTGTTTCAGGCCCTGGGTTCCAAGCCTTGTACTACACAGGTATAGTACCAGCACGGCAAGGTAAGTTCATGAAAGCCATTTTAACTAAAACTAAATGACTACTGCATAGTCTGTACGTGGCAAATTATCTTGAGTTGTGAGTACTATTAAAAAAAAAAATAAAAAACCCAAAACACCTCTCACACACACCCTCACACACACCCTCACAGTTATTAAGGGTGTCAGCAAACTCATTAATGTAAACAGTAAAATCAGAAAACCTTATAAAGGAAATAATTCCAAACTTTTATGAATGGCTCTATACTATAAGTGATTAAAGCAATATAAACAGTTTTAGATTACTACCTACTAAAAAAGACAAGGTCTCATGTCATTTCTTTTTAATTTTGGTTTTTTGGGTCATACCAGCAGTTGTGATGAATTACTCCTGGCTCTGCACTCAGGGATCACTCCTGGGAGAGGTTTGGGGAACCAGAGAATCCAGGTCAGCCACATGCAAGGCAAGTACCCCAAGTACCCTGCCTGCTGTACTATCTCTCCCCTGAGAGCATTGCTTGTATTAGAATAAAAATATAAATATATGGTATTGATATTTATAACTATGAAATATAAATATAAAATATCTACTATACATATAAATCCCCTACCTGCTATACTCCTCAACCCCTCACAATATTTCTTATAGTAAAATATAAATCCTGTAAAATCCTTTAATGATTGCCTAGGGAAAAAAAATCCCTTGAAACAAAAAAGGCAATTAAGGACTTTGTTTAAAAGCAATTTTAATTTGTTAGTTATCTATGGAGGAACAAAAAAAGTTAAAGAAAACGTATATCGTACTTAGCATCACATAATTTTCTGAAATAAAATACATGAACTTAACTGCAATGAAATCGTTTCATCAAGGAGGAAAACACATGAAAATTCTGTGATGAAAATGGTACTTTGAAACATATTTGAACAAAGAGTTTAAATTAAAACAAAAATCACTGTAAAGGCTGAGAAAGTATTAAATCCTAATCCATGAAACAAAAGTTCTAATACACTAAGCTGTTTTAAAACACACACACATATTTATTATTTTAATGTTTGTGTGTTACAAAAAAATCTTTAAGAAAGATTTTGGTTTTTTAATATCCAAAGATCAATTTGTACTCAAAATTTTACCTTAAATGTTTGAAAAGCCATTTTTATAAACAGGATAAACTATAGCAAATAATCATCCCTATATCAAACACAAATTCACCGAGCATAAATTTATTCATCTAAAAGTATAGTGGAACAAGTAATAAATGTTACATTTCATTTAAACATGTAAAATACATTAGTGTATGGACTGTGGTTTTTCAAAATCCAGAGTTTAACTTTGCCTTGAGACAATGTGTAAGTTATAAAGAATGCAACGATACCTATTTTTCAAGTTACTAAATGCCATAACCACTACTGGTTTATAGCTTTGCTTTGTCTTTAATAGGGGAAATCACAGCAGGCTAGAGCTTAGTGCTCAGGCGCCAAGCAGTGGTGTTCAGGGGGTTACACCTGGGGGCTAGGGACAGGACAGGGGTAAAGGATGGCAGAGTCAAACTCAGAGACTCGCACATACCAGGCATGTACCCTACAACTCTGAGCCATATCCCCAAACTCCAAAACCACTACAGAAAAAGCATAAATACAACTGAAACAGTAAAAATAATCTATTTTCAAATGATGAAACCCAGACCAATCATATTGTTTTTACTTGTCTTCCATGAAATCTAACTAGAATTTCAGTATCCTTTAAAGTGAACACAAAGTGCTACCACAAAATATTTCACTTTTGCCTTAGAGAATACTTTCTAATAGAGTATGTGCTACAATTGTTTTCTAAAATCTGTGTGTGTGTGTGTGTGTGTGTGTGTGTATTTACAATTACCTGCAAAAAGATCTTCTCTGTCATCATCTAGCACAACTTCTGCTGGTTTTGGACCATTGGAGTTTGTACTAATATCTTCTGTAGGAAGACTTGCTGGTTCTGGAGATGATGGACTCGACTGTTAAAAAAAATATATAAGCAAGTGATTGGCACATTCATCTGCTAAAATTATGTCTTTATATTCCACCAAAATAGAGAATGCTCTTGAGAAAGAAACCAGAACATCTATATATAGTTACCTCCTCAGAGAGTAAGAATGAACCAAAAACACACTTTTTACTCATTATCTTTTTTAGATAGACTTCCATAATTAATAAAAACAGAACTTAATGTCTCATAGTCAAAGATAATATTGATTATAGTAAATAAAAATCAAACTGAAAAGACACAGTATGTGTAAGAAGTTCACCTTTCAATAGAAGATAATTAATCTTTCAATAGAAGAAACATGTAAAGGGCTAGAGCAATAGTTAGGGTGTTTGCCCTGTATGTGGCTACCCAGGGTTCAATCCCCCAGCACCCCTTATAGTTCCCCAATTCCCACCAGGAATGACTCCTAAGAGCAGAGCCAGAATTTGGCCCTGAGCCCCACTGGGTGTGACCCAAAAACAAACAAGAAAGTAATACTGAGTTTAAAACTACAATTACTGGGGCCAGAGAGATAGTAAGGGGTTAAGGCACCTGCTTTTCATCAATTATTAAGCTGAGAGATGGCTCAGAGGGCTGAAGCATGTGCTCTGAATGTGGGAACCCTGGGTTTAGTCCCAATTCCCCAAGCACCAGCAATAGAGGTAATGGCACCCGAGCATTACGGGTATGGCTCCAAATTTAACAACAAAAACAGCTGAGGTGAGAGATGGCACAGGGATTAAAGCACTTCCCTGCATGAAGCTGAACTTGGTTGTATCTCAGGTATCACATATGGTCCTCTGAGTTCACCATAAGTGATCCCTGAACAGTCAGGAGTAAATTCTGAGCACCAGTATGTGTGACCCTAAAATCAAAGCCGAAACAATTCTTGGGATAAGGGCGGTACTCAATCAAAGGGTTGGTAGGGGTTCCTGGCATGCATGAGGCCCTGAGCACGATCCCCAGAACCCAACGGTCTAAGAAGTACTGAGTGTGGCCCTGGTGATGCCCGCATTGCAGGTCTGGAAAGTGAGGCTTCGCTAGGCTTACTCCCAGCAAGTGCAGCACAAAGCTGAACCTCTGCCCTCCGTATCTTTTAACTTAGGCTAGAGATTACGTCCAAGAACTCCCAATTCATAACATTTTTTTCTCTTTAGCTTTCAAAACATTCTCTATGGAATAAAAGCATTTCTTTAGATCTTTTTAAAAGTAGTTTTTATTTACGGGGCTGAGATGTAGTAGAAAGGCCTCACCTGTTTATCTCCTGGCTCTGGGTATCTCCCTGCACCTCCACCCTTCAAAAAAGGTAGTTTAAATTCCTTAACAAAGATTCAAATGAAAAGCTTTGTTTTATTTCCTCAGGAACTTAATTTTATATCTCCAAATTTTCAGAGGAGGGCCTCCATTTACTTCCTCAGCAGTTTCACTTGAAAAAAAATGAAAGAGGGGCCGGAGTGATAGTACAGTGGGTAGAGAGTTGCTTTGCATGCAGCCAACCCAGGTTCGATACCCGGCATCCCAGATGATCCCCCAAGCACTGCTAGGAGTAATTCCTGAGATCAGAGCTGGGAGTAACCCCTGAGCATCACCAGGTGTGACCCAAAATGACAAAAAGAAAAGAAAAAAATTGAAGAACAAATAGTTCCTATACGACTTCCTCTAGAAGACAATCCGAACAAGCCTGACCACAGCCTTGCCTCTCCTCAAGCAAAGCCTAGTTAAGTGGCTGGTCTGCAGATGCGCATAGAATTACTATTATTTCATCATGATGTCTCTTACCAGACTGCATTCTAGTTATGATCTGTTTATAGAACAAAAACACTAAGGAGAGTATCTTAGCTTTTTTTTACTACCTTTTACTCAGATCCTGGTAACAAAATTCATGAATGTCTGCTAGAAAAAAGTGCCTAAGAATTAGCTTTAACATTTTTAAATAGAATGTAATACTGAAACACTTGTAACAGTTTAAGATACATGTACAGAAAATATAGCAGACTGGTTTCAAAACATTCATAAACAGAAATAGGACATTGTTAACTCCCTCAACTTGAGGAAGAATAACTATCCCAACCAACCACTGTCATGGTAGTTAATGGTTAAAAACTTGAAAGTTTCTCAGTAAGATCAGGAACAAGATTGTTTCTCAACACTGAACCGGAATTTCAAGTTATTACAATAAGATAAGAAGGAAGTAAAAGGCACACATGTTGGGAAGAAAGAAAACTCCATTCACAAATGAGATGATTTCAAAGAACACTTAAATGAGTCAACAAAAATAACACAACTAAAAATAATTATATCAATGTTTCAGGATGCAAGACGAAAATACAGAAACTAATCCTTTCTTATATACTACCAAGGAATAGAATCTGACATAAACACAGCAACATTAACATCACCCTAAATGGAAGGACTTCGGCATGAATCTAACAAAATATACACAAGATCTAAATGAGAAAACCATATCACTGTAATGAACAAAACACAAGATTAAATAAATGAAGAGATATTTAATATTTATATGGTAGGAATCCATATGATCAATATGCAAGTTGCTCCTGACTTACACTAACAGAGGCAAATAAATCTTGATCAAATTCCCAGCAATGGAGTATCAATATTTAAAATGTTATATACAGAAAAGTAAAACATCCAGAACAGCCAACAAATTGAGGAACAAAGCTGTAGAAACAAAGATTTAAGCTTACAATAGGGGCCAAAGAGATAGCACAGCAAGTTCAGTAGCTTGCCTTGCATGCAGCTGACCCAGATCCAATCCCCAGCACCATGTACGATCCCTGGAGCCCCTCCAGGAGTGGCCTGAGAGCACAGAACCAGGAGTCTGAACACTGCCCACACTGCCTGATGTGTTCCAAATACCTCCTTCCCCACAAAAAAAAATGACACAGGTAATCAAGGCAGCCCCCAAAGGGTCCCCACATAAATACAGCTCACTAACCTTTGATAAAACAATAAAGCAAAGATAATGAAACTTGCCTATGGAACTGGCCATGGAAATGAAAAAAAAAATAGAAAAGAATCTAGACACTCTTTATGGTCTTAACAAAAATCAATCTAATGTGCATCACAAGTCTACTTCATTGGTGGGTGAGGGGCAGTGGGCATTCCTGCTGGTACATGAGCAACTGCGCTGGACAGCTCAGTGCTTGATCTTCGCAATGCAATGTGCGGGGAACAATAAAGGCAAACCTGAAGATGTCCAGGGCTACAACTGGTGAGGGTCAGGAGGCCATGAGGGCCAGGAGTCAAATTCAGGTTCCCCACACTACAGCCATAGGACTCTAATTACTAAGCAAACAAACTTCCTGGAATTCCTGAATTAAGGATCTAAATTTAAAACATAAAAGAATAAAACTCCTCAAAGATAATCCATCTAACCTTGGAAGAAAAATTCAGGATTTTGGAAATTAATTTTGAAACAATAGCAAATGCACAATCCGTAACAGAACTGAAAATAAAACTAAAATTTTAAAAATTTCTGCTCTGGAGCCAGATAGTCCAACGGGTAGGGTGCGTGCCTTACACGCCACCAACCTGGGTTCAAGCCCCCGCTGCCCACTGTGTCCCCTGAGCCCCGCCAGGAGTAATTCCTGACTGCAGAACTAGGAGTTAAAAAACAAGGACCAGTCAAAAACCATATCAGACGAAGAACTATTTTCCAAATACACAAAGAACTTTTAAAACTCAACATTAAGAAAATCAGATTTAAAAAAAAAAAAATAACCAAAAGATCTGAACACCTCACCCAAGACACTGAGGTGCAGGGTCAGAGAAACAGCTCAGGAGACTGGAGCACGAGTTCCCTGGAGGAGGCCTGGGCCTCATTCCCGGGACCGTAAGGTCCCTTCAGCACTGCCAAGGAAAACCCCTGAGCAGAGAGTGCAGGCCGATGCTGGGTAAAGTCTCTGTTAGGCATGTTTGGTTGGTAGTATTTTTTAACATCTAAGAAGCTTTATGCTAAGTTATTTATCTGTTGGAGGACAGGTTTAGCTATTCTGGGAGTTTTGTTGTTTTGCCCACTCCCAGCTTAATCTACTTAAGCCAAGGTTAGTTCTAATGAGATCTCTCTTCTATGCAAACACTGCTAGAGGGTGTGGCACTTACAGAAGTCACCTTGATTGAATAACACTTATACATCTACTAAGACTTCTATGTTTTCTAGATTGGGCACAGCTCCTCTTACTGCACCCAGCGTGGGACAGTTAGAATTTACCAGGAGACTACCACCCTGGCTACGCTGAGACTATAGGAAGACTATAGGAAGGATCATACTAGTTTGCTCTAAGCAGGCGAGAGTGACCCTTTCAGTACACAAGAACAAGATACTCAGAATCACCCTGGTGCAGATAATAATAAGAAGGACCTTGTGGGTACCATCTAGATTACATGAAGCTCATGAAGTTAAGATGTATTACTTTATATCAGCCCCTCTCTCTCTCCAGTGTTTTACATAAGAGATAATCTCCTTAGTCCCTGGCATAACCTTTGTTTATACCTGCAATAAGGTGTGGCACTACACTCTGTTTAGAGTTCTTTGTTGACATGCCCCTCCCGATTGGATTACTTTGGTGTATATAAGGGGCTGACTTGAGGCGCGCTTCACCTTTTGCCTTTTGGTTCCTCAGCCTTCAGCTTTTGGCTCCTGTGGCTTTTGGCTTTTGGCTTTTGGCCTTTTGCTCTTTGGCCTTTTGCTCCTCCTTCTGGGTAGGACTCAGCTCGGTTGAGATCCTCTCTCTTTGGTGGGAGACTTAGGCTCTTCTGTATGGTCCGAAGTTCGGACCAGAGCTAAAGTTTGTTCATTATATTGGAGTGCTGTGGAAGAGTTTTTGTACTATTAAAAGCCATTTTTGGAACTGCACGGACTCGTGAGTTTTCATCTGTTCTCCTGGCATCCTCGGAGGTAGAAGACAACCTCTGTCCTGACACTGTCGGGGGACCCCGGCGGCGTTCCCGACATTTATCAACTCTAAGAATTATGTTTCTATTTTCTTAACAGAGATCAGCTCATCATTGAGTGTATGCTTTCCACATGTAAAGCCCAGGGTTCAATCCCCGACACCAAAAACTTATTTGTTGGGGAGTAGTAGGTGGGACATTTAAGTGGTGCTCAGGAACCTGGGGGTCACTCTGAGGAGTAACTACTCCATGCAGTGGGTCAATGCAGGAGCTCGATCCTCAGGTAGTTTGTTGCCAGGGACCATAAGGGTCCTCCAGAGCTACACCTGAAGATGCTGGCAGACTCTAAGCAGTGCTTGGGAGGCTATGACTCTAACTTGGAATCTAGGAATCTAACTTGGGTCAGGGGCACCCCTGCACTTTCTCACTAGCTCCCCCAAAGAATATTTTTTCTAATTAACTTTATTGAAATCCAGAGATGAAATAAATACCACACCAGAGACCAGAATATACAAATCTGGCTGCATAAAAATTTCTTAGAGGTTAATTGTTAATGTTGAAACACATATACTACTAAAACTAAAGAGAAAATTTTGTTATTGAAAGAACTTTCATGGGCAGTGAGATAGCTCAACGGGCTTTCTATGTAGAAGGCCACATAGCCTCCTAAGCACCACCTAAAGCAACTTCTGAGCACTGAACAAGCACCCAAGCCTCAGTGGGTCAAGCCTCAAAACATAAGAAAGAAAAGAATTTTATGATGGCAGGAAACACTTTCAGTTGGAGTCTCATGCTTTTGCTTTAATGGAACCGATTCTACCAGAATTGAACACTGTCTCATTGGATAAAATCTCAATAGCACTACAATCATTCATATATGAAGTAAAGCAAAATAACTTCACCTGCTTGTGTCTTATCTCCCTTGGACCATTCTCAAAGAAATTTCTTAAACATCGGCAAGTTCTTAAACATATATTCAGTATATAATCCTTCAATTCTACTTCTAAAGATTAAATCAAAGAATTAAAAACTATATTAATACATAGTTCATTTGTTTATGGGTTTTACTAATAAATGCTGAGAGAACCTACCAACTGAAAAGAAACAACAAAGATTTCTTCTTTGACAACTACCTGCAAACAATGAAACACTAAACTAAGCAACATCAAAGAATGAACTATTAATACTTGCAACATCAATGAATCCAAGATGCTTTATGTGTATGCCAACACATAAATTTGTATAATATTAAACGCAAATTTTACTTCGTTTGAGAACAAAGGCCTACAAAAATATTTAGCATCTCTGCCTCAAGAAACTTCATCTGAGAATAATTTTATAGGTACTAACATTATCATACAACTCTCTAGTAATCTTGTTGATCAGAAAATCATTTTACACTGTTGATTACAGAAGTAATGCAAAATGTAATTTTTTCCCCAAAAATAAAACAATACATTTAACATTGGAGAATACCTAATGATTTGAAACCAGAAGAAAAACTATAGGGGCGAGAGAGCTAGAGAGCTCAAAGAGGTGGGGTGCATACCCTACGTGCTTGGGACCATGGATTTGATCTGTGACACCTTGGACCTCCTTTCCCCCAGCACCAACAGCTGCAGCCCCTGATTTTTATTTTTTATTGAATCACCAGGTATTTTAAAATTAACGATATTTATGAGTTTCAAGTGTCCACTGTTCCAACACCAATCCCTTCACAAGTGTACATTATCCTCTACATATGTCCCCAGTTTCTCTCCAGCACCCCAGCCTGCCTCTGTGGTAGGGACTTTTCCCCTCCTCCACTGTCCTTTCCCTAACGGATCCCCACCCCCACTTGCCCAGTGGCAAGCTCCAGACTGAAGACCAGTTCTCCTGCTCTTCCTTTATCTTGCTTTTGGCATTTGATATTCCCCCCACTAAGTTTCTGCACATGTTACACATGCGAGAAATCATTCTGAATCTGTTCCTCTTCTTTGATTTCATTCAACATGATACTTTATTTTAAAAGAATGACCGAGGTCAGAGTGATAGTACAGTGGGTAGGGCACTTGCTTGCTGAGTACAGCTGGCTTACTGAGCACTCCAGCACAACCAACATGACCCTCACCCAACAAAGGATAAAAAAAGCAAAAGCTATAGAGTCAGAGAGATAGCTTAAGGGCTATCTTGCATGCAGGAGGTCCAAGTTCAATCCCTATAATCATGTGGTCCCCTGATCACTGAGAGTAGCCCTCATAGAAGAAGCGAAATAGTGCCCTGAGCACTGCCCAGAATGTCTCCCCTCTCCTCCTTCAAATCATATGCAGTTACTATCTGTTGTTTGAACACTAAACTATAAACTGCTTTGTTTATTGGGGTCACACTCAGCGGTGCTCAGGACTTACTCCCGGCTCTGTGCTCAGGGATCACTACAGGCAGAGCTTGGAGGACCATATGGGGTACCCAGGCCCACTGCGTGCAAGACTAGCAGTCTGACAGATGTACTATTGCTCCAGGTCAACTATGAACTGTTTTTAACTTCTTGACCGAAAGTCGCCTGTGTTCTTACACCCACTTCCAGGGTTGCAAAGATGAGTTCTATGCAACTGGGCTACTTCAGTCTTCTGTACTTCTAAACCTTGTCCATGATTCAGTTACAGGTGTGTCACCTAGTATTTCAGGGAGATTTCCCCCTTCCTCCGTTGACAAGGGCAGTGTGCGGGGACTGGGGTCACACATATTTGGCAATAGTTTTCCCATGTTACAGTTGTGGCACTCATCACACTGCGGTGCTTACGTGACACTCAGCTCCTGATGCTCACCGAAATCAAATGACTCCTTTACTGTGGAGCCTGGCAGCATCCCGCAGTGCGGCTGCAGGTGAGGGCTGCTCTGCACTCCTGATGATGGCACCCGACTCGCAGGTCTCCTACCTCCGAGGCCAGGACTTGAATGGTGGTAGTTCCCCACGCTGCCGCATAAGCATGTTTGGCTGCCTGGAGGTCATCTTCACTGAACTAAGGTATCCCCAAATGAAATAAACATTACCCTCCTCTAAGAATCATCTGAAGAGGAGGCACTACAAATCTTACAATGTCTTATAATTTGTTACTACAATAATTTTCTTTTTCTATTATATGCACTTTCCTTCCTTGTTGGAGGACATGTTTAGCTAATCTGGGAGTTTTGTTGTTTTGCTCACTCCCAGCTTAATCTTATTTAAGCCAATGTTCATTCTAATGAGATCTCTCTTCTATGTAAACACTACTAGAGGGTGTGGCAGTTACAGAAGTCACCTTGATTGAATAACTTCTGACTTATACATCTACTAAGACTTCTATGTTTTCTAGATTGGGCACAGCTCCTCTTTATACCCACTGCACCCAACGTGGGACAGTTAGAATTTACCAGGAGACTACCACCCTGGCTACGCTGAGACTAAAGGTAGACTATAGGAAGGATCATACTAGTTTGCTCTAAGCAGGCGAGTATGACCCTTTCAGTACATGAGAACAAGATACTCAGAATCACCCTGGTGCAGATAATAATAAGGACCTTGTGGGTACCATCTAGATTACATGAAGCTCATGAAGTTAAGATGTATTACTTTATATCAGCCCCCTCTCTCTCCAGTGTTTTACATAAGAGATAATCTCGGGATTAGTCCTTGGTGTAACCTTTGTTTATACCTACAATAGGGTGTGGCACTACACTCTGTTTAGGGTTCTTTGTTGGCATGACAACCTCCCGATTGGATTACTTTGGTGTATATAAGGGGATGACTTGAGGCCCCTTCACCTTTTTACCTTTTGCCTTTTGGTTCCTCAGCCTTCAGCTTTTGGCTCCTGCGGCTTTTGGCTTTTGGCTTTGGTCTTTTGCTCTTTGGCCTTTTGCTCCATCTTCTAGTGCTGTGGAAGAGCTTTTGTACTATTAAAAGCCATTTTTGGAACTGCACCGACTCGTGAGTTTTCATCTGTTCTCCCGGCGTCCTCGGAGGTAGAAGACAACCTCTGTCCTGATACTGTCGGGGACCCCGGCGGAGCGCCCGACACTTCCTGAGGGAGGCCTTTAACCTTAAACTTAAAATCATTCCCAAACAGTCAATGTACCAAAGGCATTTGCCATTTAAATTTATCACTCAGACTCCTAACCTATCAGTCTTCCTGGGTGCTAATTTTACCGTTATGCAAATTTTCTATAGCCCTCACCTACCTATGTAACAAATTTTAGAACACCTCACAATCTTGCTACTTGGTAATCTATCCTGATGCAGCCACTCAATTATTTATAGTTCTCTAGAATATGGACAGTATTTTAACTGGCCTTGTCATTCTTACACTCTGAAATTTCATTCTAAACTTTAATATTCTCTTAAAATATTACCGCTTTAGTGAGATCTTTCCAGAAAACAGAAACATTTAGTGTTCTTCTACTATATATAGCTGAACGGTGTAACAGAAATTATAATTTCTCCCCTTGCTTTACTGGTATATTAAGTCCTTTGATAGGCTCTGTAAGGGAAACTGCATAACAAAATCAATTTTACCATAAGCTAATTACTTCCTGTAAGGAAACACTTCTATAATTAGTAAAATACTTCTAATAGCAACCAATAATTTTCACACATTCATAATGAAACCCGTAACTCTTCAGGTTCCTGAGTGGCCGGAGCCTCTCCTAGAAGCCTCGACAGGAAGCCCTTCCATCACAGCACAGACCTCACACACATACACTCTGTCCCAGACTGGGACACTTCACACATGTCAATTAGTCTAATGTGCAAATCTTTGGAGGACACTTGGGTTCCCAGAGAAAAGTCACTAGGAGGAACATGCCAACTCCCAAAAGTGGTCCGCATGGGAACTGTTTCTTTCCCTCACCAAAGTTTCAGTCTGCTGTCCTTTCAGTAAATACTGGTTTGCTTTCAGATCATCATAATCACAGTCTGGATTAGTTTTCGCCCCCAGTGGAGACTTTCTGTACTCTCTCCCATCCAAAAGACTTACAGTAATACCTAATCTAACTGCAATGTCAAGTTTTCTGAAAAATACAATCTTACACTAGTCAGTCAGTACCAGAGAAGTAATCTGTGTGAAAGGACCAGTCCAGCATTTCACTGAAGAAAGGTGACTTTACCTGAAGTAAACTTTTCTTAATAACCTGATCCTACCTTTCAGAAGATAAATACTTCCATTTTTCATTATCACATAAAGGACTTTCTTTGTTTACTAGAAGGGATCCAGCTGAAATGTTACCTAACAAAGTCAATTAGAGTTATAAATTTATAGTTTGGGTTTTTTGTTTGTTCATTTGGCTTTTAGCAATAACCTCATAATTGCCATAGAATTCTTAGGTAAGATGCTGAATGGATAAAAATAAATTAGACCTTATAAATGTTTTAAAATTTGCCTTCAAGTGATACAATCAAGAATAAGAAGACAAATCATAAAATGGGAGAAAATGAGCTGGAGAGATACTGGCCTGGGCAAACACTCTGCCTGCAAGAGGTCTGGGTTCCAAACACACCGCTCAAAGTATCTCCGCCCACCTGTCAACAGCGCCTGAGCACTGCTGAGTGTGGCCTCCAAAAACAAAATAAAGAAATCATGGGGCTGGACTCGCAGTGCAGCAGGTAGGTTGCTTGCCTTGCATGTGGCAAACCCAGCTTCAATCCCCAGCATCCCATATGGTCTTCCTAGCCCACCAGGAGTGATCTCTGAGTGCAGAGCCAGGAATAACCTCTGAGTACCACTGGGTGTGGCCCAAAAGCAAAAACAAAATGATTAAATAAAAGGGAAAATATATTTGCAACTCATGAACTGACATGAAGCATATCTATATAAAAAAAAAACCCTTTCAACTCAAGAAAAGGACAAGCTAACTAAAACTGAGGAAAGAGTCAGAATAATTTCCTTTCTAAATAGGATACACAAGTGACCAATACAGATGAAAAAATGTGCAACATCAGACATCAGTAAATAGGACCAAACAAATATCCTAATCATTATGATGACTATATTAATGTCAGAAAGTAACAAATGTTGGTGAAAAAATGGCAAACAGTGCCGTTATAAATAGCTGGTGAGAATATAAAATGGCATGTTCACTTTGAGATCAGTCTGAAAATTCAAATGATTAACAGTATGTCATTATATTACACAACAATTTATCTCTATTAAAATATTTACAGCAGTGTTACTGCTTCTAACCAAAAAGGTGGGATCCCAAATACCCATCAACTGATGAATGCAAAAACACATGCCGCGTCACCAAACAATGAAATATCCCTGAGCATATGAAGAAATGAAGCACCATCCTTAAGAACATTATGCCGGGGTTCTGGAGGATTGCTCAGGGGTCAAGTAACCTGCCTTCAAACCGGTCTGGACTGCCCCACGTTTCCAGTGCTATCATGGTAGCACTGCCATTTGATATCACTAGCACCACAACAAAGTGTGACCCTTGGTTATTCTTGCCACCACAAACAATTGTTTTACACCTGACAATTACTGGAACCAAAAATCCATAATCCCTTGGTGATCACAATAATGACAGGAAAAAGGTAGAGTAAAAGAAAAACTATGCTGAGTAAGCATGGTTACTTACTTAACCATGTAAGTAAGTACATGGGGGTTGGAAAGATGGCACAGTGGCTATGGTACTTGCCTTGCACATGGCCAACCCAGGTTCAATTCCCACCACCCCATGTAGTCACCTGAGCACCGCCAGCAGCTTTCATTGAGGACAGAGCCAGGAGTAAGTCCTGACCACCGCCAGGTGTGGCCCCAAAACAAAATGATACAAATATAATTCCAATTCTATTAATCCCAGAATAGGGAAGTCTGAGGCAAATGAGTGGAGACTTAAGAGGTGGGGAAGAGATCTGCGTGGGAGAAGGAAGGAGAGGTAGTTAAAAGGTATGGAGCTCCTTGGGATGGTTACACTTATCTATGAAACTATTTCACTGCACACGTTAAATATCATATGGTATGTGAACTGTTTTTCAATAAAATGGAATTTTAAAAAGGGCACATAATATAAAAGTGTAGTTTTAAAAGGTGTTGTCTAGGGCAAAAGCAGGGCTGTGGTTCAACAGAAGAGAACACACTTTGCATGTGAGAGGGCGTGGATGGAGGGCGGAGGGGAGATCCTGTCTTTCATTCTACTCCACTATTTGAGGGGCTAACAACTAAAACCTCTGGAGTTACACCATTTAAGAAAAAAGCTGAGATCAGAGGATAGCTTAGTGGTAAAATACCTGCCCTGTAATCATGAGGCCACATGTTAGTTCCCTCCAAATGCCCTCAAAGGAAAAAAAAATTCTACCTGAATTAAAAACAACAACAAACCCTCCGACGCCAGGCTTGTGGCGTGGAGGCACTTGCCTGACCTGACAACACAGGAGCACTATTAGGTAAAGTCCCCATATTAACAAAAATTATCAGATTCTCTTAATTTGAAGACATCGATCTATTAATAGTATTTCCAATTCCTAACTTAGGTAGTAACTACTTCATTACTGAACTCTATTATCTAGGAACAGCTGAAAGTCAAAAATAAGCATCAGAACCACCAGGGGTCATGAGCACTGCCAGGAGTGATTTCTGAGTGAAGAGCCAGGAGTAACCCCTGAGAGTTGTCAGGTGTGACCGCCCCCAAAAAAAGCAAAAAAAAAATAATTTTAAAAAAAAGAACCACCAGGGGTCAGGTAACTTACCTCTGGACCAGAGGCAACTGTCACACCAAGACTGTAAAAAAGTCACAATACTGGGTTTACTCCTGTCCTACAGAATCAAAAATGCATTTTAGCAAGATCCCTACTGTATCTGTGTAAAATATGCAAAGTTTGAAAAGCCTCAGTGTGAACGGTGTTTCTTAATCTTTTCCTGACCATGGCACCTTTGGCTCTGGCTTCCTTCCTGCAGTCCCGTTCCACTGGAAGGTGCCCGAGTCTTTTGCCATGGACCCTCTATTTATCTTGACCCTCATAGACCCTGTGGAATAGCTTAGAGGCCCCCAGTTGATAAAGACTTATCTAATGACCTTAGACTTATCGAAGACTTATCAAAAGAATTCCAGTGAGATTTTAAAGAAGAAATTTAAGGAAGAATCTTGGGGCTCCACTCACACTGAAGTCAAGGAATATTGTTCAAAAGAAAAGTGGACTACTTAAGAGTTTTGGAATACTGGGGCTGGAGCAACAGCACAGCGGGTAGGGCGTTTGCCTTGCATGCGGCCGAACTGGGTTCGATCCCGGCATCCCATATGGTCCCCTGAGCATGGTCAGGAGTAATTCCTGAGCTAAGAATTACTCAGAAAAAAAGAAAAAAAAAGTTTTGGAACACTGAGGAAAAATGCTATTTATTTATTCTTCCTAAAGGTGGGTTGGGAAGGGGTGTGTGTGATGCTGAATTTGCCATGTCTGTTAAAACACCTTCTGGACATTTAAAACTAATTTTATTTTTTAAAACAAAACATTTAAAATAAAATATCCAGTGTTTATAATCAAATTTCTATTGCTTGTGACTGAAAAGATGTCAAATACCGTGTTTCCCCAAAGATTTCATCCCACAAGAAATACAGACTTTAGCTACTTCAACTTTTGTTTCAAAGATCTCTGAACTTAGCCGAATGTTTAGCGTTCAAAGTATTCTGCACTAGGTCAGTCAAGTTTGTGCTAATCCTTAGTGGAAAATCTTTGTCATCCTCAAAGAAATGCAAGTCTTAGGATCCTGCACGAACACCTTTAACAGAAATTAAGGTAGCACTATAGAATATATGGCTAACAGATACTGCCTGAAAGATTGAAAAGTTACAGTTTTTGGGTTCAGTTTTTTTTATTTTTGGTACCAAAGATTGATTCCAGAGTCTCACTCACAAAGGCCTTGTCCTACTACTGCAGCTACATCCCTTCCCCCTCATCCCCACCCACTCCATGTAACTTTGTATGCAAGATGATTTTACTAATTTTAACATTCATGCAAGTTTTGACAACCCAACTAACTTTTACTAATGCAACCGTTCAAGATTTTGTGGGAGCCACTAAATGACCTAAGCTAAGCATTAGCACTAGCCTCAAGAAGCATATAATGAAACGAGGTGAGGTTTGGTGAGTAACCTGCACATATAATTAACAGAGTGTGGCCAGTGCTGACAAGGTATACCGGAAGTTGCCAGTGTCAGCGAACCGAATTTTAGATCACCATTATTTCAATTTCCAGCTGATAACCATGCAGAGTGGCACATGCCAAAAGGCTCTACTCCCCTACACCCCCACCCCCAAATGCTATTTTAGGGAAGCACAATCTAAGAAAAACGAGCCCCCTAGGAAAAGTGCTCACATTTTAGGTTTAAAAACAGGGCTGTGAAGCTGTGTGTGCGCAAAGCCATTCAGACGTGAACTGCGCTTCGCTAAGAGGCCCGATGGGGGGCAAGTTCAGAGAGGTGCTTCCTTTAACAAAAACAGGAACACACAACTTCAGAGATCGCTGATCATGCAAGAAAGGCGGAAAGGAGTGCGGAGCTCGGATCTCCCCGTGGTAACTCAAAAAGCAAAAATAAAAAGGAGAAAAGCTGCCACTGCCAGGGACGCCTCCCTCCTTCCAACACTTCCATAAAGACGATAGTCTTGGGGGGACGGAGGGGCCCTAGGAATTCGAGACGACCTCTAAAAGCGCTCGGCTGCATTTGCCGGTTCGAGACAGGAGCAGCCCCCCGCAGAGTGACCAGCATCCAGCGAAGGGCCAGGACCCGGGAAAGAGTCCCCGCCCTCTGCCTGCAGAGCCTCGGCTCTCCCCGGCGGGGCACACCCTCCCGGGGCAGGGAGCGGTAAAGCCCCGTCTCCCAGGGGCGAAGCAGTGAGGTGCCCGTAAGCGACCCGGGGCACAAGACCTCCTGTGGGCTGGAAGAGGCGCGAGAGAGCCGCGGCGGGCAGGCAGAGCCGGATGCCCGGGAGGTCCCGGCCCCTCGGAGGGGGTGAGGTCGGGGGCCGCCGGCCGCAGGCTGGTTTCCAGAGGAGGCCGTGCCGCCCGGGCCGAGCTCCAAGCCCACTGACAGGTACCCGAGGGAGGGTGTCGCATCACAGGTGTCGCCCTGACCCGGCACTTGCAAACCTGGGAGGCTGGAGGGGGAAGAGAGGGGTGGAGACGGCCCCTTGGCGGCTGGGGCAAGGCACCTAAGGTGAGTCGCGCCGCGGCAGCGAGGCGCAGCACCCACGGCGACGCGGTCTCACCTCGAGGGTGGAGACTGTGCTGGTGAACAGGTCCCTCGCCGTCCTCTAGCTCCTCGAAATCGGTGGGCTTCCCGTCCCCCCAGAGGAGGAGGTTCCCTCTCGGCCGCCATCTTCGCTCTCCCGGACGACTGCGCGAGTGGGGGCCGCGCGGCCCGTCACGTGGAGCACGCACGGCGGGGCTGGTGCACCGCCCGCCGCCGGCCCTCCCGGCCACGCCCCCGCCCTCGAGGCCCTCCCACCACTTGAGGCCCCGCCCCAGCCCTAGGGCCTCTTCTGTCCCTGGGCCCCATTGATAGTCATAGATTGGGGAAGAATCACCTTATCACTTTCTTAACAAAACAGATCAGCAGATTTCTGTTGGCGCCACAAGTTCTCAAATTTCTTTTAGGAAGTGGAGGAGCCTGGAGACGGTCTTGGGGCTTGGAAGAGGAAGCAGACTATAGGCAATACTGAAGGTTGGCAGAAGAGAGGTCTCCTTGGAATGGTCTCCTTGGAACTTTTTTGGACCTTGACCTGATGAGCATGGCCTTTGTTGATGAATGGGCCTGTTGTCATTATGATGCTGTCATGAACATCGCTTTCTGGAGCAACTGCTCTCTGCCTCCCTGGAAGAAAGGCACCAGCTGTGAGGCACTCTGCCACTGATAAAGCCTGGAGTCTGTCTCTGATCAGAAAACTTGAATCTGCTTTTAACAGTACTGTGAGTGGGGTGTTTGCCTTGCATACGGCTGACCTAGGTTTCGTCCCAAGCATCCCATATGGACCCCAGGAGTAACCCCAGAGTCCTGCTGGGTGTGGTCCAAAACAACAAAAATTTATTTTAGTAAATTAAAGCTCGTGGCTTAGGTGAGGGTATTCTACTCTCTATCTTTAATTCTCACCTGGTCTCTGCTATTCGCTTACTATTTTGTACCTATGCTACAGTGATTTAAACCCCACCCCACCATCTCTTTTTGGTGAATTACTTGAAAAAGATCCAGCAGAGAAGCACTTTAACAGCGCTTTCAGAACCTGATTTAGGGCTCAAGAGATAGCTTAATAGACTGGAGCACTTGCTTTGCATGCTGGAGGCCAGATTCCATCCCTAGCACCTCATAATCCCAGAAGCACAGAACAGAAAGTAGGCCCCAAATACCACTGGGTGTGGCCCAAAAAGCAATAAATAAACTCTTGTTTAGGGCAGAGAAGATAACTCAAAGAGTTAGAGTGCATGCTTTGCATGCCAGAGGCTCAGGTTTGATCCCCTGCTCCACAAGGTCCCAGAGAACTGCCCAGAGCAAAGCTTAAGCAAAATTGTACTGGGAGTAGCCCCTGAGCACTGCCGCTGTCCCCAACCTCCAAAAAAGGGGCAAAAGTGACTTAATTTTCTTTCATTTAGGGTCATATATTGATCACAGGCTCTTTCTGACATTCTTCCTCCTTAGAATAAAATCTGCTTTCCAGGTTGGCTCACCACCACCATTCAACTGTCAGAAACGGGAAATGAAAGGACCTTCCCTTCCTTTTAAACCCACTTCTGCCTACATCCCTTAGATCAGCACACTAATTTCATAACCATCTCAGCTATTGGAGAGATTAGAAAATTCAGTTATTTCCTGCCCCCAATGAGTAGAGTTCTAAACTGGAATAAAAAGGAGGCCTTTTTAGGGAACCAACAGTCTCTGATCTAGCATTTATTCACTTTTTCCATGTTAGTATTATCTGAATTTTTATCTGGGTGATCATTTCCTTCTCACCCTCAGTTGTAAGTATCCAACAAGAATTTGGGGCACATCACAATTCATCAATAAGAATATGCAAATGACTGAATATAAAAAGGGGGCTTGGATTTCTACCAGAACTGACACATCTCCAAAGAAGACAGGTAGATGAAAGGCAGATGAAGGGCAGATGAAAGGATGTTTGACCTCCCTGACAATTAGGGAAATTGAAGTGAGATGTTACCTCACACAGGTGAAAATGGCCTATGTCAAAAACATTGCAAATTAGTCCAAAGATTGGAAATGAGTCAAATCACGAGAATGTGGAGGAAAATGAATTCTAGTGGGAATGATAGTGTAGCAGCCTCTATGGGAAAGCATATAGGTTCAATCCCCAGCAAACAAAAAAATTACATGGATGTTCTATATATACCTTCAGTGAATAAGTAAAATCAATGAAATTCTGAAAAGAGGATTAAGTGGAAGGTACAGACTTGGTAGAAATGAAGACCACACTAGATAACTCAGGTATCCTGTGAAATATGAAACTAAGGACCAAAGAGAGGAGATGGCCTCTGGGAGAACACAATTATGAAGAAAGTAAAAAGGACAAAGAAGAGTGTGTCTGGCATTACCAGATGCCTTGGATATATGAAATAGATGGGTCACTGAAAAGGGTAAATAAGAAATGAGCATAAAAATGGATGTAGCGAGATATAATGGTTCATTTATTGTGTTGTTTTGTCTGGGTCATGATGCCCAGACAAATATTCTGGATGTTTCCAGGAAGGTGTTTGGTGGACAAAACTGACATTTCAGTAAGTGCATGTGACAAAAGCACAGTGCCCTGGGTCATGCTGGCTCCCCTTGGCCAATCAGTTAAAGGCCCTATAAAACAACAGCTGACCTCCACGATTCTGCTAGCCGGCCTTTAGACTCCAACTGCGCCTATCCTAAGTATCCAGCTAAATGGATGGACAGATTATAGACTCACTGAGGCTCACAATCACATATGCCATATTCTTTAAATGACTTATATCCCCACCCTCTCAGTAGAGATGGATCACATAGGCGCTAGGGAGAATTCAGGAGAGCACATGCCTTGCTTGTGTGGAGGCCAGGGTCCAGCCATCACCTAGCCTCAGGGGCTGTGCACCTCCCTCAGTGGCCACACCCTCTTCTGAGCTCTGCTGAATGCAGCTTCTACAGCACTAAACCGAACAAATGAACAAAAAACTACTGGGTTGGGGTGTGAGTGTGAGTGTGTGTAAAAACACCAGGTTGAGAAATAATCTCCATGTAGTAAATCATCTCCATGTAGAGTTCTGTTTGACTACATCAACAAACATGCTTTGAAGGACCATTATCCCAGCTCCTATCATTACCTGTTGGATTCCACACCCTTCCCTCTGTTGATGTGATGGCCTGGACTCCACGTGCAGGCTCAGTTGCTCCCACATTTAGTCTCCATGCTTGTGTGTGCTGTGGGCTGTTGTGGGTGGAGGCTTGCTCAGCAGGTCCAGGTGCTTGCATACTCAGCTGCCGTCCCTCCAAAATACTGCACTCCCCTTAGATGTGCATGGGCCCTTTCTGGTTGGGTTGCACAAGGGTAGCGTGGTGGTGCTCATGCACTTGCACTCACCTGGGCTCACACTGCTGCCAAGGTTGCAGAGTTCACCTGCTCACATCTGTTACTTGTTGGACACACAAACATACACAGAGATTCTGGGGAGCTGGAAATTGCTTGCAATACTAGGGATCTTGGATAGCAGAGCTGCCAGGATGACACTGAGTACAAGAGGCAGCAATGCCCCGGGACTCATAGCCTCACTCTTATAAAGCAAAATGCTTGGAGCCATCACTCAGCCTCCAGTATTTGTTTATTGAAATAAATTATTGCATGTATGGAAGGTGAGTGTGTATTAGGGGCTACAATCAGAGTCTGTCCAAAGAGTATAGTCAGTTCAGAATAAAATAAGCTCTGGTATACAAGCATATACATATGGGCTGGAGAGATAGCTCAGCCGGCTAAGCATCTCCTTTGCTTGCCAGAGACCTAGGTTTTTTTTTATAAGTATTTTATTATACCAACGTGAAATATACAATTACAAAGATGTTCATATTTGGGTTTTGGTCATACAGTGTTCCAGCAGCCATCCCTCCTCCAGTGCCCATCTCCCACCAGCACAACATGGTCCCCTGAGCACAGACCTTGAGAACTACTACATATGGGTTCCATTCCCTCTACCCCCTACCAAAAAATGTATATATAGATATAGATATAGATATAGATATAGATATAGATAAAGATAAAGATAAAGATATAGATATATGGTCTGGTAGACTGTTCATGGCTAGAACATGTACATGATTTACATGAAAGAGTCCCAGTTTCAAGTCCACATAATCCCTGGAGAATTACTAGTTATATCCCTATCAATAGTGTAAATATTTAAACTGATGTACTGGAATTCTACCTAAATTCCACAAACTCGTAGATTTTAAAGTTTTAATAAGTAAGGACCTATTAAGTTATTGATAATAATAATTACTGTTTATCTTTGTTTATTTGTTTATCTTCCCGTTTATCTTCGATTTGCTCGAGCGGGCACCAGTAACATCTCCATATGACCTGTCTCATGCAAGTAGAGCCCAAGGGAACCTGCTTGCTCCAGGAACATAAAAAGCCTCAAACCATTCCATCAGGTCATAGCAATGAGGTCTATAATTGTTACTGGTATCTGGCATATAAAATACGACACGGTAGCTTGCCAGGCTCTGCCGTGTAGGGGAGCATACTCTTGTAGTCATCTCAAAATCCAGCATTTATTGATGAACCGCGCAGGCACAAGCGCCGCGTGAGCCGGGCTGTGATAGGCTGGTCTGCTGGATGGAGTTCTGACCCGAGAAAGAAGTCCAGATGTGGAAAATGGAGGTCCTCATGGAGTGGGGGGGTCATCTGACTTGTTGTGAGGCTCTGCTGGGGTGGTGGGCCAGGGCTAGAACCTGCCATCCCTCCCGGGCATCTCATGAGTGGCTGGGCACAGTGAGAGTCAGTAGCAGCTCTTCCCCATGTCTGTCTCTGGATCAGCATATCTGAGCCGGATTAAAGAAGACTGCAGCAGGGTGGATCTCGATGAGCCGGGCTGCCGATAGGCAGGTCTGCTGGGTGGAGTTCTGACGAGGAGGAAGTCCGGATGTGGAAAATGGAGGTCCTCATGGAGTGAGGGGTCGTCTGGCTTGTTGTGAGGCTCTGCTGGGGTGGTGGGCCAGGGCTAGAACCTGCCATCCCTCCCAGGCACCTCATGAGTGGCTGGGCACAGTGAGAGTCAGTAGCAGCTCTGCCTCATGTCTGTTAAATAACATTTTGATATTTGGGTGCCGGCAGTACTAAATTATTTTTTAGACTGTTAGGGGTTGTTATCAGTTTCTGCAACTAGCTTTTTCCACATCTAACTTGTTCAATTTGTGTCTAGAAGCCACAGAAGAAGTATCTTTGGACAGCCCAGAAAGGGAGCCTATTCTTTCCTCAGAACCTTCTCCTGCAGTCACACCTGTGACCCCTACTACACTCATCGCTCCCAGAATTGAGTCAAAGAGTATATCTGCTCCTGTCATCTTTGATAGATCCAGGGAGGAGGTATGGGAACATGTTTCTGTTACAAGTTAAAATGCAAATAGTAAGTTTTTGTTCTTGCTCCAAACAAGAACTTCTGTTCTCCTTTCTAATCAAAGCTCTTTGGACATTTTGGGATAAGAATTTTGGACCAGAGAAGTTCAGTGATCTGGCTGCTAATTCTTTCTCCACCGTTTTTAGCTCAGTGACTTTAGTTTTCCTATTTGTGGTCTTCACGATATAATGTGTTCCTCTCAGGATGTTTGTTAAAAGTGCTTTGAGAGCTCAGAAAGGGGGTGGGGAGGGAGGGGGCGTTTTTTTTTGCACGTGGCACCCATCTCTCTCCCAAAAGGGCTTTGAAACCTTTATTACAGCATTATTTAAAGCAATTTTATTTGATAAGGAATATAGTAAATGCTAGTTATATAAACAAAGTAGCAGATGAATTGTGACTAGAAAAAGTTAAGGAGGGCGGGAGCGATAGTCCAACAGGTAGGGCATTTGCCTTGCACGGCTGACCTGGGTTCGATCCCGGCATCCCGTATGGTCCCCTGAGCACTGCCAGGAGTAATTCCTGAGTGCAGAGCCAGGAGTAACACCTGAGCATTGTAGGTGTGATCCAATTTTGGCTGTGTGAGGTTGAGCCCAAGGAATCCACACATGCAAGGCAAGTGTTCTGCTAAACTACATCCTTGGTTCTCTGTTTGGGTCTTGATGTAGGTTCTGTATACAAAGTTGTAGGTGTTCATTCACATTGTGAAAGTCTATAGAGGTCCCCTTACACATTGGATTTTATTTTTTTCTGTGTGTAACAACTTAAATAAAGTTTGTTTAAAAATAAAATCAGAATTGGAGACATAGCACATAGTAAGGTGCTTGCCTTGCATACGTCCAACTCCAACTCAGTCCTTGGCTTCTCTGTGCAGCCCCAAATAAATAAATTGGTTACAATCTGTATATCAGCCTACTAGAGAACTGCTGAGTTGTGACCCCCCCAAACAAAATTTATGTGCATGTAAAACTTATACACAGAAATCTACATGTATAGCTCTTTTCGAGAAACATATGAAAGGAAAGACTAGAACAGATATATGCTAAAGATATGTTTGGGTGAATTTTTTTTCTTTCACAAGAAAGATCTAAATAGGGCTGGAGTGATAGCACAGCTGGTAAGGCGAGCTCAAAGGGGAGAGATTGACTTTTCTCTTGGGTGGAGCTCTGACAAGCTGTGGAGTCCGGATGTTGAAAATGGTTGCCCTCATGCTGCGGTGGTTCCTCTGGCTTCTTACGGCTCTATTTCACCCACAATCATAATCTCTGAAAACAACAGCAATGTATCATTCACATAATTCTGCAGATCATCAAGTCAGTCTTATTGCAGCAAATCTAGAAATCCTGGTCTTGGCCTTATTATATACCTGTGACGGAGGCTGGCTGAACAGGGTTGGCCTCTACTAAGACACTCAGCTCTGTTCTGAGTGCTTCATCTTCTAAAGCTGGCTTTCCTTTTTTAAAGCCACAGCAGGATTTCAGAGAGAAAGGTGGAGACATACACAGGCACTTTTTAAGCCTTTAACACAGAGAGTCACATGGTCATGTCCAAGGTCAAAATGGGAACAGAAGACAACATACCTCAGCGAAGGGTGTGGTAAACGGAGGCCATTAATTTGGGTCACTAATGCAATCAGTTTACTACTGGGTGGATGCTTTTAGACTTGGTTGAAAATTTAGGGGCAGGAAATGGGATATGTACACACCCAAGATTACTATGTCTTTTCCTCTGAGATAACAAGGGTTCATTGTGGAGAGGAAAGAGCACAGGGAGCAGAAGGGGATGCAAGGACATTTTCAGTAAATCTTAAGAAGATTGGTTAGACATGGAAAGAACTGACAAACAGTACAGGAAGTAGGAGAGGAGGCAGGAGTTTGGATTGATTTAAGGTCAGACACTTTTAGGATGAGTTTAGTCATGGGATCAAGAATTAAGGATTCTCAGGCCCTCGGTAGGGCAAAGTGGTCAGAGATTCCTGATTTCCCAAGACAAGGAGTGACAGGTGGCAGCTATCTCAAGGAAGGAGACATTTTGTTTTCAAATGTGTTAAAAAGAAGTTATAGAAAGGTGACATTTATAACATAACACAAGCTATAATTTTGGTTAAAAGGTCACATATTATCTGGAGACAAGGAGATTACAGGGCCTTCCTGGGGAGACATTGATGATGTAAGCACATTTGATTGCTGGATTCTAGAAAGCATGGCGGAAAGAGTGAAGAAGAGTGAAGAAGAGTGAAGATGAGCTGTGATGTTAGCTGCCTGGGAGCTCAGGTGTATCCAGAGAGCACACAGCCAGGTGTGTGGAAACACCACAACTAAAGTGTGCAACCCCTGTTGAGCACCATAACTGAAAAGATGTGCCAGGCTTGCAACCATATAGGTAACCCCCTGGTGAGCACAACAACCAAGTTTGTGTGAATCTGGGTCATTGTGTGAATCCGGGCCACAGCAAGAACAGCCAAGGGAAGGATATGTATTTTTGGGGTGGGGACAGGAGGGTGGAAAGAATGGAAAAATAAAAACTAGAAAGAGTGAAGATGGGGCTGGAAAGATTTTCTTTGCATGTGACCAACCCTGGTTTGAGATTCACACCACATGGTCCCCAAGCCCCACCCAGGAGTGATCCCTGAGCACTGCTTGGAGTATGGCTTCAAAACTAAAACACACATAAAGAAGTATGTCTGAGGGAATATAAGCTATGGAAGGAGCGGGAGACCCTGTCCCTGAACACACCTTCTGGCAGGTGAAAGGACCAACCTTCTGGTCCTATTTACAGAGGTTCCCATGGGCCAAGCTCTGTAAATATACCCAATTTATCAGGGTTATCTTCCTAATCGTACTGGGGAAGACAATGAGTTGGCTGTGCAGTAAGTATGATCTGCTGAAAGTAATTTAGCTTCTCCCAGATAGATAAAGAAGGACTGACTTCACATAAGAAAGTCAGTCAATCAAGCAGAGGTCTGTTTCTCAGAGGTCAAAATGCAAATAAATGAACTACCATTACCATAAAAGTGTCGGTGACCCTCTAATCAGTTACATTCCTAATAGCTCTGAGATGATGAGATGGCTGCAACCCTGGGAACAGCAGCAGAGTCCCAGAAATTAGAACATCCTTCTGAAACAAACTGCTCATCGTCATTTCCTGACCACAAAGGGTGCAAGGCAGACCACAGCACTGCAAAACCAGAAACAAACCAAACACCTTCAGCCCCTTCATTTTCACCTTCTTACTGACAATTGCCTCGGTTTAGTTCTGTTCCTTTTTTCCCAAACCTATCCCTTCCCCACCCCCCAAAAAAACATTTTTTCCTACTGTATCTGACCTGAGTTCCCCAGCTGCCCATGTCCCTGGCCACAGCAGCAATAGGCCCTAAGACCTCAGCCAGCTGCAAAGCCTTTGCAGCCAGCAGAACCCTGGACTCTAGCACTTACACTTTCTTTTTGGTCAAATACTTTTTATTTAGGAAATATGAGAAAGGCATTACACACACTACTTTGGATTCAGGTGACCCTCAAATGAATCGTGCGTGCTTGCCCGTTGGTTCATCGTTGCTCTCTGGGTCTAGGAATTGTGACGTTTGGAAGACACGACCTGCAGGTTCCTTCTGCATCACTGGCCAATCCTGGTTGCAGCCTTCATCTGAGACCACACCAGAGGCAGCATGAGGCTCATGTTCCCAGGGTGAGACTGTCAGGAACAGGGGAACTTGCACCCCGCCTTTGCTTCTTTTCCCAAGAAAACTGACTGAGTGGTCCCAGTGTTTTCAGTCACAAATTCCCCATTTTCATCTGGAAGGAACACTGCTTACAGAGATTCTTTTGCTGGGAGAACCAAAGTTCAGATATAAATGATGACAGGCGTATGGACAGGGGTTAAGTTTATACCTCTAAGGAAAGGCTTTAGGCAGTTTCTTAGTGGAATAGGAGCCCGGTGATGAAATAAGGAAGAGAGTCAGTCATATTTCCCGAGATGCATTTATGAATGCAGAGTTGTAAGGAATGGGTCCTTCAACTCAGGAGAGCTAGAATAGGAATGGAAATGATTACATCTTGGATTAAACCTTGAGGAAAGATCTAGGAAATAAGATAAGAGTGTTGAGGGTCAGGTAAAGAAATGAGACCAAAAGCAACACAAAATAAAACCAAACTGCAAAAGAGTTACGGCAACCTCTTTATTTTCCAGTCCTCCTCATGAACTCTGTCTCCACATCAGAGACTTTCTTGTTGCAATGGGAGATTGTATCTTTTGTCCTTCATCACCCTTGACACGGAACCTTACACATTGTATTCATCAATCAATACTTGTTGTTTGATTGAAAATAAATTTTAAAAAGAAACAAAGGCAATTTTTTAGATCAAAGGAAGCCAGCTCTCAGCCTGAACACTTGACCCAGCTGGGTTTGATTTGGCCTACATGTCAGGTTTTTTTTAATATATTTTAATCCAACTGGTAAAACCAGGAAACTACATAAAGATTCACATTTCTGGCTTTTCTTAAAATATTAAAATGTGTGGAAACACTTGTTTCCACATATGAGGAATATGTAACCCAATGGGTATAAACCTATATGGGTATATGCTCCAGAATTCTCCTAAGACCTCCCTACACACGTGCATTTTCCTCTTGTGGCAAATGCTTTGAGTCAATCTCCCAAATTTATTCCTGTTCCTTTACCTCAATAATATTATATTTCAGCAGGTATCATGGTTACCCAGAATAAAGAGATTTTTTTTTTCTTTCTCTATTTAGTCAAAGTTAAACTTTGGCCAACCTGTGCAAAATAGATATTTTCGTGCCACTTATAGGATATGTTTTTGATTCTTATTATAATTAAAAAATTTTTTTTGATTTTTTGAGTAAAAGTTGGTAGTGCTTAGGGATCACTCCTGGCATAGGGCTTGGGCACTGACTCTATGTTGTGCTGGGATTGAACCCAGGTCAGGACATGGCAAGGCCAGTGCCTTACACACTGAGCTATTGCTCCTGTCTCCAGGAAGAGTCTATTAATAGACATTTCCTAGTTTTCTTCTCACAAGGCTGAAATTCAAATGTGATTGCTGGTGTTCCAGCAGCCAACTTAGAACCAAGAAACAGACCTGGGACTAGAATAGCAATAACCAAGCATGAAGTCTGACTCTGCACCTGAAGGCTCTGACACATGAGCCTGGGAACGCCTACATTGTCAGAAACAAGCTTCATTGTCAGAAACAAACTCTACCTTGTCATAAGTCACCATTGTTTGGGAATTTCTGTCACATACAGGCAAGCCTAATCCTATCCAATTACAAATCATCTCTGATAAGCAGCATTTTCCTTCCTGACTACTGTTCTTAAAGGTGAAAATGAAGAAAAATTATAGTCTTTGGAAAGAGGGATGGGTGAAGTAGATTCCAGAGTTGGAGAACAGCAAGAGGATAGTTCCTGTAAACAAATTGGTCGAGGCCTCCCGCTTCAGTGTGAAGGAGGAACACTCAGGTTTTGGGTTTCTGAATCTTCCTAAGGTTTGACTTTCTTCTTTGTGAGCTAATGCTAATATAAATTGTAACTTTCATCATGGTTTATTGGAAAGATTAGATAAGCTAACATAGGTGTTCAAACAGAACGCCTCTCAGTCCTTCTATTCTATGAGACAGACTAGTGAGTCTACATGGCAAGACGTAGAGTGATTAGAGGCCTATTTTTTTTCCCGATTCTGCTCTTCCCACATTTCAAGGCTGGGAGTAATAGAAAATATTCCATCAGCCCCCTGTAAAACCTCAAGCTGTTATTATCGTAAGCCAAGATACATCTGATCTATTTAAAGTTAAAACAAAAGAGGAGATCTGAAATCTTACTATTTTTGTATCACAGTTAAATTATCCCTCAAAGCAGTGAATCTGATGACATTTGAATGGAAATTACATTTTTGTTCACAGCACGATTATGAGACAAGCAAATTCTCTAGCGTCTGAGTTTACCAAGAAATTTAATTCCTGCTGTTGGAGTGAGCACTAGGTTAGAAGAGTTCTTATAAAATAGAAGCACTGTTCATGTAGAACATAGACATTTCTCCTATTAATAAGATAATTTCCATACATTTGTATCTTTTTGGGGGGTTAACTAATGGGCCAACAAATCCATTTGCTTGATTATAGAAAATGAAAAATGTTCTTAAGCTATCATATAACCCCTTTCCTAAAATAATCTCTGGTGAAGCCTCAAAACTTTATCTTGAGTTGAAAGTAAACATAGGGCTTAGAAGAAATAAAATATTTTTTTTACATTTTTAAAAAGTATTTTATTATACCACCGTGAGATATACAATTGCAAAGATGTTCATGTTTGGGTTTCAGTCATACAGTATTCCAGCACCCATCCCCTCCACCAGTGCCCATTTCCCACCAACAATGTCCCCGATTCCCTCCCCCTTCCCGTAACCTGCCTCTATGGCAAGTTCTTTATCTCTTTTCTCTCTTTCTCTTTCTCTCTTCCTTCCTTACATTGTGGATTGCAGTACATACATTTAGAGGTTATCATGTGTATCTTTTGCCTATATTCAGTGCTCAGTTCTAGGCTGGTATTATCATTTTCTTTTTTTTTCTTTTATTTTTTTTAAATTTTTTTATTATACCACCGTGAAACATACAATTACAAAGGTGTTCATAATTGGTTCTTGGTAATACAGTATTCCAGCACCCATCCCTCCACCAGTGCCCCATTTCCACCACCAATGTACTCCTCCCCTCCCGCCCCCCAGGCCGCCTTAATAGCAGGTACCCCAGTTTCCTCTCTTCTCTCTCTCTCTCTCTCTCTCTGTCTCTGCATCTCTCTCCCTCTTATTTTACACATTGTGGCTAGCCCTGCAGATATTTAGAGTTTATCACTTAAGTCTCTTTGTGTATATTCAGTGGTGAGTTTTAATCTGCCATTACCATTTCCCATATTTATTAAAACACTGGTATCTATTTATAGCCTATTAATGAATGCAGTCATTCTATATCTGTCCTTTTCCTTCTGACTAATTTCACTCAGCATGATAGACTCCATGTCCATCCATTTGCAGGTAAATTTCATAATTTCATCTTTTCTGACAGCCGCATGGTATTCCATAGTGTAGATGAACCACAGTTTCTTTAGCCAGTCCTCTGTTCTCGGGCATTTAGGTTGTTTCCAGATTCTAGCTATAGTGAATAGCGCAGAGATGAGTAAAGAAGTACAGATAGTGTTTCTGCTATGTGTTTTTCGGTCTCTCGGGTATATTCCCAGGAGTGCTATTGCTGGATCAAATGAGAGCTCAATATCTAGCTTTCGGAGGAATGCCCATATTGTTTTCCAAAAGGGCTGGACCAGTCGGCACTCCCACCAGCAGTGGATGAGAGTCCCTTTTTCCCCACATCCACGCCAGCACCGGTTGTTCTTGCTGTTTTGGATGTGTGCCAGTCTCTGTGGGGTGAGATGGTACCTCATTGTTGTTTTGATTTGAATCTCCCTGATGATTAAAGATGAAGAACACTTTTTCATATGCCTTTTGGCCATTCGAATTTCTTCTTTTTGGAAGCTTCTGTTCATTTCTTCTCCCCCATTTTTTGATGGGGTTGGCTGTTTTCTTCTTGTGGAGTGCTACCAGTGCCTGATATATCCTGGATATTAACCCCTTGTCAGGTGGGTATTGGGTGAATATCTTTTCCCACTCTGTGGATTGTCTTTGTATCTTGGTCACCGTTTCTTTTGAGGTGCAGAAGCTTTTCAATTTTATATAATCCCATTTGTTTATCATTGCTTCCATTTGCTTGGTCAGTGGTGTGTCGCCTTTAAAGATACTTTTCGTTTCGATGTCGTAGAGCCGTTTCTCCTATGTTTTCTTCGATGTACCTTATAGATTCATGTCTGATATCGAGATCTAGAATCCATTTTGATCTGACTTTTGTGCATGGCGTTAGAAGGAGGTCTAAGTTCATTTTTTTTTACACGTAGCTGCCCAGTTTTCCCAGCACCATTTGTTGAAGAGGCTTTCTTTGCTCCACTTAATATTTTTTGCTCCTTTATCGAAGATTAAGTGGTTGTATATTTGTGAGTGCGTTTCAGGATACTCAGTTCTATTCCATAGGTCTACGGGTCTGTCTCTATACCAATACCACACTGTCTTAATTACAACTGCTCTGTAGTAGAGCTTGAGGTTGGGGAAAGTGATACCTCCCATCTTCTTTTTCCCAAGGATTGCTTTAGCTATTTGTGGGGTTTTATTATTCCATACAAATTTCAGGAGTGTTTGTTCAATTTCTTTGAAGAACATCATGGGTATCTTTATAGGGACCGCATTGAATCTGTATAAAGCTCTAGGGAGTATTACCATTTTGATAATGTTAATCCTTCCAATCCATGAGCAGGGAATGTGTCTCCATTTCCTCAGGTCTTCTTTTATTTCCTGAAGTAACGTTTTGTAGTTTTCTTTGTAGAGATCCTTTACATTCTTTGTCAAACTGATTCCTAGGTATTTGATTTTCTGTGGTGCAACTGTGAATGGGATAGTTTATTTAATGTCCCTTTCTTCTCTTTCGCTGTTTGCATATAGGAAGGCCATTGACTTTTGGGTATTGATTTTGTACCCTGCTACTCTACTATAAGAATGTATTATTTTTAGGAGCCTCTTGGTAGAGAGTTTTGGGTTTTCCAGGTATAATATCATGTCATCTGCAAATAGTGATAACTTGGCTTAGAAGAAATAAAATATTTTAAGGAAGCAATTTAAATGGTTTTATCTTGGCAAATAGAGCAAGCATGGAAAATATTTGCATAGATGGAGAAACATTTTATATAAATCAATGCTGTTTACACAGATCTTGACTGTCAAGTTTTTTGTTCTCACTCAGTGTCCATAGTAAGACTATCTTATTCTTCAGCGTTTTTGTATTAAGGTTATATTATAACAGTGACACAGCCTTTAAATATCATTCTTCAAAATTAAAATAATATTTAAATTCAATAAAAATCTATGTCTTCTTTATATTTGATTATGATGTATTTCAGAAATAAATGATATAAAATGGTCCTTAAGAATGAACCAATAAACCATATTGTAAAAGATAGAGAGAAGAGTATAATAATTTCTTTCCAACCGTTATTTTTTTCATTTACTGTTGTAGGCTGTGTGAGCCACAGCAAGCCGTGTGACTTAGGGGGGTCCACATCTCTCTGTACTCTGGGGACTGTGCAGTGCCGGGATTGAACTTGAGACTGTGGCATTAAAAACATGTTCTCAGCCTGCTGAACTATCTCTAGACCTGCAACCTGTGTGTGTGTGTGTGTGTGTGTGTGTGTACATATGTGTGCAAGTGCAGTGTCTGGGCCCAAACCAAGGGGCTAACTCATGAGAAGCATGTGCTCTATCACCTGAGCCATATCCCTTGCCTTTCCTACAAAGGACTTCTGTGGTACTTACTTTTTTTTTCTTTTTTGGGTTATACCCCTGATGCCCAGGAGTTACTCCTGCCTCTGCACTCAGAAATTACTCCTGGCAATGCTCAGGGAACCATATGGAATGCTACAATCAAACCCGTGTCGGCTGTGTGTAAGGCAAATTCCCTGCCTGCTGTGCTATCTATCGCTCCGGCCCTGGGACTTACTTTCTAATTTTTTTTTTAATCACAGTTATTTGAGTTTTTCTGTTGCTATTTTGTGAATTCCCTAAGGATAAACTTTTTTGGATGAAGTCAAGTCCTGCAGATATTTACCCATTCTAATGAGCTTTCTGTCTTTATGCCAGATGCTCAGCGCACGTAGGATATAAAACATGCGGAGAGAAGTAGATAAATAGCTCATTGAAGTACTGATATTAGTGAATGAAGTACTGAAAATTGTTCACTGAAGTACTGTTAATTGAAGTACTGATATTCCATTCTGCTTTTATAGTAAAGTATTAGAAGTAATAGTCTTTCAAGTGTATTGGACCTTGGAGATAGCTGGAGTGGTAGCATGTGAGAAGGACCTGAGTTTTGTCTCTGGCTACTTATGTTCCCCCACCCTCGCCCAGCCCCTGAGCACAGTCGGCCCGGAGCACAGCACTGTCATGTTCAGGGTTTGTCTTGCACATGTCCAACCTGGGTTTGTTTTCCAGTATTCCATATGATCTCCTAAACTCAACCAGGAGTGACCCCTGAGCACAAAGCCAGGAATAATCCCTGAGTTCTTCTAGATGTAGTATACAAACAAACAGACAAAGAACTGTCAGGCTCACCGCACCATATGGAGCATCAGCAAGAGTGACTCTTAGAAAATAAACAACACTGAGTCCAGGAGAAAGGACAGAGCTTAGGGTTTAACCTTTAGCTTGCTCCCCCACCAGAGTGGGTTAGATCCCCAGCACCACAGAGCTGAGTCTTCCCTTACATTTGATTATATTATATTTGATTTGTAATGATTTGTTTATGATGTACACTGACAGTGCAGCCCTAGAGGCCTCAAGAATAACCAGAGCAACGTTGTGTCCTAAGGTTTTGCACTATACTAATGGCCCATTGGGCCAAGAATTCTCGCTGGGAGCCTTGGACTTCCTGAGCACCACTTGGGAGGCCCAGCAACAATAGAAACAATACAGCAACAATAACTCTGTAAAATCTTAGTGCTGAATTGGCTTTTAGATATATGTTTTAAAACCTTAGAGAATCCCCTCTGCCTGTCACCTCCTTCCCTAAATTGTCGGCTCCCCCAGATGCAGCTGGACAATCCTGCTCTTCCTTCCCTTCAATAAGAGGAAACATCCAGCCAGGCCATGAGAGGGAGGACCCATGAGCTTCTTGTGAAACAGTTAAAAGTAACAGAGTACACAGTCCAGACTTCTGGCAACATCACAGTCTCTTGTTAATTCCTGTCTACCTTGTTTGTAAAGCCATCCTCAATTTCCCTGAAGTCCTGCAGGCTATAGGCAGTCCCTCCACCCACCTACCTCCTCCACTTGCCTAGGGTGACAAACAATTTCTTGACAACAGTTCAATTTTCCCTTGTCCCCATTTGGACATGAGAACATGGGGAGATAACAATTCATATATTTATTTGGATTTTTTTTAGTTACATCTGAGAGTGCTAGTGGGCTACTCCCAGCTGTGTGCAGGCCTAGGAGTTTGGGCTGCTCCCGAGAGGTCCCCAGTGGTGCTGGGGACCAAACCAACATCAGTTACATGCAATGCAAGTACCTTAAATCCTGTACTGTCTCTCTGGGCCCCAAAAGTTATTTATGCTTTTCTATATTCTGTGGACTGTAACTTTGTGTGAAGAACAGTGATTGACAGTTTGGTTTTGACCTGTTTAGGTTTCGAGCTCTACCACCATCAAGATCTCTACTGTGTAGATGCTATTGAACATCACATTGAGAAATATTGGTCTAGAAGGATAAAGCCCATTTTGGGTTTTCTTCTAGAATTGTTATTATAATAATCTTAGTTTCAATGCTCTGCAATTGAGTGAATTTGATTAAGGTCTAACCTTAGTGGAAAGCATGCTACGTATTTTTACTTAAATATTTGCACGGGAAATTCTCATTCTCTCTCTCCTACTTCTCACTCCATCCCTAACTATATGCCTTAAACACCCTGCAGTCTGCAGAGTACTTTGTCCCTCTCCAGTGACGAGAATGATTAGGTACTAGATTCTTTCCTGCTAATAACAGACTTGAGCAATCACTCCAGATACTACTCTAGTGTTTGTGAAGCCCTGAACACTTTAGCTGAGCTACTGGTTGTCGGCAGTAAAGTTTCTGTGGGGTCCCTTAAAGACTTTAGAGACACGGGCAGGAGGGTTGACCTCCTGACAACAGGACTCTTAGCCTCTCCCAGAGGGGGAAACTGGAACCCTGGTTGACAAATATTCTGTGTTTACTTGTCAGCCATACCCTAGAGACTGGGCCCTGACCAGCTTCTTCCTCCAGTTTTATTTTTCCACTGTCTTCTTTGGCTCTGTCTGACCTTCTAATACCCTTACTTCAAACCCCTCAAACTGGACCTCTTATCTGATTCTCCAGCCCATTCTCTGCTCCCTCAGTTCCTACCTTTTCATTAGCTTGTTGCTTACTCTCTCCTGATAAGCTTGTTGTACTCTAATCTTTCCAACCACTCCCCAAACGCTCCAGGACATTTTTACTAGCCAGCTACATAAGAGAAAATATTCCCACAGCACACATCTAGAAATGCAAGCTAGAAAAAAGGATTGAAAACAGGAGCCGCTTCAGGTTAGCAGAGGGTCATGACTTATAAAGTCATCAACTCTGAGTTTTTGACCAAGTAAAAGAAAAGTCTTTGTAAAGCACCACAGAATATTTAACCACTAAAATTTAGGCAAAATTTATTATATTGAAGGCTATGTTTAAACGACAAAGGAAAATTTCTAGTGGAGTGAATATAAAACAATAAAATGTACACACCTTCTGTTTCTATAACATCCTGTATTTCAAGCAAATTCTTTCTGAAGATAACATCTTACTTGACTTCACAATGACACTTCTTTTTTTTTTTTTTTTTTTTGGGTCACACCCGGCAATGCTCAGGGGTTACTCCTGGCTCTGCACTCAGGAATTACTCCTGGCAGTGCTCGGGGGACCATATGGGATGCCGGGATCTAACCCAGGCCGGCAGAGGCTGGCCGCGCATGCAAGGCAAACGCCCTACCCGCTGGGCTATTGCTCCAGGCCCGACAATGACACTTCTTAAGTGTAAACCTATGGGATGAATAGTCACATGGCTAAAAGAACATTATAATTCTCTAATTCCTTTATGTTTGTCATATGTTGAGCTGGAGATGTAGCTCAGAGGTGGAGCACATGGCTAACACATCTGAGACCTAGAGTTCAATCTCTGCTACCAAAAGGAAAAAACAGTTTTGAAATACTAAAAAAGCAAAATCAGGGGGTAAAAATTAGTCACACTTTGAATGTATGAGGCTCTCAGTTTTATCCTTAGCACCACACAAACACAGACACACACAGTCATATAAACACAAAAAATAAAATCCAACAAAAAGATGTTATTTTAAAAAGGTAGATGTATTTGCATTTCCTGATCCTTAACTAAATTATTTGTCTATTTCCAATAAAAAGAAATTTGACATGTAGATATGTGGGAAGTATGATAAATCATTATGTTTACATCCAAATGTATTACTTTAAAATGACATCAGTATGATCAAGTATAAAAAGTGCTACTGGGCATTGTAGGTATTTAGAATATATCAATATAGAAAACATATGGTTCGGGCTCCTGCCAGTGGCCCTTTGAGGTGTTGCAGATGTGCTGTGGGTGCTGGGCTGCGTGCGGCAGGTGGCAGACAGGAGACAGGCTTGTCTACACCCAGGGCTCTGCCCCGTGGACCCAGGATGGTTGATGGTCTGACATAGAAAAAGACTGGGCTCCCTGGGATGAACCCAGAATCACGACAGAGCCTGGCAAACTACCTGTGGTATACTCAATATGCCAAAAACAGTAAAAAATGGACCCTCATTCCCAATGAAAGGAGACATTACTGGTGCCCACTCGAGCAAATCGATGAACAGGAAAACAAGTGATAAAAAGTGAAGTGATGGTTCGGGCTCTCAAGAAATTCACAATATTGACCAATACTCCCGAAATTCATATGGAATAATAAACCCCCACGGATAGCTAAAAGCAATCCTCAGGAAAAAGAAGATGGGAGAGATCACCTTTCCCAACTTCAAACTGTACTACAAAGCAGTAGTAATTAAAACAGCATGGTATTGGAATAAAAACAGACCTGTTTTTATCCTAATAGACCTATGGAATAGAGTTGAATATTCTGACACCCATCCTCAAACACATGATCTTTAATCTTTCATAAAGGTGAAAAGAGTCTGAAATGGAGCAAGGAAAGTCTCTTCAACAAGTGGTGCTGGGAAAACCGGGCAGCTCCATGTAAAAAATGAATTTGGACCTCTGTCCAACACTATGCACAAAATTCAGATCAAGATGGATTAAAGATCTCAATATCAGACCTCAATCCATAAAGTACATCGAAGAAAGTATAGGAAAAACCCTCCATGACATTGAAGCTAAAGGCATCTTCAAAGGTGAAACACCACTAACAAAGCAACTAGAAGCAAAGATAAACATATGGGACTACAAGAAACTAAAAGCTTCTGCACATCAAAAAGAAACAGTGACCACGATACAAAGACAGTCCACAGAATGGGAAAGAATATTCACCCAATACCCATCTGATAAGAAGTTAATATCCAGAATATACCAGGCACTAGTAGAACTTCTCAAGAAGAAAACAGCCAATCCCATCAAAAAAATGGGGAGAAGAAATGAACAGAAACTTTGACAAGGAAGAAATTCGAATGGCCAAAAAGGCATATGAGAAATGCTCATTATAACTAATCATCAGAGAGATGCAAATCAAAACAACAATGAGATATCATCTCACACCACAGAGACTTGTGTATATCCAAAAGAGCAAGAAAAACAAGTGCTGGTATGGATGCAGGAAAAGGGGACTCTCATCCATTGTTGGTGGGAATGTCGACTGGTACAGCCTTTTTGGAAAACAATATGGACATTCCTCCAAAGACTAGAAATTGAGTTCCCATTTGATCCAGCCATACTCCTCCTACAGATATACCCTGGAAGCCAAAAACACACAGCGGAAAAACATCATCTGCACTTTTATTTTCATATCAGCACTATTCACAATAGCCAGAATCTGGAAACAATCAAGTGTGCCCGAGAACTGATGACTGGATAAAGAAACTTTGGCACATCTACACAATGGAATACTATGCAGCTGTTAGGAAAATGTAAGTTATGAAATTTGGCTATAAATGGATGGACCTGGAGAGGATCATGTTGAGTGAAATTAGCCAGAAGGAAAAAGACAGATACAGAATGATCTGCATTTATTTGCATGATATCTATATATCTATATCTATTATTAGATATGATAGATAGATATCATGCAAATATATATCTATATTATATATAGACCTATATATTATATAGATATATGTACATATTATGATACCAATATCCAAGATCAGGTGGAACATGGATCAAGGAGGTCTTGTCAAAGGTGGAAATTATCACAAACATGTGGGAGTTAGAGGTTAGGTAAGATGGAGAAGGGAATAGTGTGCTAATAATGGTTGAAAGTGAATACCAGCTTAGAACTGAGCATTAAATATAGGCAAAAGATACACATGATAACCTCTAAGTGTATGTATTACAATCCACAATATCTAAGAGAAGGAAGAGAGAAAGAGAGAGAGAAAGAGAAAGAGAGAAAGGAGATAAAGAACTTGCCATAGAGGCAGGCTAGGGGATGGGCGAGGGAATCAGGAACATTGTTGGTGGGAAATGGGCACTGGTGGAGGGATGGGTGCTGGAACACTGTATGACTGAAATCCAAACATGAACATCTTTGTAACTGTGTATCTCATGGTGGTATAATAAAATATTTTTTTAAAAAGAACGGAAATTCACAATATTTTTAAGACCTAAGCAGAAGAGTGAAAATCTAGAAGTTTAGTAAGATCATGAAGATTGGGGATAAGAAATGATCATAGGAGTAGAATGGGAGGGAGATGGTAAAAGAGCAATAATGGACAGAAAATCCACATTACCAGTATGAGACAAGATAAGGAAGTATAATCAAGTTAATAAATGTTCATCTAAGGGTCATAAGACCTGGGCTTTACATCTAGGTGAGAATAGGATTTCTGAAAGAGGCCTAAGGTCATGTGGTTGTGATAAGGAATATAGTTTTTGCTTGCATTCTCTTGGATCTAGAAAATTGGCCCCATTCCCAGTCATTGCTTCCTCAAGTTCTCTGTGACCAACTAGAAATTAGAATTGCAGTAGTGACTGATAGGACTATTCTGTCTGAATTTTATAATGATCACGATATAATTCCAGAGTAACAGAAGGAAGAGTTCAACTTGGATGTCGTGGAGTCAAGCTGGTCATTTGGGGTGATGCAACTCATTGGTATTGCTTGACTCATCTGGACCAGTGACTTCACTCACAGAGCTCGATGGAATTTTGCGTTTGCTTTACCATTATGACTATTGTAGGTTGCAACTGGCGAGTTCTTGGGTGACTAGATAGTACAGTTAGTAGGGGTCTGGTCTGTTTCGAAGAGTTTGGGTGGTAGTGCAAGGATGGTAGGAACCAAGGTTCCACTGGTACTTCATGCAAGGTAGGTAGTGAGAGGGTCACGCGGACGCGTCGGCAGAAGGGTCAGTCCGGGTTTTGAGTTTTGGGATGTTCCCAGAAGCTCAGGGCGCACGGGTCGAGTCAGCTGGAACCAAGGGCACTTTTGCCTTGGTTCCCGTTGATGGAGTTTCCGCTCTTCCCTGGGGGCAGCTTGGGGTCACGGAGACGCAAGAATTACTGCACACCTGTGGGGGAGTCGAGGCGTTTCCGGGAACTCAGGGCGCACGGGTCGGGGTCAGTCCGGGCTGGAACCAAGGCACTTTGCCTTGGTTCCCGTTGATGGAGTTTCCGCTCTTCCCTGGGGCGGAGCTGTGGGGGAGTCGAGGCGTTTCCCGGAACTCAGGGCGCACGGGTCGGGGTCAGTCGGGCTGGAGCAAAGGCACTTTGCCTTGGTTCCCCGTTGATGGAGTTTCCGCTCTTCCCTGGGCAGCTTGGGGTCCGCGCGACGCAAGAATTACCTCACACACCTGTGGGGGAGTCCAGGCGTTTCCGGGAACTCAGGGCGCACGGGTCGGGGTCAGTCGGGCTGGAACCAAGGCACTTTGCCTTGGTTCCCGTTGATGGAGTTTCCGCTCTTCCCTGGGGCAGCTTGGGGTCCGCGGAGACGCAAGAATTACTCACACCACACCTGTGGGGGAGTCGAGGCGTTTCCGGGAACTCAGGGCGCACGGGTCGGGGTCAGTCGGGCTGGAACCAAGGCACTTTGCCTTGGTTCCCGTTGATGGAGTTTCCGCTCTTCCCTGGGGCAGCTTGGGGTCCGCGGAGACGCAAGAATTACTCACACACCTGTGGGGAGTCCAGGCGTTTCCCGGAACCCAGGGCGCACGGGTCGGGTCAGTCGGGCTGGAACCAAGGCACTTTTGCCTTGGTTCCCCGTTGATGGAGTTTCCGCCTTCCCTGGGGCAGCTTGGGGTCCGCGGAGACGCAAGAATTACTCACACACCTGTGGGGGAGTCCAAGGCGTTTCCCGGAACTCAGGGCGCACGGTCGGGGGTCAGTCCGGGCTGGAACCAAGGCACTTTGCCTTGGTTCCCGTTGATGGAGTTTTCCGCTCTTCCCTGGGGCAGCTTAGGGTCCGCGGAGACGCAAGAATTACTCAACACCTAGACACGGCACCTCAGCTTCAGGCAGTCTGCGAGCTCACTGATCACTTTTGTGGTACGAATGGGAAGTGTATGGTCAGTGACATCATGAAATAAGCAGCAAGCTGACTCTGAAGACCGGGGTAGCTCAGATTCCTGGAAGAGCTGGTCATTTGGGGGTGAAGAGATAGTCCAGCCTCCCGCTTGCGCTTACCCGAGTTTGATCCCAGCATCCCATATGGTGCCCTGAGCACTGCCAGCAGTAATTCCTGAGTGCAGATCTAGGAATAACCCCTGAGCATCACTTGGTTGTGATCCCAAAAAGCAAACAAACAAACAAACAAACAAAACTACTGGTTATTTGGTGAACATGGTGTTATAATGTACATTTTGAAAGAGTTTTGAGCTCACTCTCCGCCTCTGGAGCAGCCCACATTCTCCCTTGAGCCTGTTTCTCTCTCTCTCTCTCTCTCTGTCTCTCTCTCTCTCTCTCTCCCTCCTCCTTCCCCATATAAAAACCTCCCTTACTAAAATCTGTTTTATTTAAAAAAAGTGTTTAGAAATTGTATGCCCATATATATATTTTTTTAAAGCGCATATTTTCTTAGTAGACATTCTCCTACATTTTCTTCTCATTGTTCTAGTGGGAAAAGAATAGAACAGGTGAATAAATACCTTAACCATCATAATCCATGCAACATGATTCTAAGTGGACCTGTTTGGGAGAACATATCTCAGGCAGGGAACAGTCGTGAGTGCCTCTTGTCCTCAGGTTAGAAAGGAATATTGATGACTGCCGGGGGTACGCTGGGTACCCTGACAAAATTCAGAAGCAGGGTCAGAGGATCCCCTTCTGTCCCAGGGATTGGAGGCCAGCAGACGGAGAAAGACATGAGAGTCCAACAAAAGTTTCAAAGACTTTACTCACACTTGTTCTGGTACACAATTCAACAATAGGAAAACCCCAGACTTTAGGTTCCTAGCTGGGCCTTCGACCACGTGTAGGTTTTAGAATCCTTGGGCAAGATGGCCGCTGCCACTGCTAAGGCCCAACAGGGAAGAGAGAAAGAAGAGAGGAGGCAGAAAGGAAAAAGGCCAAAGGGCAAAATGGCATGGAAGAAATCAGACTGCAGCTTTTATAACTTTTCAGCCCAGACTGGCCCACAACAACAGAAAGCAGTTAGGGTCAATCCCCTCAGGTAACTCTCCCAGGACCTCACCTAGCCCCATTGAAATGCTAATATCGCCCCAGTCAAAGCTGCGCAAACTCCACCCTTTGGTTCTCCCACCAGGTCCTATGTAGATGGGCAGAAAGGGCAAGTATCTGTACCAATGTATATTCTACAGCCAGATATATGTTTCTCTACACCTTCACAAGATTCTTGTCTTTTTACTTCATAGTTGTTTTGTCTATTAGTCTTTAGACTTTAGAGAGCAATGCATGCTTGCTTGGAGGCAAACAACATTTCTCTCTGGCCTAATTACTTAGAGATCCAACGTGGCCAGGTAAATATACTGGTAAGATCTTTCTAGTCCCACGATGATTGTGGTAGCATGAGAGAAAATATTTATACCATCTAGCATAGAATACATGGTAAGACATACTGACCCATATCAGACTGTTTTCTGCTTCTTATCTACAAAGTGACAGGAGGTAACTCCAGGCAAGATACAAAGGCTATGGGCAACAGTATACTGCAACAGGTGACCTACCAGTTGCATACTATTGTGCTTTGCTCATCATTTCCTCTGTGTCCCTCAGTATTTTCAGCCTACTTCATATTTCCCTACTTTTAAAAGTGAGGAAAGGATGGAATCCTGTGTCACAGTACAACTTTCTCCTCTGTCTTTTCTCTTATCTCTGGGTCAAGATCAGGAAATGCAGTCCACATGTGAGGATCTTATCATTTCCATCACACACCAGATCTCATTAAATCTCATCCTTAAATTAGCAAGGGCAGGCCTCCCAAGGTTGTTCTGAAAAGAGGTGACAATAAAGGGAAGGTATCACAAATCTTTGCTAAAAGTGGTGGCATAATTTTCCTTGGTCACATTCTGTGTGGCGGAGGTTCTGCAATGAAGATCTCTGCTGAAATAAAGTTCTGGACTTCCTTCTCTCAGACTCTTGAGCATCCGGGGCTATCGCTCAAAATATTATGTATGCATGCTATGTGTTTATGTATGCATGTATGTATGTATGTATGTTTGTTGCTTTTTTGGGGTCACACCCAGTGATGCTCAGGGTTTACTCCTGACTCTACACTCAGGAATTACTCCTGGCAGTGCTCAGGGGGACCATAGGGATCACTATCCACTATCTTCCTGTTCATCATCAATTTGCTCGAGCGGGCTCCAGTAACATCTCCATATGTCCTGTCTCATGCTAGTAGAGCCCAAGGGCATCTGCTCGCTCCAGGAACATAAAGAGCCTCAAATCATTATATTAGGTCATGGGAATGACCTAACATAATTGTTACTGGTATTTGGCATATCAAATACGACACGGGCAGCTTGCCAGGCTTGCTGTGCAGGTGGCATACTCTTGTAGTCACTTCTAAATACAGCATGCTATTGATGACCTGCGGTGCCGCAAGTGGCAGCTCAGGCCAGGCTGTGATAGGCTCATCTGCTGGATGGAGTTCTGGAAGAGGGAGGTCCAGATATGGAAAATGGCGGCCCTCATGGAGTGGGGGTTCGCCTGGCTTGTGGCAAGGCTCTGCTTGGCTTGAGTGCAAGGCAAATGCCTTACTCACTGTGCTATCACCTTGGCCCTCCAATTTTTAAAATTTAATATTTACAGTTTTTAGTTACATGTTTATAATAGTGTTAACATTTTATGGTTTTGATGCATAGTTATTGTACCTCATTCTCACACAGATATTCTTTGACCTAGTAGTGTTGGTGGGGATAGATAATGCTTTCTAATGAATAGAAAACATTAATTAGTTGGTATCACTGTATCACTGTCTTCCCGTTCATCATCGATTTGCTGGAGGCGGGCCCCAGTAACATCTCCATATGTCCTGTCTCATGCTAGTAGTGCCTAAGGGCATCTGCTTGCTCCAGGAACATAAAGAGCCTCAATCCATTCCAGAATGAGGACTATAATTGTTACTGGTATTTGGCATATATATGAAGTACAACACGGGTAACTTGCCAGGCTCTGCCGTGCAGGTAGCATACTATTGTAGGCATCTCTAAGAGAATAAGAGAATTCTTAGAGAATTAGTTGGTAATATTTTTAAAACAGGGAATTTTTGGTATTTAAACCAAAACAAGCGAACAATTGGAAACTAAATAAGACTTGAGGGCTGTAGTCCACTATGGCACTTGATTTATGTACACATTTTAATTTAATTTATTTATTTTATTTTTTGGGGGGTCACACCTGGCAATGCTCAGGGTTTTCTCCTGGCTCTGCACTCAGGAATTACTCCTGGCAGTGCTTGGGGGACCATATGGGATGCCAGGGATCGAACCCGGACCGGTATGGGCCGACTGTGTTCAAAGCAAACACCTTACCTGCTGGACTATCGTTCCAGCCCCACGCATTCCATTTTTAGGGGACACAAGTTAACTTCTTAAGTAACAAGTCACTTGGCTTCATATGCATTTCTCGATTACATTAAATAGGGAGAAAATATTTGCTCTCAAGTTGAAAGCTGATAAACTTACTATTGTGGAATGAAGAAGGAGAGCAAGTTTTTTGATAATTGTGTTGAGACACAATGCTGAGAGTGAATCTTTTCTTGACAAAGCTTTCACTGTGCAATTATCACGGGTGTGCACTGAGGCCCAGAAGGTTGCCTCCATTTCATGAGGAAGGCTCTTGTTTATGAGAGAACCAATGAGAAGGGGCGGTGTGCTCCTTCACAAGACAGAGAAATATATTATTACTAGGGCTCTGCTCAATTGTGCATGAATTTTTCTTCATTCTCAGACAGAAAAAATACATTTTCTTCCATAGCTTTGCTCACTTGACTCCCCTCGGGCCAAAAAGCTGTCCACCCCAGCAGACTGCCAGAGAGTGCAACAGGGAGCTCCTAACAAGTAGGCTTGACCATGTCATCAAAGTTTAAGTTGTGGATATCAAACTATATTTACTCGAGGTCAAGTGAAAGAATTTTCACCACCACTCACTTGTTTTCAGCACATGTCTCGTTGAGGGATGCAAGGCCTTTTGGTGGGTGGTGGGTGGGTACATTCATCTGAGAGAGCCAGGGTAGGCCTTGAAGGTCTGAAGGGAAAAACTGCCAGCTTCCAGGCTGTGTTGGCCGAACGTACTGACACACTTTCTTCTTTTGAATTGCTCACTCATCCTTCTTCTGGGCCAAAGGGGAAATGAAGTCAGCAAGAAACACTAATTTCAAAACCTCCATTTATCTACACAGAAGAAGGCACTGTGAACCCTAAAGGCCTGAGATACAAATGGCTCATGAATCTTTATTAGAGAAGGAAATAAAGACTAATGTACGTCTTCACCAGTTAGAGCCCTTTCATTCATTTCTCTGTAGTGATTAGCCATTGATGTGACAACCTTAACCAACATACCAATCTGGTTGTGTGAGGGCATAGTTCCTAAACCCCATTTTTTTTTACTTTTTGAGTCACATCCAGTGATATTTAGGGTCCACTCCTGGCTCTGCACTCCAGAAATCACTCCTGATGGTGCTCAGGGGGACCATATGGGATGCCAGGGCTCGAATCCAGGTGGATCATGTGGAAGGCGTGCTTATCCATTATACTTTCCCTCCAGCTCCCTAAATCCTCCCTTTAACCTTCTAAATCCCTTTTCCTTTTCCCCCTTCTTTAGGTAGGACTCCTCGGCTGAGATACTTTCTCTTTAGTGGAGACATGGGTTCTCTTGTATGGTCCAAGTCTCACCAGAGCGAGAGTTCTTTCATTATATTGGTTACGATTGGTAAACTCGCAGACATGGGGCAGAGCTGCTACTGGCTCTCCCTGTGACCAGCCGCTCAGGCGCCCGGGAGGATGGTGGGTTCTAGCCCTGGCCCACCATCCCAGCAGAGCCTCAGGAACAAGCCAGACGACCCCACTCCATGAGGGCCTCCATTTTCCACATCCGGACTTCTCTCGTCAGACCTCCACCAGCAGACCAGCCTATCAGCCCGGCTCACGTCAGCCGCGCGGTGCCGTTCATCAATAAATGCTGGACTTAGAGGTGCCTACAAGAGTATGCTACCTGCACGGCAGCCTGGCAAGCTACCCGTGTTGTATTTGATATATGCCAAATACCAGTAACAATTATAGACCTCATTCGGAATGGATTGGGGCTCTTTATGTTCCTGGAGCAAGCAGATGCCTTGGGCTCTACTAGCATGAGACAGGACATATGGAGATGTTACTGGGGCCCGCTCGAGCAAATCGATGATGAACGGAAGACAGTGATACAGTGACAGTGAACCTTTAAATAAAGTGAAATCAGAGAGCTGTGAAGGTAAAGACCTTGACAAAACTTTTAGTCAAACATCCTGCTGATTTTGAAGAGTGCAAAATTCAGAGACCTTGAAGCTACTAAAAGAATTCCCTAAAGTATGGTATCTAGTTTGTTAAATGATTCATTTCCTTGCCTCGTGATATGAGAGGCTTAAACTTTCTTTTTATTAGCATTGGCTGAGAAAGAAGGATCTAGAAAGCTCTTTTACTGTATGTTGAGAGGTGCTGAGTAGCCAGAAAATAATAGAATTCTGCAACTCTGCATAAATAAGAGGCCCTAGGATAATGGAAGGAAGCAGCCCCATCATCTTCTCACTTAGTTAAGTTTCCTTTAAAAACCATGTGGCCACATCCTCCATTAACCCAGAGTTCCAGGCTTTTCTCAGCTTTACATCTCTGGAATCTCCCTTTCATGTAACCTCTGAATAACATCACCAAGTTACTCATTCACTTCAGCCCCAAGTCCCGCCTAGAATGAGGACGGGTGACCAACCTGCTTTGGCTGCCTTATATATCTCTCTTTTTGCCTCGACCAGATGTTCTGCTTCTCCATTTCAAATAGCTTACTGTCTGTCAAGTTTTCTCCTGAGGACTGCTGGGCACCACTAGGTAATTACAGGCCATGAGGAATGTTTTGCCCTAAAATTCACTCAGCTTGGGCCCCCAAGAGAAAGTACAGCATTCAGGGCACTTGTCTTGCATGCAACCAACCTAAGTTCAACTCTCAAAGCCCATATGGTCTTCCAAGCCCCATCAGGGAGAGATCCCTGAATTTAGAGCCAGGGAGTAAGCTCCCTGAGCACTCTTGCCTGACAAAAAAAGAAAGAAAAAAGGTAAAATTGTTCAGCAATCTTTTACAGTAGTATTTTTTTTTCTATTGTCTATACAAAACCTAAAAAGTTTCTACACCCTCAAAAGAATCAGTGACCAAGATACAAAGACAGTCCAGAATGGGAAAGAATATTCAGAGCTGGAGCTGGAGGGAAAGTATAATGGATAAAGCGACTTCCCTTGCACATGATCCACCTGGATTCGAGCCCTGGCATCCCATATGGTCCGCTGAGTACCA